>OZ022266.1:30792500-31192051 GCA_963978885.1 Nemotelus pantherinus | reverse complement strand
GATCAGGTCTGACAGAAGCTTATTGAATAACAGTTTTATGCCCTCAAACGTCCGATCTAGTCATCAGATTAAAACCAAACTCACATAGTAGGTTGATCTCAATGTCAGCCTAATTTGGATTAAAAATTAGTGTAGGGCTGCCAGCTATGGTAATTTTTTTTTCATTTACTAAAATCGTTTGTCTCGGAACTTAATTAAAAGAAATGGCAAACACAAGATTTTAATTAAATTTAATCGCAGCCATTAATTTCGTGTTTTATTACATTCCATCCGCGCGAGTTCATACCTCCGTATTCGATTCCCCTCCGCCGCCGCTTACGTCGACGTTCAGTTCGGTGTGTTTTTCCCGAATTTGTCGGCTCTGAAAGTCGAAACGCGGCAGAAGGATCTTTCATAACGGCGTTGTGGCAGCAGGATGACGACTCAGGACTATGCGTCGCACAGACGAGACGATATGAAACGAACGATTATATGATGAGATGAGGCAAACTGCCCCGAACAAATAAAGTTCGCATCACATAGTCAGCAGCAACAGCACAGCAGCAGCGGCATCATCGCCTTCATCGTCATCAGGATTGAAGTCCTTGCTACCGTCCAAGCCATTTGGCATCCCACTCACTTGGATCGGAATAATGTTGGCTGGTTTGCAAGGTTGCCGAGGATTTTCCGATTTGACTGTGCGGAAAAATTGCTTATTGCGGAAATTGAAATAATTGTAAATTAAAAAATTATCCAATGTGCGGGGTTAAGTTGATCGAGTTAAATCGTGCCAATTAAGGAAATTGAAAGTGATTCGAGGAAATGAGCTTTGAATCTTTTGAAATAAATTGGCAGAATACGAATGTAGTTGAAGGACGATATTGGAGTGATGATTAAGGATGGCGAAAAGAGGGGTGAAACTGAGAGTGGATTTTTTTTTGTGATGACAAAATGATGGGTTGACAAAAAAAGAAATTTAAGCAGATCCCAATTAGTTTAAGTATTTAGTTTTTTATATGAAAGCCTTTGCTCACGAAGTATATTCTTGATCAATTCCATTCTAATAGTAATTATTAATATTTTTATTTATTTATTCAATTATATTTAATCATTTACATAGTTAATTTGTACAGTAACAGACTAGTTACAAAATCGAGGGCATAACTTAAATAAAAGTTGCAAATTTTAACAAAACAGAAAAAAATTGTGAATATAAGACAAGCGATTAATTCAGTTCTGAAGATCAAACATCTAAAATGCGTTTTTTATAAGATGCGAAACTTGAAGGCATAGAGCCAAACTAGTACGTGTTATAGCTTCGTAACATGCATAAGAGAGGAGAATGAATACAAAGCTCTGCATGAGCAAAAGGAATATTAAAAATAGCTCAATATGTAGAGGCACGATCGTAATCGCGTAAAAACTGTGAGATACAGATACTAGAAAAAATTCATAGATATACAATCTATGCAACAAAAAACGAGTAAATTTGCGTTTCAACAGATTCAGTAGCATCTTGACAGTAGTAAATTAGGTTAATTTTTTCTAACAGAACAATAAACTCCATTGTGAGCGACCCTCTCTAAAAGTTTAGAGAAGCAGGATAAAAGGGATATTGGTCAGTAATTCGAAACATTTTCAATCTCTCGTGACTTCAATATCGAAAAAACATGAGAAGTTTTTCGAAATCAGGGAAAGCACCGACAGATAAGCTACGGTTGAAGAGTAATGACAAAGGAACATATATGGAAGAAGAATGAAACTTGCCCAGAGCAGACAAGTCATCCGGCAGCTGGGAGCAGTCATCAACTGTTTCAATCAACATGAATATTTTCAGATCGACAGCGTACAAAAGACACGGGAAGTTGAAGTAGGAAAGAAGATCATTTATAAACAGGAGAAAAACGAGAGGACCAGGAATCGAGCCTTGCGGAACACCACAAATAGGATAGAAGGGGGAGTGTTGGAATTCAAGATTTTTGCAGTGGTTATATAAAACACAGTTTTTGTCTGTATACGAGTATTTTATTAGTCTCGACAGCTTATTCATAAGCTGTGTAGTCACTCAAAATTTGGTCTTGAATATGCTACACGTAGTACAAGCTTTTTTGTTATAAATCTATTGACAAAGAAATAATAATTCAGTATTGACTTACTGTGGTTATTTGAACTTACTAGCTTATTTGAACTTAATCGTTGAATTCAAACGTGATGTCACTGCCAAAGCAAATTTTTAGCTGTTCTATTATAGCTAAGAGGTTTATCAAGCAAGGATTTTACTTTTACCGTGTGGCAGCAATGATTTTACTTCCTAGTTTCACAACTCTGAAATTTGACGGCGCTAGTTCTTACAGAGAAGAAGAACAAAAGTGAAGCGTTACAAAACAAGCACGATAGGAAAATCAGCAGCGGAACTGACCCGAAATATTGAAACCATTGAGCTTTGAGAAGAGGATTTAATGGTTCACAAAGCCAAAAGCCTTGACAAAGTTGGTATATGGTGAAGGCAACAGTATTGATGAATGAAAGGAAGTTGGAAACTGTTGACTTACCTTTGATGAAACTATGTTGCTCAGACAGAAGCGAGAAGAGGTTCAATTATACGATATATCTATTGTAAACAACTCTTTCCAGAAGCTTACTGAAGCAAGATAGAAGGGACATGGGGTGACAATTGGAGGTGCAGGACGAACTTCTGGCTTTGAGGATGGGAAATATATTTGCGGATTCTTAGGAAGAAGGAAAAGTACGGGAAGAAATACTAAGGTTAAAGAGGACAGATAAAAGAACATACAAGGATAATGACAGGGACTTTGCAAAGATAATAGATAGACCGTTAGGTCCGCAACTGGCACTACTATCTAGGCTAGTAAGCAAACTTTCGACCTCCAATGGGTTCGTCAAAAACAAACCAAAACTATTGACATCTGAAGAAGAAATATTGGCGGAGAAGGTTGAACTAAGTTGAGAGGTAGCAGAAGAAAAGATATGAACAAACAGCTCATAAATTTCTTGATGCGCGGAAACAGACAAATCATTTAATTGCATCACAGAATGGATAGAGAGAAATTTTTTAAGGGAACGGATGTAGTACAGAAAGGTTTTCGTTGAAACGATGATATGGAAGCATCAATGTGACCATAATAAGCATTCATCGCATTTTTTACCATCTTTTAAGCGCGCGAGCGTAGATTTTTGTATCTTGGAAGACCCACCTCTAAGCTGGAGCTTCGAAATCTACAAAGTGTCACATCTTTGGTTTTAAGAGCACGTATCACATCAACAGTTAGCTAAAAAGGATCGAAACCTCTTCTAACACGAAAAATGAGAGTGTGACAGGAAACAAGATTAAACAAAAAAGTATAGAACTCATAAAGGCCATCATCAACATTTAGGTCTCTGAAAAAAGCAAATCAGTTAACAGCATTAATTTCGTTGAGCATGGAAGCGAATTCCGCTTTAGTGAAGTTATAGCGCAACACAGATGTATTTTTATTCATGGGAAATGAGGAAGATGAAAGTTTTATACCAAAAGGCGAATGATGAGGATCAGGACCGACATAAGGTGCCAGAGCAGCACTTAAACGAGCAGACGACAAAAAAGAGTTAACAAGAAGAAAATCAAGCATTATGTTACTAACATTTGGCACATTGTCCAACTGAGAAAAGGAGCAAAGAAAGAAAAAAGAGCATGCTGCTAAGGAAATATTTCTCCTTGATAAAATTTCAATTAAGTTTGTATCCCAGACTAAGCTGGAAATATTAAAATCACCATATAAAAGAACAAAAAAAAAGGGCTAGTAGGTACTAAGAAACGAAGAAATCTCCGTAATAAACGCTCATAAACCAAAATAGGACTATTACGTGGGATACTCTCTAACAAATACGCCAGTGAGCCAGAAATGCTTGTTTAGTAAATCAGAAGTTCCAGCTGTGGCAGTTATGCAGATTGAGGAGATCTGCAGATGATTCAGGCTGTCACTGGTGAGTTTCCTATACATTAACAGCGAGGGAGTGTACCCGAGCTTAGCTTTAATGTAAGCTAAGACTTCGTCGGCAGTGGTTCTATAACAGCAGCGTGAAACGAAAACTTTTAGTGGAGAGACCATTACTTCTAAGCAAGGGAGTGATGTATAGGATTCAGATAGTCCTCTAGAGGGTCCAGGCTGACTCAGTACACCAGCATAAATCATCTGAGCTACCACAGGAGATGATGCAGCGGGAGTCGAAAGGTTCATTCTGCCAACAATCAAATTCGCCGTAGGTTCGCTCATGGTCTCGAAGCGTGCTGTTGTAGTTGGTTCTGTTGTTGTTGTTATTGCAGTGACTGTTGTTGTGGTTGTTGTTTTTGTTATTAGTGATATAGTTGCTGCTGCAGAGTTGCTCGCTCGCCGCGTGTGAGCATCTGGGACACATCACGTTGAGGTTGCTTTAGAAGGCTGCAAGGTTGTACCCCCCACGGGTCTGAGATGTAGCAGCTGGAGAAGATAGCGGAGACAACAGTTGATTATTCAAAGAAAACTGTTGTTGTTCAACAACTGGTCATTCTGCTTCATGATGCAGATCATCGGCAAGTGGTGATTGAGAGCCAGAAGGTTGCTCGATCCTAGCAACAGACAAGAGTGAATTAATGCCAATTAAGAAGATAAATACTGATTAGTTCTCAGCGCTTGTTGCGCCATCTCACCTAGATTTAGTCTAGGACATTAACTTTTGAAATGGAACATTGTCTGAGGTTTCCATTATTCATTTTTGATACACTGTATTTAGAAAGCAAGTGGCTATCAGTTAACATTTCGCATGAAAGTTTTGGCTGAAAAGTTGTCAGCTAACACTGCGCCATTACCAGCTATCATCAACAAAGCTGATATGAAGTTTTATTTGACGTGGCGTATTTTGACAGATTTTGGCGTAAAAAGGTGATCGATAGTTAAGAGTCTGACAAGTTTGACATAATTTTGGGTTGGGTACCAGTTCAATAGAAAATTGAAGCGGTTAATTAAAATATTTTTTTGAGCATTCATTTTGGCAACAACAGTCTACGTACAGTTGACGTTACAGATCCTTGGAAATGTTCAAAATATAACACCATTTCGCAAATATTGGCTGTTAAATTCGAAATCAGAGAGAAAATTTAAATTAATTTAAAGGAAATTGTAAAGATCTAAGTTTTTTTCATGCAGATTTGACATCGGTCAAGACTTGCTGGGCTTGTTGGCTACGCTCGTTCTACCACGTTTGAAAAATAACTTGGTTTATAAATGCAATAAAATATGTTATTTGGAAGCACATTGACAATTCATCTGCAAAGCAAACGGATGTACAAGTTTTTAAGAGATACTAGCTGAAAATATTGAAATTGTCTTAATCTGAATATTTCCGTTTATCACAACGTTTCTAAACACTTTTCACTATCCAGTTCATTTGCCTTTATCTGCAAATAACCACAGCAAGTATGTAAAATAATCTTTATCAATTTCTCTATACACTTACCGTTTTTATCACCTTGAAAACTGTCTGTTTTCCATCTTTGTTGTCTTTATCGCAATCATTCAGACACCTTTCACCCACCTGTACAGTCACCCAGCGCATTCATCTGGGGACTTGTTTTCAACGTTGATATGCTAAATAAATTAAATCTTGTTAGCGAAACAACCGTTCATTGGCTTCTAATGAATTGATACTATCTGAACGCGATGATATTTAAGTTTGATGTTGTTGTTGTTGTAGTCGTTGCAGCTGAAGTTCTCTTACATCCAAAATGCTATTTTAATCTGTTCGGCGGGTGGGTGATAGGTATTTATCTTGCTGACTAGACTACATCAGAGGAAGCTTCTAAAGATTCAGCTTCCATAATGAACGATAATGACTAGTGGAACGAGTTGTTGATGGCTGTTAAGTCTCCAATGTTGGAGATTAAATGTGTGAGATAAATTTATATTGCTGGGATAGGAGTTGAGGTGTGTTGTCGTTAATTTGCTGAAATTTGAAGAGATATGAACAGTGTTCAGGGAATGTTAGTAGTCTGAGTTATTCTAAAACCTGAGTTTTTCTAGCTATGGAACGACAAAAAAATTTCAATGCAAAGCTAGAAATCTTAGATTCTGTTAAGATATATACTAGTTGATCCTAAATTAGTTATAATTAAATTCATGAAATTCCAAGTTTGATTTCTTTCTTTTGGTAAGAATTAAAATTTTCGCCCTTCTATTGGCTCATTAATATAAATTCATATCTTCTTAACGGAAATAACATCACTTTGCACCATGAAGCTCGACATTAACGCAATGGCATACTCTACATGACGATATATCGCTAACGACAACCTGATGAAATCCCGAAAGCAATAAGTTTCAACTTTAGAACGGAAAAGACTTCAACATTCGATTAACAGAAATGCATTTTAAGGGAGCACAAAGTCCATGTGATCCTTGACAAAGGTGTACAGTGACAGTATCTACTCACAACCCTTTTCATCAAGTACATTCAGTCACATTAAGGAAGCAAAAACGATTCGAGTCCCACGCTCCCCATGCGGCCATAGTTAAAAATTCATCAAGCGTTTAATAAAATATCGGTCCATAATTGCTGGTATCGATTTCAAGCAGTGCCGATACGAAGGCAGAAGACACCATCGTCACCTTTTATTCGATGCCGACCGTGTCATACAGCGAGGGAATCGAATTTGCTTCTGCTGCTGCAATAAAATGCGATTCGTGAAGCATAGAACCATGCATACTCGTACGCTCCGTGGTCCATGTGTTGTTTTGAAGCAAAGGGACAAACACGACGTGTCTTAAGCACAGGTGCTAGTAATAGTCGTCCGAATTGATACTAGTGCAAGAGAGGAGGCAAGGTGTGCTCGGTCCCATTAGGGAAAGACGACTGGAGTGGAGGAGCACGTCCCAGACTTTATTCAACCGTAAGAATCTCAGATGTGGTTTGGATTTAGAAGCGAAACTGGTTTCAATGAGGCAAAGATGAGTGATGTAACTTTGTCAATACACATTACCTGGATTCAGTATTAAGGTGTTGCGTTTGAAGTGAAAGAAATAGTCCACACACTTAAATAATATAGTACATAGAACGTACTAATAAATGTGATGTCATAGAATCAAACAACTAATATGTCCTACCAGTGAAACAATCTTCATTAGAAAGTAGTAAAATTTCAATCTACATTCGGTTCAATATCGACGCATAATGCCATTGTCTCCTCCAAGCTCAACAGACAAACCTCAGCAGACGTTACCAGTTATTTTCCATGTAATGATACCATTAACTTTAATTAAGATTTATTAAATGACGTTACTGGCTGTCATCGCCGTAGTTGCAATCGAGCGCCCAGCATGGGATGCATGTACAGCAATCGTTCTTGTTTTTCCGAGACTCAGATCAGCTGAAATGGACGTTACAATGTTTTTCCTCCGCGAGACAGGCCATGCCGCGCTCTATGTGTCCTAATCTCAATTAATATTAATTGGATCGAATGTATTGAGTTTATTGTCCGGCGGTTTTGATGAATGCTCGAGATTAGAAAGAGACCGGAGGAGAGCGAGGGAGAGAGATCAGAAATCTGATAAGCCTCGAGACCGACCGGATGTGGTTGTAGTTTTAATTGCATTATGGTGAAAATTAATTTGCATGTACCCGTAAATAATAGGTGAAGGAGAGTAAACATCATTAGTGGTTGAACTTGAGATATGAGCATATGGTATTGCGGTCGTTAGCTTAGGTTTAGTCTGGTCTTGAATACATTGCGAACGGTACTGTGAGGGAATCAGATTGAATTGGTCGGTCGACGATAATCGTCTCTTATGTGAATTGGGTGACTATTGCCTTCGGAATGCTGGCCGGTTAAAAGTGGGAGCTAATCAATAAGTCAGTAATTAATTTTGTTTGTTTGATTTTCATGTATGAATTTACATGGTCGTTGCACAATACATGTTGGGTATGGCGACCAATGAATAGAAAATGTGGCTGGCATTTTAACTAATTTCGCATAGAAATCTATAGGTAAATATTTAAATCCATTGCTTGGAAACCTTTTGTTTGAAATCAAGGCAACGATACTCCTACGTGTATATCACATTTGTGTCAAAGCAGAAACATGGCCTTGAATGGCCTTCAATGCCAAAAAATTTTTCCTGACATAAAAATTTTTGATGTCTGCCATACAAATACATTTTGACAGACTAGACACTTTCACTAAAATAAACCTGCCATCAATTTAATTTTGATTGTAAAGTTTCTGATTTTATTTCATTTTGAAGTTTCTTAAGCATTACACAATAACACAATGGGATCAGCTTCATTGCAGAGCCTCTTCTTTCTAGCAGCATTAAGCCGCTTATTCAAGAAACAAGCAATTAAAATTATCATCATCCCCCGAAAGGGAATAGGATAGGAAAGGAATCGCAAACCACACTTTCGACACATTTAATTTGAAATTAAATTATATAACATAATAATTAAAAAGAAAACATAAACAGTATAAATGGAGAATAAAGAAAGTAAGATAAAACATGAAAAATAAAAAGCATGCACAGAAGAAGCCCTTTCATAATATAAATAAAAATTAATTAAATGATTCTCAAGGAGGAAACAAAATGCTCTCAACTGTAATAACAGTACTGGTCCCAAAAACTAATCCAAAAAAAAACAACTTATTTTACATGGATGATTAGGTATGTCTTCGGATTTCTTTTGGAAAAAAGCCCCTTCAGGTACATTGTTGGAAAAAATGTCTTTTTACTTTATTTAATTTCACCTAATAATGTAATTTTTATCTAATGGTCTTTTATTCGTGACTTAACTTCGTTTTTAACTTACTGTTCTTTTGCTGATATCATATTGCCTTTTCATTTTATTTCACTGTTTTCATCAAAAATTTTCCACTAAAGTCACTTCTAAAAAATTCCACTTCTGACACCAATGATCTTATCGGATTCGCGGCCCCCAAATTTACGTTTGAGAATGTGCAAATACGTGACTTGTAAAGGTCATTTAATTTTGGTCATGGTTCCTTTCTTGTCTATGAATCAGCATAGACAACGTATATCGTCTCTACACTGAAAGAAAAATCTTGGTAAAATCAACAATTTTCCTTAGTTGTTTTTTGCGTCAACTACGGGCTATAGTTAAAACAACCATAAAAAAATAGTTGATTACTTTTATGCACCATGACGCGTGGTTGATAAACAACGTCCGTGGTGCAAAAAAAGTAAGCAACCACAAACAATGGTATTCCAACCAAACCATATGCATAGTACGAAATATAGGCAGGGGAGGCGTGAATGCCGCAGTTGAATTTGGTGAATCACAATGCAGCGACAATGTCGCTGTCAATGCAACCAAGGCACCAACCAAATTCATTTTTTTTTCTTTTGTATTGCTAAATCCTGTTGTACGAGGATTAGGTGGGCTTATCACAATACACATCAGCCATCGCTTGTCTATTCCACCAGACCATTCAACCTAATTCAAACAGATTTAATTCAACCAACCTATGGTAGGTATCACCGCTAGCGGTGCGGCAAAATTAAAAATTTGGCAAATTCTGCCGCTGCCACAAATTCAGCCGCAGCCATTGTGCGCGTTACCATACAAAACAGTGCATTCAAATTTTTTGACTGCGCTTTGCCGCAGCCCACTGCTTTGCCACAGCGGAAAACGCTGTATTCTGAACAAAATAGCGTCATGCAACGTAATATAAAGGCTTCACAGCATAACATGAATATGAATTATATCGAACAGCAAACCGAACACAATTTTGCCATGTATCATATGAAACTTCTATGATAGAATAGGAGTATGAGTATGAGGAGTATGAAAAATCAACAGTTTTCCTTAGTTTTGCCATCAACTAGGGCTATAGTTAAAACAACCATAAGAAAATGGTTGATTACTTTTATGCACCATAACGCGTGGTTGATAAACAATTTCATTCGGAGCATGAAAAACGTCCAAATGTTTAAACTATTCTACTTTGCGTAGAATAATTCCAAAGACTTTGCTCACTGAATTACGTTTGTTGAAATCAACTATTGCAAAGTAGTTTAAGTACCATAAAAACTGTTGATAATTCGAAACGTTGAAGTTTTGAGTGAATTGATGAATATTTTCTATTTATCAACTAATTTTCGTGGTTATGAAACAATTAAAACAGTTGATTTCATGAACGTTGCGATATTTTTTGTATAACCAGAGCCAACTACTTTTATATCGTTAAATTAACTATATTAACATAGTAAAAATAACTATTTTCCTTAGTTCATTTAACGATTTTGAATGAATCGTTGCAATACTATTAAAAATAGTTGAATCAACCAAGAGTTTTTCTTTCAGTGTAAAGCTTATCAAAGCAGAGAAAATGTTGTTTATTTAATATTTTAATTTAAACCAATTTTTTTCTTTTTGAAGCTAGATTTATTTTAATTACTCGACATATATCGATATTTCGAGGGTAGTCTTCCCTCTTCTTCAGTGTCTATTGGTCTAGTCTTAAAATTACTTAGGTGTCTTATTTACATATTTCAGTATATTAAACGATCTACATGTATTAATTACATTATTCTCCTCACCATAAAATATCTGTTCAAATTAACCTGAACAATGTTGATACACAGTTTCCTTCGTCTGTATTTAGTCGCCTATCCATCGGGGTTTTCCATATGTTCAGGCTTTTGTACCCATCCAGTTTTCGTACTTGCTGTATTTCCTTAATCACCTCCACGTTGTCCCATGTGATGTTGTGTATAAATAAATAAATACGTGACTTGGTCCTCAAAAATTAGTTTATTTAACTTTAAATCTACTTTACAGAATCCATTTTACTAACTTTAACTTGCAAAGATACCGCACACAATACTTTGTCATTCTACTGTACTATCAAACACAGCTAAGTAATTTTATTGATGTTTATCTGTAAAATAAAGAAATTGATAAAAATGAAAAAAGCTATAAATTCTTCAAAAATAAAGAATAAATTCTTTTGAATAAGCAACGAACAATTTCGATAACATTAACAATAAAAAAAAATTAAAAATGGCTAGTGGATAGGTCCATTGAAATCAAAATGTTGTCTCCTGATGAGGATAAATATGCTGCTGAATAATAATCTCTCCAGGCAGTAATATTGTTAATGTATCACACTTACAAGAATTATTAAATTTTTATTATTATATTATTATTGGAAAAAAAACTATGCTACATTTGAACAAGTAAGAATTATTGTAATTAGTATTTTTATTACAAATAGAATGCTCCTTTATCTGTGTAATGTTTTTTCAGGCAATGGTAACTAAAATCTTTTTATAATCGGGATATCTAGAACTTTAAATTTCATGCGCCCAACGTGGGCGTTTCAATTGCAAGTGAATCTAAGTTGAAAGTCGGTGGGGGTTGGAGGCTGGAAGGAAATTTTCACAGGTCTAGACATTTACATAAACTAACAACAAACAAACTAATAACTAACCTGCACTAATAAATAAAAAAACTAAACTGCAATAATAGATAAAAATGAAATCTAAAATGTCACTCCAGTGTGTCAAAATGGTAAAAATGTGAAAAATATCCAAGGTTTCGCTGCAGTTTATTTTATTTACTTTTCAACCTAGTACTGATAAATATAAATATTTCAGTGAGTATAAAATTATTTTTTGGAATTGAGAAATTGCTGTCAAATTAATTTCTGAAATATATCAAAAGTATCTAAACAATGAATATTCGGATAAAATATTAAGTTTCATTCGAGGAGCTCAAAACATAATTGTAATAATTTTATCTAAAGTTTTTATGCATCTGGAGTGAACTTAGTAAACGCAAATTAAAGATTTAATCTATGGAATCACATGATTAGATTAGGAATAGACACAAGCGCATTGTTTTAAAAATAGTCTTAATAATACTACTGGGTATTATTTTATTGGGTAGTACTATTTTAGTGCATAATCTTTTTTGAACCTTTGCTTCTCTATATTTCAAAAAAATCCATAGTAAATTATTTTTAAAATCATTGCCTCGGCCTACAATCAGTTTGTCTCTCCGCGCCCTCATATTCGAGCCACACTCGAACAATGGTTGTTTGCTTAATCATGCGGCTAATTGACTGTATGGCCATATAATTCACAATTCATTTGATTTCGAACAGAGAACTGTCAAGGTGATGATTGCTAGCTAGTATAATTCCGGCAATATATGAAACCCGGACTATAATTTCATCCGGAAGTTGAAGGATGCGAGAACTGATAAACAAGCTACAATGGAACCTGAGCGGAGTTGGTTGGAGGCAAATGAGGTCTGACATGGCACCAGTCTGTACACCGGATTCCGGAAATCATAATGTCCTGATGAAGCATTGAACAGTGGATTGATTATCGGGCTGCATGCGTGCATGAGATTGATGCTAGTGAATGTGAAATATTGTGAAATTTATTGGAATCGACAGGATGAATAATTGACAATGATGAGGTAGGGGTAGTAATTGGAATTTTTTTGAACTGTTTTGGCTGTAAATAACATTTTATGTTCTTGATATGGTTTTTGGAAATTTTTCAGTGAAATTAAATGTTTTTACAAGTTAGATCGTTAGAACTTTTTAAATCGTGTTCTAATTTTTGATCGATTTTGATTCTAATTTGAATTACGTTAAAACTTTTCCATATAATCGATTCTAGCATAAAAATCTATCCCACATCTAATGCTGTTTAATATTCAATGCTTCCTAAATAGTCCTTTTTTTGGAAAAGTGTGTTTATTGCAAATGTACATACAAAATGAGTGTCACAATTCGATGCGTCCAATGAACGGAATGCTTCGGGCTGACGATAGTATCTAATTTGCATAAAGCTATTTATCATCACTCCCAGCTATTTTATTTATTGTTTGATTGTCATTCCGATGCAAGACCAGTACAACCGGGGCACATGACAAAGCATGAGAACAGTTAAAAACATTGAGTTTTTTGCCCGAAAAAGTGTAATGTAAAAGGTACAAAAATTTCCCAAAAAAATTATCGAAAACTTTATTGAACTACAACTGTATACTAACACCATTTAGTAATACCAATATCGCTTATATGAACTGAAAAAACGATAAAAAAAAAAATCTCATTTGCATCAAATCGTTTCCGATTCGAATACAATCGATCGGACAGTCAGCTATAGGCTGGAATGCAAATTTTTGTAGGTCACACAAGTTTGAATTCCAGTCGGTATGTAAAATACTACATTCTATGTGAAAAATTGAATGCAATGATTGAATGTTTTCGAGGCGAATGAAATATTGAAATGCAAGCTATGTTGGATAGATCGTGTTGGATAGGGGAAAAATTGCGTATTAAAATGTCTTATAAACAATGATGTGGAATAATTGAGTTGAAGAGAAATTAAATTAGAAAAAAAAATTGCGAGAAGAATGGTTTCCTGGTATGATTCGAACTCAACAAACACTTCTTTATTGCTATGAGCTGTCGCCTCACTGTTAATGATCCAAGTATTAGGTTTGATCGATTCACTCGATGAATTCGCAGCAAGTGAAGTGTCCATTCCGGCTAATGATGTTGTTACAGGTTTTCCTTTTCGCTTACTGCTACACTCAGCCGCATAGTGGCCTTTTTTTGTGGCACACAAAGCACTCTATTTTCTTTCTATGTCTGTCATTGTCTTTTGTTATAGAATGCCGCTGTTCCGATTTAGCCTTTGTTCGAATTCTTTATTATTGTTTCTTTCAGCATCTCTCCTGCGGCCATCGTCGATCAACTTCGTCTACAAATGCTCGAAAATCAGCAGCTCATCTCTTGTCTCCATTGCAACTACACAGTTTTATATAGTTTTATATAGTATTTTGGTAGGCTAGCCAGTAGAATAATAGACAGCAGATCTTCTTCGATTGATATGTCTATCTCTTTTAATTTTTCCGAAATATTGACAAAATCGTGTATATGAGTGGAAACCGATGAATTTTCCGCCAATTTGAATGAAAAAGTTGCTAAAAAAGCGTGACTTTTCTACCAGGTCCAGCAGGTTGATGAATTTTTTCTTTCCAGGCATCTTTTGCGCTCTTCGCATTTTTAATGTGGATAAGCTGTGATACACTTATATTAAAGATAATGGTTGCTAAAGCTTTTTCGTCTTTGTTGGACCATTTTACTCTGACGGTGGCTGCGTCCTTTTCCTTCGGTATTGGATCGATAAGAGATTCACTTTTTACTTTTACTTTTTTACTTCTAAACCACTATGGGTCTGGGTCCATAACCTGTTGGGATTTGCTCCTGGTTGCACTAGGTAAAACGCCAGCGTGGCTAACTCAAGTGGTTTATTAAGTGCGACTGACTCATTTACAAGAAAACGCAATTTAGCAATTTTTTCCCCTAGTGTAGATGGCGAAAAAAATCTGCTAACCAGATCCCCGGGTGACCTATGACATATGTGAGGTTTGACACACTAAAAAAAAAAACACACTAAAAAAAGAAAAAGAAAAAAGAACCCGCCTAAGCATTGCTTCGACCTGGTCGTGCTGGCTCACCCATCGGTAACCACGGAATTCAGAAACTACCACAGTTCATGGGTTGGTAAGCCAACCCTCCTCCCGCTTTATGCGCAGCACTTTCTCAACTCATGTTGAGACTGCGAACCAGTTCCCCTCGTTTCGCAGCATTGCATCCACGATCGTTGCCAGGCCAATCGTGGACTCAATGGTGCGCCTCAAACTTACGAAGCGACTGCACATAAAGAATGTGTGCTGAGCATCATCGAGCTCAGTCACACAGTACCGGGAGTACGGTGCAACCACCTTACCCATTCTGTTCAGGTATTTTCTGAAGTAACCGTGCTCTGTCAAGAATTGACAAAGGTAAAAGTTTACCTCTCCGTGGCTCCGTTTAAGCCAAGGCTCACAGAGACTGATCAGCTTAGCCGTCCAGGGTCTTTTATCACTTTCACTCCAGCGTTGATGCCAAAGTTGGAGGGTTAGTGTACGCGCGTGCGTCAAAGCCTCAGTTCTGTCCATCTCTGAGCGAAAGAGGTACCCTTCCTTGCGTTCTCGCGCTAGCAGATCGATTGGGATTACTCCCGATACAACCATCACAGCCTCTTCTGAGACCGTGCGGTAGCAACAGGCGATAGGCAGGGCACCCCTGCGCTGGACACTGGCAATGTGCCTCTGGAACTTCTCAGTTCGGAGCGCATCTTTCCAGATTTCGGCTCCATATAGGAAGCTGGAATCGGTCGTCACCATAAGCACCCTACGTAGCGGCTCACTGGGTCCACCGACGTTGGCCATTAGCCTACTCAGCGAAGTGACGACTACAAGAGCACTGTCAGATGCCCTGCGGATATGATCCCAATACGTCAGCTTAGTGTCCAGGGTCACTCCCAGATACCTGACCGACTTGCTGATCTGGACCTCAACGGAGCCAACTGTCATGGATATGACAGTTGGTATCCTCCGCTTCGTCAGCATGACAATCTCTGTTTTAGAGACTGTCAGCTGGAGGCTGTGTTCGGCCATCCACCGATCTACCCTCATCATGACTTGGTTAAGTCTGCGTTGAGCAAAGTCCGCAGATCTGGAAGTGATTACCGCCGCGACGTCATCAGCATAACCTACCAGAAACACATCCGCAGGCATTTCCAGGCGCAGCAGATCGTCGTACATGATGTTCCAGAGGTCAGGTCCTAAGATCAACCCCTGTGCCGCACATGAGGTAACAGGTCTCCTTTTGAATCCTTCGTCAGTGTCGTAAAGCAACCAGTGGTCCATGAGGTAGTCTCGTATCATAGCTAGCAAGTAGCCTGGATACGGAACGTCTGCTCAAGGACCTGGAGGATCTCCGTCCACCTCGCCGAGTTGAAAGCGTTTTGTACGTCCAGCGTTACCAGCAGTAATACAGTAATCAGATATGCATTTTAGGTGTGTGAGAGAATGAGCAAGGGAAGTTTAGAACTAGTATTGCATTTTTACAGTGTTATGTAAAAGTATTTCAACACTAATATAGGCAAGAATGGAGAAAGCAATCGGAAATTAATAAAATAGTTTGTCAACTGCTACTAGTTCACAAACACTCAATGCCTGCGCACAGTTTAATTGTCGAGGAACCATCCTAATAACTGAATCTTATATTTATTGTTGGGATGTGTTCACCCTGTTGTGCATACAATTTAATTATTGAGCAATAATTGTTATCTGCGGAAAATAGTTGTTGAATCACTCATTATTGTTGGGGCACCACAGTCTATAGTCGTTTACTATTTCGAACTATGCGCATTGTTGGAACACCATAGTTTGTGGTTGTTTACTTTTTTGCACTACGGACGTTTTTCATTAACCATGCGTCATGATACATAAAAGTAATCATCAATTTTTTTGAGGTTATTTTAACTACAGCTCGTAGTTGACATAAAAACAACTAAGGAAAGTTGTTGATTTTACCAAGATTTTTCTCTTAGTGTAGCAACAATATTGAACACACCCTTATTTTTCTACGTGCTATGCTATGTGCTATAAAAGTCAAAACAAATCGAAAACTGACAGTTTTGACTTTTCGAATATGTACAGCCTGACTCTTTGAGTTAATTTCGCCACTAAACAGACAATATATTTAGATAAATATATTTTCAGAGTTATATAATTCTTTCTATTTTATCCTACCGTTGAAGACATGCTCTTCCAGTTAGAAATTATTCAAAATTTGACTATCCTGCACTACTATTTGAAAATATAAATTCTATTTCTTTTTTTAATTTCAGACGACTATTATATCCTGGTAAGTATAAGATAAACACGCAAAATGGACCAAGTATCATTTATCTCATATACGCAAGATTCTCGAATGTAACGTAATTAATCGACTTTCCACTAACACTTTCAAGGAGTCAGTGTTCGCTATTTTCAACGATGTTTCAAGCTAAGTATAAGTAAACAAATATAGATATGTATGTACTGCAACATTAAAATATATTCAGCTACTTGAAAAGTTGTTACACGAACGCCTGCCTACCCGTATTACTATTAATAAGTTTCGTTGGAGTGTAAAGTCGAAGTAGATTATTATCTTACCACTTAATGATTCTTAGCAACCACTTTAACCACTATCAGTTACGTTGCTATTGCTCCATAAACTTATCTCAACTTGGTGGCAAAATGTCTCTTTGGCGTAACTCACAGCACGATGGTGTTTGGAGAGCGTTGGTAGAAGGATGGCATTGATCGAAAGTTTTCATAGTTAAAATTTACAGCTATAGGATCGAGGCAATGATAATTGTTAGATAAAAAGCTGTCCTGTTCTTTTTCAGTTCAATCCACTGTTCGAGTTTTAAATTATTCATTTACTGAATTAAGAGATCAAAGCTTCAAATTCATTGAAGCGTACTACCACCGGAAAAATTGAAAGAATTTTTCATCCAAAAATTGTATGATTCGTGTCAGTAGTTTTCAAACGATTTTTTTGAAAAACTGAAGTCAGCTTTTTGCGGATTAAATTTCGGATGTTTGAGAAAAATCAGGCAGTATGAAAATATTTTTCGAATCTCAAAATAAAAAATCCTCTCAAAAAATCACTGCACCTCCTCCTGTACCCTCCGGGATCAATCACTAGGTATCTCATCAATGCATTTACATGCAATCAACTACGCTTACGAAAATGAATCAAATAATATTAATTTCCTGGTTTTCCTATCCGAGGCAACGACGACCGGGACACCGCAATAATGGTAGTAAATTTCATTAAGTTGGTGGTTTGTTGACGCATTGGATTGAAATCTGAGCGAAGCAAATGAAATATGGTCGTCGTTGTCGTAGACGAAGTAGATACGTGAATGTTGATGGCGTTCATTGTCGCAAGCAAGCAGCACTATTCACGCATATGCAAATATTATTATAACTGAATAAACATAAACATTTGCACACGCTCACGCATATAAATACACAAATACACCGGAAGACAAACAGCCTGACAAATCTATGTACAATCACACACCTATACGAAAAGGAGCAAGCATGCAGCCGAGCGGGTTTGTTTGGATGAGCTGTGAATGCTTTCGCAGGAACATATACATCATATGGATATATGAGTAGATCTGAAACGCGTGCCACTACTATATGACTACTTACTCGATAAATGTTTAATCAACGTACCTGCCAGTGTTTAATTACTATTATCATTAATTACATCCCCTCGGAAGTATATTTGCTGATATAATTATTGTCACACTTATGCATATACAGTCGAACAGCCAACACGCTAAAGTAAACATTCCACACATCACCCATCCAAACATATTTTCATTTGCGAATAAGCTCGGGGATTCCCCGAGCGCACATCCCCAACGGGAAAAATAATGCTTACGGATATATTCGGTAAGCATTACGCGTAATGCGTGTAAGCATTACCGGACCATTACGCGTTGTTTCTTTTTAACATTGCATGTCCTAGGCTGGGAAGATTTATACAAGGGGAAACTCATGCTTTTAGCTCAATAGCTTTATGTATAAGAGCTTTTTGGAAAGTACGACATCGTATTCTTGCATTTATACGCCTCAATATGAATTAAAGCTTTGGCCGGCGGCCGATCGTATCTCTGCATGTGTTGTTTTTGCATGCTGACGCTCATTGGTAATTCCAATAGCGCAAGCTCTTTGCTACTAGAGTGAATCGTCTTCATACATTTTACTTACCCGTGCGTGATGATTTGAAATGCTTCTAAATTTTCATCTTTCCGCTTTATATAGCAGACTACCCATAACCGATGTATGCTCGCAAGTTCTTTTCCCCTTGTTTCTGCGAGTGGATTTCATTGGCCAGTCTTGGACTTATAACATATGAGCTTTCTCCCTTGCAGCATTTTCCATGCTCCAAGTCATTTATACGAGTATATCTTATAATTGCTGGAAAATAGCTGTGGAAATCGGAAATTGACATTACTAGCATTGTTTGATTCATGCATTACGCCGGCATACATTACCGCGATTCCCGTTGGGTCTGAACGCTGATCGTACTATAGTAGCACTATTATGAGAGAACCTGACTGACTGGGTGGTGGTTGGTTGAGTGGTCTGGAGCAGCTCATTTCAGTGAAAATGGTTTCGGGCTGATTATTTACAATGTGGCCGTGTTTGTCGGTGTGTTTGTGGCGTAAAACAAGAAAATCGCATTAACATAATTAATTAATAAAGTTGATAGTCAAACACATTAGGTGACGATTATCAACGAAATTTTGAATTGGCAACTAACCAGGATGGCAGGCTACGGTATGCGAGATAGGTAAGTTAATCGACCACTCTTGCATTGAAATTAGTCCTTGTTCAGGTTGAGTAGGCGAATTGATCAATGAGCGCTGAACGTTTTATTGACTTTAGTCATAATAGAGAAGATGGTTGAGATTGAAAATGATTTCGTGATTATGATAGAATTTGTTGAGGTTTATTTAGACTATTAAGTAATTCGATTTCATTATTGTGGTTTTATTTATTTATCACCACTTTGAAATTTTTTTCATTTATTCCCGTTACTATAATTCAAAATTAATTTAATCGAAAATCCCACGACAACCATAGGTCCTCCAAAACAACCCAGCTCATCGACAAAAGGTGCATTGAAAATCTCCAGCTGTTGTCGAAACGATTTTAAACAATTGAAAACTTTATTGTCGGGATCTTCTGATTTCACTTAATACATAAGTACATACATATAGAGAGAAATGAATATAGTTATTCATCGACAGAGACATACTTTTGTCGTTAAGGTTAGCAGGGAATATCAGTGTCGTGTCTCAATGACAGGAGTGTAATTAAAGTGCGCTTGAACCTGTTTATTGCATCATGTGATTAGCGTTCTTCGTTGATTTCCTTCCTGCTATGCATTTCCCTTAATTAATGCGCTGTGTGATTAATTAATTAAGTTTCTCGGGATTTCAAGATATATTAGTTTTCAAGTGAAATTGGATAGATATTGTGTTCGGTTATGTACAAATGCTGATGGAAGTGATAATATTTGAGTTGTTATTTGCGATTCAAGGTTTGCTGATGAATTTCTGTATATTTCATATTTCTAAATGAAATTTTTTAATATGTTCTTTCCAAAAATCAAATAAAATAAAATTTATTCATTAAAGTGAATGATAAGTTATATTATTTATGAATATTCGGCAGTTGAAATCAATTAAATCGTAAATAGAAAGCATATGCCCACACCCACACTGGGCGCAAGAATTTTTTTACGATTATCACGCATATGTGAATTATTGGTGGCAGTTTTTCTGATGCAAAAAGTTAAAATGAAGTCGATTGAACTGAATTCTTACAATTTGACATACTTTAACGTGTTTTAAAAACTTATGGACACTATAATTAGCACAATAAGAACGTATAAGATAACACAACTTGTGAGCAATGTGTGAATCAATTTTAAATTAACCTATGGGCATGTACTTAATATCGATGACTAATACTTTTTAGGAAACAGAATTGTATGTAAGAGATCATTTTGATCTTGTTGAGCTATTTGAACGGAGAAGTACTAAAATGGATATGTACTTTAAGATCGGTTTTCCTCATCCGATATTGATAATTGCTACTAAATTGATTAAGATGACTTTATTTCAAGTTTTTAAAATTTCAAGTGATAGCTTTTATGTTCTGTTTGTGTTAGCAGAATCCTGTCAAAAAATAGTTTTTTTCCTTCAAAAATATGACTTAAACACTGCAATTTTACTTTTGAGCGCTTTATCATTTTGTCAAAAAAAAAAAAAAATATATATATACATATATATAAATACATTCCACTACAAACCACATTTTCACATTTTCACTTCGATTTGGTCACATCAAAAACCATGCATTCTTTGGGTCTTATGATAAAAAATAGTAGTTTAATTTTCGGTATACAACGTGAAAATAATGTGTATTTATTAATTCAAAGAAAAAAGAACCAAAAAAAATTACTTACGTATTTTTTCAGCACTGTCAATTGAACGACCAATATTCAGCCGCCAGCTACTGTGAAAGTCAACTTATTTGGTTGCTATACATAATATTTAATGTATTTTGAAAATCATGGAGTTAAAATAAGCATTCGTTATATGCAACAGGCTAAGGAAATTCAGGCTACGTCATTCATTTTCTCCATAGTCTCGTATGGTATTATAGTGAAAGACTTACAAAAAAAACCTACATCTGTCAAAGCACAGAGGGAAAAAACTGTTTTTTGGCCCATAGCTTCCGATTTAGCCATCAGATTTCAACAAAATTAACTGTAGCTGGATTATTTTCTAGGCCACACTTGGTGAAAATCTGGTTGAAAAAGTAAGATAGAGTTGCCAGCTATGGTGATTTTTGTCTCCTAAATCTTGTAAATTTCTTCAGCAAAATAAAGCTGTTTTCGCTTTAACTTCCGATCCGGTCATAAAATCAAAACGAAGTTCCTGTGATAAATAATTGTAAGCCAAACGTCGAAGATATTTCGCAGAAAAACCATGAAAGGGCTGCCAGCTATGGTAAGTTTTGTAATTATTTGGCATTTCTTTACCAAGCGATATTTTCATTAAATTTCCAAATGGGAATGATCCTGCAATGACAGTTAACAACAAATATTAAGGCTTCAAAAATTTGAAAAGTTTTGAGGGTCGTAACCCTTAGGTTCTTTTCACCCCTTAAACTTCCAATGCAGTCACCCAATCGAAACGAAATGAACAGGGTGAGTTTAACTTAACGTGAAGCAGATTTGCTACATGTTTTGCAGAGTGCTAACGCAGGATTGCCAGCGCCAGACATTTTCGTAAATATTCTACGAACGGATGCTTCCATTTTGTATTCATAAGCAAAGCATTTACAATTGTTAAAATCAGTTCTACAGGATTTAACTTACATTAATAAAATTAATAGCAGTTTCTACTCCAGTTTCTACTACTCACAGATGGATGGATTTAAAAAAATCAAATAGTTTTCAAAAAAATTATCATCAACAAACATTTTCAAACGAAAAAACCTGCTTACGCAATAAAATCGAATTCGTTTGTTGAAACCCACAGAACATTCTAATGATGTAAACAAACACAAAATGCCGTCAAATATTAAATCAACGAGCCCTCCCCCCACATATTACCATTCAACCAATCTCAAATTTATTGATCTAACAAAACATCTAATTAACTAATTGATTCCTGTCAATGAGACTACAATTACATACCAACTAGCAATCTCTTTGTCGTCTCTTCAGTTCAATTGCCTCGTAAAGTCTTTTCTCTGTACAAACTACGTTTACTCTGTGTCTCTTTGTTTGCCTTCGCTTTCACAGTTAATTGAAGACGCTGCGTGATTGTTGCGCGAAGTCAATGTAATCCTTTCACATTACTTCGGCAATCATTTACTTGATTAACTCAAAATAAACTAGAGACACAGGCAAACAACTACGCAGACCATCATACTTACGCGACTTAATATCATCCTTGCCCTTTGTCCTTCCAGTCGTAGTCCGGTTCATTTGCAAACGTGATGCCATCAAATAAAAATGATGAGAGAATTAATTAGGTAAATAGGAATGGAAATGGGGCGACAATAACCAGCCCCAACTCCTTCAGTCGTCTGCCCTCCTCGAAATCAAAGTGGCCAGAGGTAAAGATTGCTGTTGTCCATTCGCCCAACTTTCCAATAGTATTTTCCCGAGCTGTTTTCGTTCTTCGATAAAAAGGACGTTTACTGGCCCCTGAACTTCTCGCTCCTCCGCTCCGAAACGATAAGCATGACGACGACTACGATGACGACGACGACAAGACTGTTAAAGGGATAACACACCGCCTTAGTTAATGAATTAGATAGTATCGCTTGACATCATTTCATTAATTAAATTATCGTTGTATGAGTTGATCGCCAGAATAGGATTATAACGCCCGGACTGAAGTCCTTTTCGGGGTTTTCGGTCGTCACATTCGGTATAGGGTACCGATGATGGGTACCTTTTTGGGGCGGCTAGGTGTAATTACAGCAGTGTGCTGGGTCGGGTTCGGCCCGTTGTAACTGATGAACTAACGGTTAATATGGCTGGGAATTTGATATTCTCCTAAATGCTTGCCCAAGGAGGAAAAAGGTAACACAACTTGCTCACCCACTTGGTCTCTTTGCATGCCCTATTCTCGCACCTCGTTGATTATTGTGTACAGTAAGGCAGAGATGGGGTAAATGTCGTTCCAATTATCCTTTATGCCCTTGATACTCCATTAGACATGTTCTTTGATTGAATCTTTGCACATTACTCTCTCGAGATTGTGTGGAAACAGAAATGAAAGTAAAGCAGCTAATCAGGCAGATTTCTAGCTCATAAGCTTTCTCGTTCTTTTACTGAGTTTACTAATGGATTAAGCTGTGTAATATAATGAACGAACGCATCTAGATATTTCGATATGTGAATTTACTGATGATATTGATTTACAAGCAATAAGGATTTGAACTAGAATATTGGAACATCGATTTAATTCTTTTTATTGAGTTGATTCAAAAATAAAAAAAAAACATTGGGCATTCCTTTTTCTTACGTATGGTAATGGTCCTTTTAGAAGTGATGATTTTGCATATTTATTAAATTTTACAATACAATTTATACACTTGGTGAAGGTTGTAAATTTTTTATTTTAGGGCATTCAGAAAAACATATTTAATTGCGTTTTAAGGCTGTGGCTAAATTTTGAGATTTTTTCTAAATGGCGTCACTAAAATTCACAGTTCAATTCAAGTATGAGCTCAGTTGCAAGTTGTATGAAGTCAAGCTTCGTCGTATTAATTTCGACAAACATACTACCACACATAAAAAAGACAACTTATACACTTTTTCAAAGCCTTTTATTTTGTCAATTATAAAGTTACTGCTGCTGAAGCTAGAAGGTTACATAAATTCAAATTATATGTGTCCTAGTTTGCTTCTTATGCACAGGGTATATACTGCGCAACAACTGTCAGTTCCTTTCTACCAATCCATTCCTTATAACTGGAATTCTATAAGGATTCATTTTTGGTGCCATATTGTTCTCGGCTTCGATCAATGATATCGAAAGTTAATATATTTCATAAGATTAGAAAAAAACCAGAGGCAACTATTTCAAAAAAATCCTTTATTTTAGATTAAAAAACTGACTCAATGTAGCAGCTTTGGCAGTGGCTGTCAAACTTTCCTGTATCTCTCTGTAACAACATTTCATCTAGAAAATTTACGCCAGATGATTTTATCTGAATCTTTTTCTAGCCTTGTTTCCTGACAATTGAACAAACCCGAACGCTTGAGTTTGTTCATAATTCCCCAATAACCCTCACCCTTCACATTCACTTGAAACTGCAGATCAATCTGATTATATTCAAGAAGCGAACTGTTTACCTTTCTCACTCACTGATTACATCTCAAAACTTAGCTCCGAGCTAATTGAAGCAGAAATACAAAACCATAGGTACGCAAAAGTATTTACAAAATTAAGGATATCCGGTTAAAAATCTCCCCCTGATTGCACACGGCAACATTACATGTGATTTCACGACACGTTCTTGTACGCGTCAGCCGACCAAATAAAAAGAACACAACCAACGATAAAATCGTGACTTTATTACCGAAGATGACAACGAAAATGAAAGATACACACTTTGCATAAAATATAAAAAAGGCCCAAAAAATATACACGGTATTACAAGCGACTCAATAAGAAAGCATCGACTGCAGATTGCCAAGCTAGTAAGTTAGTCTTCAGTCATCCAAACAGCCGCTTCCATGCTAATATCCTCTCACCTTTATGAATATTATTACTCGAACTTGACTTCATAATGGAGACAGTGCGCCTGAAAAAAAGAGCCAACAACTAAGTCGAAGAGTCCCCGTCTCGAAGTGTACATAATAAATTACCGTATTTACAGGAATAATTTGCAACCACTTCTTCGGGGGACTCTGTCGACCGACTTGATGATGACGACGACGATGAACCAACCACGTGGCCGATAGCGGTGACGGGAAAAAAGCAGTTCGTGTGCGAAATTGTAGACAGGACACAGTTTGTTGGCAGATGAAGTTGTCGTGCGACCAAATTCATCGTGAGGTTGATGTATTTAAGTTGAGTCCTGATAAAAAAAAATGTTAGGGGCTGTTTTTGGTTGTTTTGCGGGGGTGAAATGGTTTGATTTAACGTGGCTAAGTGCTAGCGAAATTTTGAGTGTGGATGGTAGAAGTGGAAGGGATTTTGTATTTACCAATGCCTTCACCAAAATTCGTCGAGGTTGTGCTGGTAATATGAATGAAAAGCAGATTTGAAAACTTATAATCGAGTTAAAGGTAACTGATTAGTGAGGAAGGGGAAGACACAGTTTACTGAATGCCCTAGGAACTTATCGTTCCGAATATCATATATTTGCGAGAAATGGCTCAAAGTGCAGTCGAAGGAAATTCGGGGTTTGAATAAAATTTCAATCTGAGCCAAACTTTCAAAATAATGGCATACCTAAACTACACATTTTTTTTTAGTTCTACCATTTGTTTTTTTTATTTAAAAACAATGGAGATGACGATAACTTACAACAGATATTTGAAATATCATTAATTAAAGATAAAAATTAAATAATAATTTTCCTATGATATTTTGTTTGTTTTCCAGAATATTCCAAAACAGAAGTTAATGCGAGAAAAATCCATACATGGGTGCTTTTCGAGAGTAATGCCGGAAAGTAAATTCCTACTAGTGTGAAAAACTCAGACTGTGTAGTGTTACGATTGCAATAATTATTTTTTAATTAATTTTTGTGGCGCCCGGAATAGCAGCAACAAAAGCAACCGAGTGAAAAAAATGATAGGGAGTTGTGGTAGTCAACAAATTGCTTCAGAACTAATTAAATTCTTTCGTTTCACCCGTAATTAGACATTGGTCAGATGGAAAATTCTGTTTGTAGGGTTGAGATTGAGTTTTGATAATATCGAAGTTTTCGCGAGGAATTTTTGAGTCAGGTATGGTTTCGGGAACTGTTGTGATTTTGAATTAAAAACTGTGCATGGAAATCAAGATTATTCAACCCAAATAAAATATTCTGAGGGCAACGTTTGAAGAGTTATTGCAGTGAATATATTAAATCGATGATAAAGTTTTGTTTTCTAGCAGATAACTTATGCCAGCGCTATTTGAATTTACTTATCTACTTCTAGTTTCAAAAATCTATTTTGGCTTCCATAAATAATTCAATTCCACGAAAAAATAGATCGAAAGATCTTCAAGAGACAAACTCAAATCTTTCTCATTCAGCGGTTCATATTTCAATTAATCAAAAATTCCACTGTTTTCCTCCGAATTCCAATAGATTCGATATTAAAATATAATTTCCGTATTTCAATACTTCTCCAACACACGTTACGTAATGTTGAATTCACTTATTCATTCATTAATTTATTTATTTACATTTTCCTTCCGATTAAGTCTGATTTACATACATGCACGTAAATCTGAATGAGATCCAACGCAATTACAACATGCATCACGCTCGCATGAGAGAGGTTTACGTGCCTGGCATTCAATCATCCGTCAGAGCCTCAACAACTATCACCTGGGAGACACAGTCTAGATAACAGCTGGATTGAATCGCTGGCTTGTTGATAGACATTCCTTTCTGAGGATTGAGCTTAATTAAATTAATTTATAAAAATGCTGAATTTGATCGACGACCTGAAATTTACGAATCAACACTTTTGTGCAGGCGAAATGATGCATGAGATTGTGTTTAAAATAGAATTTATATGGAGTCAATTGAGCTTGTTATGGTGGATGAAGGATATTTGGTAATTTTAAGATCTCTTTGGCTCTAAGTTACAGATATATGGTTATTTTCATACATCAAAGTTGAATTGCTAGCTACAAGATTGCATAATGTCCTGTTTCTGAAATATATACTTTCAGAATCATCCTTCATATATTGACAATCTTCCTTTTATACTTCATCAAATAATTTTCTCTAGTACATTGCTCAAAAACAAACAGCAGGAACATTTTTTGGAAAATATATAGCAATTCAATTAATCGAAAAAGCAACAGTAGCAGTAATAACAAATTATACGTATATTTCACCATACGTTGACCACACTGGGCGCTTGTATGTAGTCGGAAAATCTGCAGGTATAATTCATGAGTTCACTTCGCAAAATGACTCGAAAACTGTATTTGTGAGAAACCATCACATTTCCTTGGCCACAAGTTGATTTTTATGTTTAATTTTTACCTAATTAATAAGACAATCAAGTCTGGCAAAATATCGTTGCCACGAAAAAAATGTGGTTTAAGAGTGGATTACTCTTAAAACTATAAAAGTAAAAAAACCCCACAATAACCCTTATCAGGTATAGAGTTAAAGCTGGTAGAATACTTCATTCATAAATTTACAATCAATATGAGTATTGAGTTATTAGTTTCACGGCTCATTTTACCCTTGATTTAGTTCAGGTGCCAATTTAAAGCTAGATAAACTCAAAGTTCTCTAAGTGGTCCTTCGAACGTACCTGGGTTCGATCTAGAGACCCAATACACTAAGAGCCAGTATTCTACTCACTTTTGAAATTATGAGTGCATAGCAATAAATCAGGAAACTCTAGAAAAAAAACTTGGAGTTTACGGGAAAATCATGGGAGGTTAGATAAAATCAAAAGACTCTTGAAAAAATTCTGAGAATCTTAGAAAAAATTCTGCGTGGTAAGAAAAAAATTAAAAGAAACTTGCGAAAAATTCCAAGAGTCTAGAAAAAAATTACGGGACCTTAGGAAAAATCGGGACACTATAGAAAAAATTCTGGGAGGCTTCAAAAAATCACGTCTGCTTAGAAAAATTCTAAAGACTGTAGGAAATAGCATAAGGAGTCTAAGAAAAAATCATGGAAACTATGAAATATTTAGGAAATGTAGGAAAATTTGCGGCAGTCTGGAAAAAAATCATCTGAGCTAAGCGAAAATCTGGATGGTCAAGAATAACTCTCGAGAATCTAGGAAATAATTCTGGGAGCTAAGACAAAATTGAGTAACTCTATTACTAATTTATGTTAATGGCCGAAAAAACTAACATCAATTTAAATTTACAAATTTAAGTTTGCTTTCCCTTTTAAATAATTTTTTCTACTTTTCACGAAGTAAATATAGGGTTTTCCAATAAGAGCGTCTCATTTATCTTTTTAAATAACACAAAAACGATATCAGATATGAGCAAATTTTTAATTGTAAATTAAAGAAAAATCAATGCCATACATATGAATCACAACATCATTCGAATGACTACGCCGGAAGCTTTTGTAACTGTAGATCCGATGAACCCAATTTTCCATGTCTTCTCCGACAGTTTGGACGATATTCCAGTGGTTTTACGTTGGATATTGGATCTGAACATCTCTAAAGTTTGCGGATGGTTGGCATCATAGAGGTATAAGACATTAAGATTGGTGGTAAAGAAGAAGTCTGTCTCGAGGTCACTCATACCCACAAATTAGTCCAATGTATCGAAATATCTTTCGGGGTGTAGATCAGTGGCTCGTTTTGGGGGCATTAATTTGGCGCGCATGTTAAAAAAATAAATAAATGAAATGTTTGATTTCAAAGAACACTTTTCGTACATTTCAAATTTGAAGGTAATCTGCACTCTACATCGCGGTCGGTTTTGGTCTTTAAATTGGTCTTTAAATTAAAATATTTGCTTCTAAAAGCTAGAACAAAGTGAATCGTATTAGATCAACTGAATAACCAAGTAAATACTTAGGGGGTCTTAATTGTCCATTTAAAATAACAATTTACATAATACTATGTAAGTAGAATATATATATATGCAAAAATTTAACTAACAGTATGCAAAAATAAGAATTAAAAAAATTATAGAATGCCTATGCATCCAAAATTGTTGAAGCACTACATACATAGCATTGTTGAAGCAATTGCGGAATTTTCATAAATTGCATTAATGCAATTTAACCACGGTACGCAGATTAATTAGAATATTATTTTCACTTTATTACAAGTCCGTTTCTAATGGTAAATGTGAACTTTTGTATGTAAGTTCACATTCACAGTTCACATTTAAAACACGTTCAAAATTCATTTCGCTAACTTAATTTTTGTAAAAATTATTTGTGGACGGAATAATAGGTATATTAAAAATATCACTAAAATGGCCGCCGGCGCCAAGCGGCTAAAGATAATTGTCATTTGGACCTGGACCTATTCTGCATATACACCAATGTATCCTGAAAGTTTCAGCTCAATCGGATGGCGCGTTCGCAAGAAATAGTCATCGAATTTTTTGGATGATATATATATATATATGTATATATATATGTATATGTATATATATATATATATATATATATATATATATATATATATACATATATATATATATATACATATATATATATATATATATATATATATATATATATATATATATATATATGAATTTTTTTAGGACCATTTTTTGAAACGATTCGATTCTCAAATGTTGACTTCAATAAGTAGATTGTTTGGCCAGTTGTGCGACATGTGGCCACATGCCAACCAGTTTATTTTCTTCTAATTTACGTGAAAAATAACCGGTTAACATGGCACGATAGTACTCACCATTTACCATGACTGGGTTGCCAAGATCATTAAAGAAAAAGCACGGACCAACGACAGCACCAGCATGAAAACCGCACCAAAGAGTCAATGCGGATGTAATGGCATTTCATGAATGGCTTCGGGAGGCTCATTTGACCACATTGGGCAATTTTTTGCTCTACCTCTAAACGTTTCTGAAGCGTATATCTATCCATGATTAAAAATGACAAACTTTCAACTATTCAAACGTCAAAAGATATTTCACAGAAATGTCATTGCATGACAGTAAAATTTCAGCAGAAAATTGAGGCGACCTTAATAGAAAACTATTGCTAAAACAATCTATAAATTGCTAAAACAATATTGATTGCTGATGTTTGTGCATTTTGCTTGTAAATTTTGGGCGAAATTGCTGATGTTTGTGCAGCTTGATCAAAATCTTCATTACAAAATGTAATTGTCTATCAATGACATTTTTAAATTAATTTTTTTTATCTATTTTATCGCTAATTCCATATTTGAAAGCATAAATTGATATTTCTTGATTTTTTAATGATATAAGATTTCGAATAATGGCATTACTTTTTGTGAAATTTCTAAAAAAAGGATATAGCTCACTTGCGCAAATGGAGCATGCTGAAAAGTTTTAACATTTTTAAATAGACAAAGAGATTTTTTTAAAGGGATTTTTACATTTAAAGGGAGAAAAGGTTAAGCTAAATTGTCATGCGTTTAGAAATCATAATTTCATTTTAGCATGTATGTACTGTTACACTTTTCATCGTTTTAGGACTAATGTGCGGAGTTATTTGGTATAAACTAGTTGTTGCTACTAGGATTTAGCTAATAGTTTAATTTAATAATGTCCGTAAAATCCACTTAAATATTTTTTGAATCAATTCGACTCGAAACTCGGTAAATTAACTCGAAACAACTAGTCAATTTTTATTGAATTTTAAATTTTAAATATTTGTTACACAATCGCAATGAATGACGGCATCTTTCCGACTGAGTGATTGGAAAATAAGAATCAAATATGGAATCAAAAACTGAATCAAAAGAAAATTAAAACTAACCTTTCATGGACCAATCGATTGACACTTGCCTGTGAGCTCGGACGTGGTAGTGTGTGGCAGAGTCGCACTGAGCAGACTTTTCTGCCTCAGAAAAAGGATGCTTCAATTGTCTCATTTTACTATGCATAACATTTGTTTCATTCAACTATAAATCTTTATATTTATTGGATATTTTTACCTTTCCCTAAAATATTTAATTGTTTTTGGTTCTCAAAATGAATTTGTTTATAGACCAAGATAACGGTACTGATAGGGTCTGAATCAAAATAGTACGTAAAATACAACTTATTTACTTCGATGACATCATAAATATATACCCAGCAGTTTTCAACAAATTATGAAAATGAATGACATTAGTCAAACAGTGAGAAATCATTAATTATTGTATTTATTTGTCCTTGTGAAAAATAAGAATGATATCAGTATTTTCTATTTGTTTTCAATTCTACAACCAAGAGCATTTCTATTCAGCTGTCACATACGAGTTCCCGAAATGCAGGTAGCAGTCCTTGATATTCTGTTGACATTGACTATAGTCTGTAAAAGGTGGTGCAACAACCTCATGCATGATTTTCAATTTATCAATGTATTTTTCCAGTGCCTTTTCAACATCGCCTGTATCATATAGTCTTTTTGCCGTTTTATCAATCGCTACAGAATCCTAAAATAATTTTAATATTTATAACAGATTTGTTGAACTTTTTTAATGTTTTAAATTTCATGTCTACTCACTTGCATCACTTTCAGAGCTTTAAGAATGTTTGTGAATTTTCCGCATTCGATACATTTCACCATGAAATCATTGCAATCCATCGGTATTTCAATTACATTCTTACATCCCATATCGCCATCACAACGTACTCGAATAACATCATTACGCATCTCATCAAAAGTTGGCCAATTTTCCACACAAGCAACACAATTACAATCGAACTTATATAAGTCTTTCATTTTTTCACGTCTTTCATAACGCGATTCTTGTGTATACAAAGGACCATAATTTTCAGCTATTACGTCTCCGGCAAAAATTGGTTTGACCGCATGGACCATAACTGTTGTGCCGTTATAGTATCTGAAATTATTTTGAAATTCATATAGTAATGATTTGAATGCAATATTTTATTGTGTTAGTGGAAGTTATTGAAAATGTTAGTCCCTCACCATGACAAAAACCGAAGCATCAAAGGGAAGAATACAGCTTACAAAATGAAGAGTTCAACTTTTATTATATTTTTATTAACTTTTATTAACTTAATTTTGAAAAATGTAAAACATTTAATTGTAAAATATTTGCTTTGAATGTTGATTGATTGGCTATGATTTAAGAAACTCATACATGTTTGAAAAATTAATTTGCACAAGCTTATAAATTCGGATAAAATATTTTCTTTCGGAAGATTAAAATTCTGTATTTTTTTAAGTTATCTTTTGAGCAAGTTCTGATCTTTTTGTTTAAAATATAATATCGATGCGGAAATTGAAGATATCACTAAGCAAATGCAAAAAAATCACTTACTTTACTATGCCTGGATCACATGAATGATTAAACAATGCCAGGGTCGGATAGATTCCACCACCAACAAAAACTGTCTTTTGCGCTTCGCCCGTTTCCCTAGATCTGTGCAATTCGAATACTTCGTGAGTGTTGTACTGGAGAATTTGTAAATTTCTCATAATCAAGCTTGAAATTTTTTGTTTTGCTCCATCATTTATATCATTCGTATAGAAACCTCCAGCCTGGAGGCAGTCATTTAAAAACAAGGACATCAGAGTATATTGGAAGAAACTGGATTCTGATCGTTTGTCAGTGTGCCTTACTAGGCCATGAACTCGTCTGTAATCACTGTAGGGAAGCCTGTGTGGGAATTTAAAAATAGGGTTATCAGGAGTTGCAGTCTGATTTTTAGGTTTACCTGTTAAGCTCCTCTATAGGGAGGTCTTCTTGAAATTTGTCATAATTTACTAAGAAGTAGTCAAGATTTTTTATGGAAATCATTCTTAAGGCCATTTGACAGTTGATTGAGACGCCAGATCGCCAGATTGTTGGCAAAATTCCGCATTCGTATTTATGGTAGGATGTTGATGCTTCTTTGTAACATCCCTCGGAACAGAATATGACATCGGTACATGCATGACAGGCCACGGGTATAATAGTTCTGAAAAAAAATTGTTTAAAAGTAGAGCGTATTCACAGTATTAACATTTTTGGGGTGCTCAAAAAACGTTTTATTCTTTACTTTAAGTGAAACAAAAATGTGTATGGGAGCATGATTTTCTTGATAAAATCTATCGATACTAAGTCTCAAAAATATTTTGAAACAAAGTTTTGTTTTTAATACCCATCTCCATCCGTCTACATACTAACCTCCTCAAACAATTTTGACAATGTGTTTTGCAGTATTTTTCCAAGAGTGCAAAAGCGTATGGTCTCTCAGCAAGGATATGCTCTCCTACTTGAATATTTCGATTAGCCTTAGCAAAACGTCCTTCGTCCGGATTTTGATCAATTTCAACAGCATCACTATGAAATTCCTTTGGTTTATGTAAGGTAGTATGAGAACTCGCCACAGTACTGGATGAAGGTTTGGATTTTTGAATTTTCGGGAGCTGATCGCGTTCGAGAGTTTTGATCATTATCATGGCATTGCGTTCAAATTGACTCCGCTTTTGCAACGGTAGTTTGCAGTCATCTAGTGCTGTTATTGTTTTTCTGGAAGATTGAGTTTAGTTTTATTGGTTGGGTCAGAGTCAGTAAGTCTCAGCAGTCCGATATATTTTATTTTTAATACATATTTTCTTTTTTTATCAAATGCTGAGTTTAAAAATTTTAATATTATTGATTCTTTTACTAATTCTTCAGTCAAACTAAACATACGCACTTAAAAGCTTCAACTGCTTCGGGAAATTTTTTAAGAGCAAGATAGCACTGTGCCCGTCTTTCGTAGATTTTGTAGAGCAAATCTTTAGGATAGTTTTTTTCCGTTGCTCGTTTAATATCAGCTAAGCATTCCTTGTATTTTCCCATGTGAAAAAATGCAGCTGAACGATTGGCTAGTAAAATTGATATGTCACATTCTGGAAAAAAAAAAAAAATTGCTAATTACTGACAATAGAATCAATAAAGTTTAATTTGAGTAGGTTTAATCGAAAAAAAAGTGGTGATTCTCCATCTAAGTTTTACTATTAGAGAGCATTTGATGCCTCATCTAGAGGGAAAAAATGTTGGTTTAACAAAAATTGGGTCTTCAATTCTATACATATACAGAAATATAATGAGAAAAAATCATGAGAGTTTGAACAAAATCGAAAGACTCTACAAAAAACCCCAGGAGTTTCACAAAAATCACAGAAGCTTAGATAAAATTTAGAGGATCTAGGAAAAATCTTAAAAATGTAAAAAAATTTCAAGTCTAGAAAAAAATCTTGGGAACTAAACAAAGTTGGTGGGGTCAAGAAAAGATATCGAGAGTGCAGAAAAATATTATCGACACTAAGGAAAAATCCGAGATTCTTCAAAAAAAAGTTCTAGGAGTCTAAAAAAATATCATGAGAGTTTACCGAAAATCAAAATACTCTAATTAAATATTCAAAGGGTCTTAAAAACCTCTGGAGTCTAAATATAGGTGTATGCATTTAATACCGAAGTCTTACAACAGATGGCCCCACTAACACATGCGCTGTAACACTCGAATGGCATATATGTCATTTTGTAGTACCATCGGTTAGTTGTCAAAGTCACAAAGACAATTTGCTAACATCGTGTGCGCATAAGTTTTTTACTCTCGTGGAAAACTTCGAAAAACGGCGAAAAAAACAGCATTTGCGGGAAGTATTGTTGGAATACTTTTTTGCCAAGAAAACTTTTTTCGAAAAACATCGTTTGCTGGTGGATGTTTACGACGATCATGCTCTATCCAGAACATAGTGTTTTGAATGGTTTAAACGCTTCGAAAGTGGCAATTTCAAGGACAAAAAGCGCCCTGGTCAAGAGAAAAAATTTGAAGATGAAGAATTAGAGACCCTCCTCAGTGAAGACTCGTGCCAGACGCAAGATGAGCTCGCAAAAGCACTAGGTGTGACACTGGCAACCATTTCCAGGCGTTTGAAAGCGTTCGGGTTCATTCAGAAGGTAGGAAATTGGGTGCCACACGAACTGATGCCAAAAGATGTCAAAAGGCGATTTTGCATGTCTGAAATGCACCTCGAACGCTACAAAAGAAAGTCGGTTTAGATCGAATTATTACTGGTGACGAAAAATGGATACATTATGATAACCCGAAGCGCGAGAAATCGTATATGAAGTCCGGCCAACCAGGAATGCGCAATATTTGGTGGGATCAGAAGGGACCGATCCATTACGAGTTGCTGAACAATTAATTCGTTTGAAGCGAACATTGACAGAAAAACGGCCGGAATATGCGAACAGGCACGAGTCTGTAATTTCCCATCATGACAATGTTCGAGCACACGTTGCTCTACCGGTCAAAAATTACCTGGAGAGTAGTGCCTGTGAAATTTTACATCACCCGCCATATTGACCAGATTTGGCGTCATCCGACTACCATTTATTTCGTTAGATGCAAAACGCCCTCACTGGTATACGCTTTACTTGTGGGCAAGGTATCGAAAATTTGATTTGATTCATTCTTGGCCTCAAAGAACGAAGCCTTTTTCCGACGTGAAATTCATTCGCTACCAGAAAGGTGGGAAAAAGTGATCGCAAGCGATAGACAATATTTTGAATAACATCCAAATGCATAATTAATTAAAATGAAGCATTATTTTCATCCAAAAAAGTTCGGTTTTCAAAGTATACACCCAATAAAATCTTAAGAGTCAAGAAAAAACTTGGAAGCTAAGAAAAAAATTAGAAGACCCCAGCAAACATTCTGAGAGTCAGGTAAACCCCAAGGGAGCTTAGGAAAAGTTCTGAAAGGCTAGCAAAAACCTCGAGAGACTAAAAAAAATTTCGGGAATCTGTGAGAAAAATATTCTGGAAGCTGAAAAAAATCTGGAGGCTCTAGAGAAAAACTGGGGGTCTGAGAAAAGATCACGGGCCATGAAAAAAATCCTAGGAGTTTGGAAAAAATCACGGGAACCCAAAAAAAAGCTAGTGAAAATTCATTAAGTTTTCTTAGCTTGATGAAAAGTCAGGCTAGCTGGAAAAAATCTAGAGAGTTCAGAAAACAAATTTGGGAGTTTAGGAATTTGGGAACTAGTTTTGGGAGTCTAAGCAAAAACCATGGGAGCTTAGGGAAAATCAAAAGACTAAAAAACTGTTAGAAAATATTACCGGAGCTAAGAAAATTTTAGGGGGCCTAGAAAAAATCTCGGGAGTCCGGGTTAAAATCATGGGAGCTAAGAAAATACAGGGAGTTGTAGAGAAAAATTTTAGAGATTAAGAAAAAATCCTGACAACGTGCAAACTATCAAAGGACTCTAGAAAAAATCCTAGAAATCTGGAAAATATTACGGCAGCTCGGAAAAAATTAAGGTTGATTAGAAAAAATCTCGAGTTTTGAATAAGAAAGCTAAGAAAATATTGGGCATTGGACCCCAAATCATTGGGCGGTTGTGATTTTCAAGAACAAATTTCGAGAGTAGGAAAAACATTAAATTTATCTTGAAAATTTATTTATCTTGAAATTCATTTTTTCTCCACGGGACTTGGCTTTTTATAGTTGGTTACCTGATGTTTACAATGATAAATAATGGAACATAACTATGAAAGCTATAAGCTATGTTTTATTCTTCTAAGTTGTCTGAAGTGTGCATAAAAGAGTTGCGAATGAAAGTGAATATTTTGGAAAATCTAGTCATTTGTCAATGCTCGATGTGTCAATTTACATGATTGCATAGAGATTCTGGAGAAAAAAACGTTCAAAGCACCTCTCACTTAACATATTTCAAACAAACTATTCTCCAATTTCAGTTTGCAGCACAATCAAACAGCTGATTTTGTGAGATTATGCCATCTGTCACATCCACAACACATCTAGGTTATGCTCAACTCTCATAACATTACATTTCGATCCTGTCTCTCTCCCAACACCTACCTTTATCATTCGGCATCGACACATAGCTTTTACTATACAACATCAACGCTTCTGGCCATTTCTTACACCGGAACGCATCATTCCCGAACTGCTTCAATTTCAATGCATTTTCTTCGGATTTTCCCGGAAATTCACGTTTTATTTCCACTCGATTTTCACTTATCACTCGAATTCCACTCACATATTGTATTCGTTCCAAATCCGTTTTACAATTCCCAAGTGCATTGATGTCATTCGGTGAAATCAATTTCTTAATTTTATCATAATAATCCGGGAAAAATCCGAAATTTTCCGTAGTTGTACTGTTTGTCATTGCGCGAGGCGAGAGTGAAAAATTGAAAACTAATCTGTAAGTCGAATGAAATTCCGGTACTGAAACTTTTACTTTCTGCGTGAGATACGAGTTCGAGTGGGAATCTAATTAAAGATCTTCTGGGTTATTTTTAGAGGCAAGATGCATGGTTGAGATGATGAGGGAACGAAGAGTAGATATTTGTTTTGTGGACAATTTGGTTGGGAAATTTGTTTGATTTTTTTTTTCATTGAAGTGAATATCATCACATAATAGGTTTAAAGAATCAAAGTTAGTTTTATCAGTATACAATGAATATAATTTCATATGATCATATCTAAACACATCTGAATTGATTTTCCTTCTCACTTCCGACATGCCTGCCGTTCATTTCCAGATCGTGAGAGAGCCATACCGCCCAATTCGCTCACATCGAATTTCCCATTAACAAGAAACATCGAAATATCGTATCGACTCGGTATAATAGCGGTTCCAATGGGAGTAGAATTAATTAAGTTAGCTGCGACTGGGAGAGACTCCACTTCGATTAACACAAAATATAATTAAGAAAATTATCAGAAGTCATTTATCACGTGCGTCTGGTGGAGGAGTTGAGTCGAGTCGAGTTGGGTTCTGGTTGCATGAAGTTAAGGCTTATGACGGAGGAGACGTTGCCTGTCGTTGTCGTCGGGCCGTGGAACGCTCCGCCGGAAAACTCAATGCCAAAACTGTGATGAAAAATCGCCAGATCCTGGAGATTTGGCGAATAATAGACTAAGTTTGAGGAGGCACCGCACTAGTGGCTGGTTTGGTGGTATCTTGTGCCTGCTGCCGAGCACCCAGCCCCGACAAACGGTTTTCGCAAGACAGCCAGGATATCGGGATGGGGAATTGCTAATGAAGTCGAGGACGAGTGTGGTTCGAGGGATATGCCATTAGGGATGGGGAGCGAGCCTGGTTCTGTCGTGGCACGACAATGAACAGACAACACTAATTTCTACATGATAGTTGGGGCCCAAACAATCAACTTAATTAGCTGGGGAGTCGCTCAATCAACATGAAACGGATCTTCGTTCCCAGCGATGATTACTTCTACGACGATGATGATGACGGCAATGACTACAACGTTCTGGGGCCGTGAGACACGAGCTTGCCGCGTACGTGTAAGAGTTTGATATGACGGCGTGCCGAGATGCGGGACGCGAACGGGTAACTTAATTAAAAAACTTTAATTAAATCAAAATCAAACATCAAATTTCAAAAAGCCATTAATCACGTGGTGTGCATCCGCGTCTCGGGACGGGAGTGTGTGCGACGCGTCGCAAACAGTTCGGAAAGGGTTTTGGGCGATAGTCTGAGTTTGCGAAAGATTGGACTGGGTTTGTGTGCGTGTACAATGAAAGTGAAGAGTGGATTGCGGTGTGAATGGAAGTGTTGTTGATATCGGAGAATTTGGTGAAAATTGTTGTTTGGAATATTTATAAATATGCTTTTATTTATTTTTATTATTTATTTATTTTTATTATTATTATTCTTGTTAGATTTATGAAACATAAAAGTGAAGGAAGTAGAAAGTAATATCAAGCTACAGATCATAGTGATTGGTCATAAATCAAGGTAACGGCTAATTAGAATAAACGCAAGTTTATTATTCGCAAGTAACGAAATTTAGTTTTTATTTCTGGTTTTGACACAGATTTGATGGTTAATTTTTTATAAAAGGCCCTGATTAACAAACAACACTATGAGTAGCTAGGGATTACATAGGTTTAGTTGAATTAGGCGAACAGAATAGTTTGAAAGAAGATGGCTATCACGCTTAAATACCAAGATACGATCATTGTACGTTAAACTAATTCAATGAAATTCCACTTTTAATCGTTTTTAGGATCTCACAAGAAGTATGAGCTCTAGTAAAAGATTGAACTCGGATAGTTTTGAGGCATAGTTGCGCAAACATTCACAGTATAGGAGTTAAAACAATAAGTGCTTTTTTCACGGACTAGGAATGTTGCAGTAAGCTAGGTTCTTCTAAGGACTAATAAGGGAGAGTAAACAGAGTTTCAATGCAAATGTCGAAGACTCCTCTCAGCCTGCACTAATTGATGCCTTCAAATTATTCACGATTCATATATCACGAAAGCTTCGATAGTATCTGTAGATATGAAAAGATTACATTCCAAATGTGGAAGGGAGGTTCGGGACAAAAAGCTTTAATTTGGATAAAAGAAAACTAGTGATTTTATCACCGAAATTCAGGCAGGAATGTGACGATTTGATGCTAAGTACTTGTCGTTAGAATGATCAAAAGGCTGCAAAGTTTGAAATTTACATTAAACAAATTAATGGAAAAAACCCAAGGGTAGCGTGCATTTTAATAGCCTCTTCAGTATCAGCCGAAAATTTGCAATAGGTAGCCTCCTGTTCAATTCTTTCTTCGAAGGCGAGTATACATAAGATTTCTAGGCCAAAAGCCATTATCAAGAATAGGAAACGCGAACATACAATGGAAAGATAGATACAGCTGGTTGTTATTGGACTTACGAACAATCAAATCTATTTTGAATTGTGGAGGGCCTGAAATTTCAATAGAATTTTGAGGAATAAGAATTTTGAAGTTGAAGAAGAAACGACCATGCAGTGCAATATTGAAAATTTATAATATTTCTTCATTATTTAGATGATTATGTCAGGATAAGTTTTTTGAGTATTGGTCTTCTCATAAAAATTTCGTCATAAAACAATGAAACATTTTTTCTAATATAATTTAATATATAATTGTTTCTAATATATTTCACAATTTCATCAAACATATGAACAATATATCAATGTTTTTGCTAATTTAATGGTCGGAAAGTTGGTTGAAAGTAATTAAGAGCAGTTTAGTGTATAATGTGACAATTAAATTTGACCTTGTACCAGCGACGAACAAAGGAAGTTTTGCAAATCAGGTGTCAGGCCCAAACAGTGGCGAAAAAGCCAATTACGAAAGCCGACTTAGCGCGAATTTTTGGTGACAGTGGTGTGGGAGTGCTGCCAACCGTGACGGTAGGTTAGGTTAGGTTAGGTTAGGTTAGGTTAGTGAAGAGGGCTGCCGAGAACGCGGCCAGCATTAGGCCACCAGTTTGGGCCCATTTGCCACCCTCATAGACAATGACACGCATTCACACTTACAGCCATGGCAGTGGCGGGATTCGAACCCGCAGGCCCCATAGCACGCCGCTTTTCGGCCTGACGCCTTAGCGAGCAGAGCTATCAGGCCCCCTTAACCGTGACGGTAACTCAACTTAGGAAATTAGTCGAGAGTATGTCTTAAGAAAAGTGCGCAGTAGTCTCCGAAAGTGGAGTGTTAGATTATGTCGCAAAAGAGATGCCATTGTCGTTGGGGCCTGACATCCAGATTCCACGGGAGCACGCGGTCCGGATGCCGCCGCCTGCTACGCAGAAAAATACGCCAGAAACCAGTGTCACTATACGCCGCCGCAGTCGTATTAATCTAAAAAAAAAAAGCAGATTATATCTCGTCATAATTGCCCTTTGAGACTGTTGGAGGATTGTATTGAATTCCTCGGGGACAAGAAGTGCTTTGGTATGCTTGATTTGAGGAATGGGTTCTTTCACGTAAGAATGTCACCAGAGCCAGTGAAATACACTTCTTTTGTCGTACCCCAGATACAGTTTGTGTATTTGACGATGCCATTTGGTCTGAAGAATGTTCCGTCCGTATTCCAGCGTTTTATTTCTGAGATATTTAGCGATTTCATTAAGGAAAGAAAACTTATAGTCTATATGGATGATCTGATTCTTGTCAGAAAGTCACTATCGGAGCATTTAGATGTTTTAGGTAAGGTATTGCAGCGAGTGTACCAAAAAGGACCAGAATTAAAGTTATCTAAGTTTCAGTTTGGGTTCGAAGAATTGGATTATTTAAGATACCGAGCATCTAAAGAAGGTAGAATACACAGCGGTGACCATATACGAGTCATATCCGACTGCCCGATGTCCAAGAACATTAAAAAGTTGAGGTCATGTTTGGGATTATTTTCGTTTTTTTAGAAAATTCGTCCGATCATACAAGGAGATTGCCAAGCCACTGACTGCGTTGACGCGGGAAGGTAGACCATTCGAAATGACAGATGCGTACCGTGAGGCCTTTACTAGACTACGGGATAAGCTAAATGAGAGTCCAGTGCTGGCGATCTACGACCCAAAAAATGAGACCGAGCTACATTGTCACGCAAGCTCCATTGAGGTTTGGTGCAGTGTTGCTTCAGAGACAACATGATAGTAAGTTTCATCCAGTGACGTTCTTTTCTAAAACCGCTTCCCCCGCTGAGAGTCGATATCATAGATTTGAGCTAGAAACGCTCGCAATAATATACGCAGTAAGAAGATTCTGGGTGTATTTAGAGGGAGTACCATTCGGACTGTAATTCTGTTAGGCTTACGTTAGAGAGGAAATTCATGAACCCTAGAATAGCCAGGAGAAGAAATTCATGAACTCTAGTTAGAGAAGAAATTCATGAACCCGGTCCTATGATTATGTCCTGGAGCATCGTCGTTGTGTTTCAGTGGGACATGTGGACGCTTTGAGTCGCTGCCATGAGCCGCAAAGAATAACTGGGGAACCCATAATGGGCAGTATGGCCGCTACAGTTATTAATGAGGCCAGACACAATGACGAACTAAATGTCAGCTGTTGAACGGGGCTACTCCCGTTGACGAAGGGGATGCCAGTTTTCAAATACAGATCACACAAAATACAGATGCCGAACTGTTAAGAATCAGAGACGCACTAGAAGTCGGGCCAGTCGATAAGTTTGAGTTAAAGAACGGATTGGTATTTCGGAAGAATGTAGATAACCATCTTAGCATTTAAGTCCCGCAAGAAATAGAGAAGAGCATCATGCAATTTCCTACGCATATCAAATATGCGTAGGAAATTGGAGGAGTTTGTATGAAATTGCATCAAGTGTATTATGAATGCGGCCCCTGTGAAGTCTTCTGAGAGAAACCTATGCAGTATTGGAAAAAACCCGTGCCTTTTGATACTTTGCATGTTGATCATTTTGGACCCTTACCAGCAATTAGATCCAAGAAAAAACATATCTTAGTGATAATTGATGCCTTCACCAAAATGGTCCAATTATATCCGGTCAACAGTACTAGCACCAGAGAAGTAATCGCTTGTCTTAATAGATATTTCGAATATTATAGTCGTCTTTTCCGTATTATTTCAGATCGGGGATCGTGTTTCACATGCCTGAAATTTAGTGAATACAAAAGAGACAAAATATTACGCATGTTGCATCTTCACAGGCTAATGGGCAGGTAGAGACGGACAGAGTTATCAAAAGTATTTTAGGCAAACTCATTGAACCATTTGAACATGTCATAGGTTAATTTGTTATAGTCAAAGTGAATTTTAGTTTGCTATGTGTCAAAAGAGGCCAGAAATAACCAATGAAGAGTTGGAGAGCGATATAGACCAAGTAAGAACACAAGCTCAAGAAGCCATTGACAAGTCGCAGAGGTATATCGGCGAATAACATGCCAAAAGAAGCACCCCGGTAAAACAGTATCATGTTGGTGAGTATGTGGTATTGCGTCATGTTGACGTTTCCGTTGGAATAAACAAGAAGTTTATACTTAAATACCGCGGACCTATTGTTGTTGGCAAGTATTACCCCATTATAGGTATACGGTGTCAGATAAAGAAAATAGTTTGTTAGCACACAGACCTTACGATGGAATAGTTGAGACCGCTCGATTGCGTTAATGGAAAGAAGCATATATTGGAAGAAGCTAGTATAAATAGCAATAGATAAATTAATGATGATCGAGGTCGATCAGCTGTCAGTTCGGCCAAACTATAATGTGACGGTATAATGCAGCAACGAAGAAAGGAAGTTTTACAAGTGATTAATAGCCAACGCTCAGAGTTTTTTTCTAATGCTTAGTGGGAATTGGAAATTATAGAAAATAGACCCAATTTTCGAAATTGTATTATTTTATAAATTAGTCAGCGAAAAGTATTAATTTTTCCTGCTTTGACTGGATAATTGCATTTACTAGAGCTTTTAAAATGATGTTTCTCTCCTCAGCTTGTTGAAGAGGCAGAAATGATGACATTTCAATATTTGCGCAACGGAAACTAATTCATTCTTTGTATTTTTCAAATCGTGGAAAATGCAGCCCTGATTATTCCATTGAAATAAATTATCAGAAAATTATGCACTTAATTCGGTGCGTTTTTAATCAACTTCTTTAGATGAGGATCTGAAAACTAACTCAGCATGGGTTGTTGTCGAAAAATAATAAAAATTTGATCTAATATCAGAAACAAAAAAAATTTATACATATCAAAACTGAAAAAAATACCAATTATTAACAATAATTATTATATCACAGTGGCAACCCTTTTTGCATATCCTCCATTTAATAATTTCAAGTGCGGGCGACGCCGAGATTGGCAATTAACTCGTTCACTTGAACCATTTGCTCATTTTTCGATTGCGATGGTTTTTCCGCTAAATATGTTTCGTCATTTTTTTTGCAACTGCTTCGACTAAACCAATTTCAATTTATAGCACATCAGGAGGGCTTTGAATTAGCTCTAATGGTTGGGACTATTCCAACAATAGCATACGACGTTAACAGCTACGGCTACATCATTCTCGTTGAGCGTTGCCCTTGGCTACGGTACCAATCAGGTGCACCAGGTGTTCTTCGGTTGGCGCACCTTTAATATTTGATAACTCGAAGCAAATCCAATTAATCAGCCTAATTGAAATCGCATTTGATGACATTCGGAAATCGTCATTGATTCGCGAATAAATGACTTGGTTTCGATGACGAGGTGCACCGCACGATTCCACAGGCTAGCCGACTCTCGTCCTACACCCGAGGCTATTATAAACGATGAGGTGGTGAAATTCGAAGGGAAACGGAGAATTGTATTGAGAAAGTTCTAGACTGTCTGTCGCTATTGTAAAAGATAATTATCATTGGCATAGCAAATTGTATTGGGTGCGATGAAAGATTGATTTGATTAACTTGACTTTGACTTTGGATTCGATAGTTTCGCTCAGAGAGTGGCTGGTCGCGGAGACAAAGTGCCGATATGAAATGTTGGCCGCGAGCAGTTTTAAACTGTTGATTTGAAATTTCGTTATTTGATGATGTACAATAAATCATGTCGAAGGTTTTGTGATGAAAGCAGAATTCACGATGTTGGTTTAAATGTCAAGGTTTTTGTCTTGATTGGATATTAGTCCCCAGTTTCAAATATGACTATGACTGATGCTGATGGGATATACTTAACTAATCATAATATTTAAAATAACTTATAAATTATGAAAATAAAAGTCGCTCCAATAATTGCTGTACTGCTTCGTTTTCATAATCATCACTTGGATAGAACAGCTTTACTAGCCTGTCATATTCCTAATCAGGTATTTATTGCGTAGTAAATACCGTTACATCTACAGTTTCCAATCAATTACCTTGATATGAATGAAGGCCTTTGATTAAAACTCATTCGCTCCGTTGAATAGCCATGATAAACTCATTTCAGTAATTTCATCAACGTTCCATTACCGGTTTCCCTAAGAAGTGTCCGTCAAAGGTATACCGACATTACACGATGCTAACCAACTCGACGCAGATACCATCATTTAACATCTTTTTATCCACCGGCTCGAAAATTATAATTAAATTCCTTCATAAACACACACAATACAATTTCAAAGAGTCATATCGCTTGCGCTTCCACCCACAATGGGCGCTCACTCCGACGTTCTCTCCCCATGAATAACAAACACTTCGCGTACCATACCCAACCTTACCCTGTCGTCTGCGAAAGTCGGAGCGGAGCCTGTCACTTTATGTGTGCGTTTAAGTAAATTCATTACAAACCTAATTAAAATTTAAACTAAATATTAAGGCGAATACGGTCGAATGAGAAAATTAATTGTTTGAAGAAATTCAAGAACACAGGGTGGCTGCGTCCTTCTCCGGGACCGGGCTGAACTAGATCGAGGCAAGGGCACGTTTGTTTAGCCGGAACTGGCTGAGTAGAATTGTACATCTCCTTGTCGTATAGCCTTGAAGTTGCTATTCTGTAGCGGAGCTGAGAGACGGACCTGTGATTCAACCACCACCCTTGAATTCATGCGAAACAGCTTTTTCCTGAGAGTGTGCAAGGGTTGTGTTTTAGACATAACTTCAAAGGAAGTATAGTGATGGTGACTGGCTCCTCGTTATTCTATTAAACATATGCACACAAGGGTCGCATGATGGGCTAGGGGCTGTGTAGAGGTTTGTATATCGTCTGAACTGGACTAAAGGATTTTTAAGTTGTTTTGCGAATAGAACAAGCAATTTGAATTAGGAAAATAATTTGAGGTGAAATGATTATGCGAAATTAATTTAAATGTTTACTGTCGGTAAAATATGAAAATCATTGTTTTTTGTTTTCAAATGGGGAGGTGGTTGTTAAAATTTTTCCTAATATATATGCCATGCTAAGGGGAGTCAAGTTATATTGAGGATATTTTAAAGTCATGTACTTATATGAACTAGACAATTTAATTTTTTATTCATTTTTAAAATATAAGTTATTGTCAGTTTATGACAGCTGAATTGTTTTTAAGCCAATCGTTTTAGTTTACAACATAATATTTTTTTTCAAAGCACAGTAAGTGATGTGATGTAAACTTCCAAGACTGTATTCATCATCAACAATACCATCGTTAATAATCCGAACGTCACATTTGCACGAATTACTTAAGCTCAAGATCATGTTGAAGGCATTGAGCGATTCGAAGTGAAATAAGCAACCGGCCCTGAAGATTCTAATTAACGACGTCAACGTGGATGACAGGCTGTGACGGAGTGAAGCTGTACACCTCGACCAGAGCTCCCAACGCAAATTATATCATCTCATTAGGGCATACCGATACCGTTCTTGATCGGATTCTCAAAACGTTCAGTTTTACGCAAACGAACTTTTAAAGCCGTGGATGGAAAGGGCTTGGACTCTATACGGTCTCATAGCTGGTCGTTGGCTCAGGCTCCAGCCAAAGCCATAGAGACATCGACGAGTTAAGCTCGTTGTCGCATCTCCTAATTAGTAAGAGTCGACTTATGGGGATGCAACGGTAATCGGCAAAGATGCTAACCAGACAGCAAGCCAGCCAAGCCGATGCGTCGTGGTTCACGTAGGCGAGCGAACAATGAAGTCTTCTCCTTCCACATATGGCTAGATTGCCGGGAAATGCTGCTGACAGCATTAATTAAGACCGAATGAAAAATATTATTTGTTAATTGGACTTGACAGGTATTCGCAGAATGTGTAACATATGGCAAGCGTTGCAGATCGACTCGATATGGGCATTAGCGCTACTGTTTCGTTCTTAAGACATTAGCGGTTGCGGTGATGCAAATCAGGGTCGTTATTGTTCTTGAAAGCGCATAAATCGTCCTTTTCACGTTCATTTCACCTCAAGCTGTATCAACGGAATTTTTGTTATATATATCTTGGCTGCTACATTTCTTCATTGCCAAGATTATAATCAAAAGACATTTAATTAGTCATCTTATCGGCAGTGAAGATGTTAAATCATCTCAGAAAATAGTTACATATGATAGATACAGTTCACTTACGTCTGATTTAGCGCTTCTACGAACTTGAATAGCGGTCCGTCAGTATCTATGGATGGAGTAACTGCCAGCGCGCATGCAGTCAAAGATTATCCCGATTTGGAGTCGGCGTGTAACGTTGACAAGCCAGATTTGGATCTCGCAATTTATATAAATTAAAATGGGACATTATTGGATGATGGATTCAATGAAATGATTTTTTATACCTTTTGTGTCAGTCATGATCTAGTGCCAGTTCCATTTAAGTATGTTTTGGAACTGTGAAATATACACAAAGAATTTTCCTAAAATCCATTTCGGAATTTTGATACTGATTCAATATTATCAGATTAATTGACTCAAATGATCAAATTCATTGATAGATACATCCTCTTTCCAGGAAGCTATTAAATTCATCAAATAAATACTAGTAAACGAAATTTCATCTCATTCTCGCATCATTTTGCACAATCTGTTCGTCCATATCCTGCCATCAACATAACGGTCTCCATTGTACTGTTGGCATTCTATTTTGTCAACGTTTCTTTCCCTGCATCGCTCGAAGCTCGTATTCTTCAAATATAATTGTGTGTACATTCTAAACATATTCGTGTGCCTCGGTCACCACCTACACACCTGGCCCCGCTGCTCTCTAACCCCATCATCGCCTACCCGACGCTTGCCGCTGTACATGATGTCGTCCTGACCCGGCTGTAAGCATATTTGGACGACATTCGGTCGGTCTTTGTTCTCCACGTTTTCGTCTCTCATCCCCAATTCGGCTCCATTCATATTTCAGACGTCCCCCGTTATTCTTATGTGCCCGGTCTCCTTCAACTTCCCCTTGCTTCTTTTACCGACTGCCTGGCTAGCTAGCTCTACCGTTGCCTGTGAATGGGGTGTTTTAATTAGTTTGCTTCAAGTTACTTCTAATTGCTTGTATGTGCAAAGGTATGTGTGTTTAATTAAAATTTGGCATTGTTTGCGCCATTTAATTAATATCGTAGCGACTTAAATTACAAAGTTCTTGAAACTAGAATTTCATCGTCTATCAGTCTTTCAGGGTTTTGTATTATTGTATTGTTTAGTGTGTGTGCATTACTTAGTTAAATGTATACAATTCAGTATTTCGATATTTCGGAAATGTGAAGAATCGAAAAGCATTGTCTGTCGAATTGATTGAATGAAATCGGAGAATCTAAAGAGAGATCTGATTTGATATCTTGTTTGAATATGCTGAATCGAACAATGAATGTGGGCTAACAAGTCGTAATTGGTAAGCTCCAACTGAGGAGTTTGTGTTTGTATAAAATATATTTTAGAAAAAAATGGGTACACAAAGACCTGGTTAAAGAATCAATTACTATTAGTTTTTTGTAGGCGTGATTATAATTTTCCATAATTTCTCTTAAATACTGATCTTATGAGCAAGGAAATTGAATAGTGCTGAAGACTATTCTTAAAGACGAAAGATGACACAAATTTTTGAAAGTAAGTTATTCGAGTAAATCAGAACTGTAGTAAAAAAAACTCTAGCGCGCCATAATCGCTCGAAATACTAATGTTCAATGGACAACTACACGTGCTCAAACCTGTTTCGAGTGCAAAACCAATTTGATCTTCACAATGCATTCAAACTCATAGGGTGGAAAGGTTTTCAGGGCTACCAGTTGCATGAATTTCAGGATTTAGGAAAGTAAAACACTACAAAACTTTGAAAGCAGCATCGCTTGTAACATAAATTAAAAAAATGCATAGTGCTTGCTACACTTTACTAGCACTGCAACTAAAAGTCTCCCACAACTGCCTCACGTCAAAATCAAATTACCCAATAATTCTCGATGTTATTCGATGATTTCGTCGAAAGTTACAGGGATAGAAAGATGTTTGGGATCACTGGCCGAACAACTTCCAGAACTTAGAAAATGTAAACATTGCTAACTTATTTTCATTGCAAATGTTTGCGATATGAATACTTAATGTAAGCATTTATTCATACGAAAATAGCAAAAAACGCCTCGCACTGGCAACCCTTCTCTAGCATCAAAGCCAAAAATATACCACACTTGCTTCATATTGAAATCAACCTACCCTGCGAATTTCATTTCGATCTGATGACTGCATTGGAAGTTATAGGGATGCAAAGAAATTTAGGGTTACCAGTAGGGCTGCCAACTCAGTGGATCGGAAATCCGGGAGGAAAATAAAAAAATATGTAAGAAATAATATGATTTATTTAAAATGATATTTCTTTACACTACGAGTTGCTTGTAATGCCTTTTGATTTGCAAGAATAAAGTTATAAAATTCTTTACATGTGTAATTCAAATTTGTACATACCTGTATTTCTGATTTTACATGTGTTTCATCAAGCCGATTACGATTTTTTGACCACAGTAGATATATTCAATACCAGTTCTGGCGCACTTAAGAGGTTATCGTTATTGGCACGCGCATCCGACGCATGACGTAAGCGATGATCTCGAACTGATAAACAGCCCAGTTGAGCTAATAAAGAGCCCTGTTGAGCTGACAGGACAGTTGAGCTGATAAAAAGGGTAGTCGAACTGATAAACAACCCTGCTAAGCTAAAAGCCCAGTTGAGCTGTTTATTAGTTCAAAGATCATCGCTTACGTCATGCGCGGGCCGATAATTGAAGGCACCACGTCCTTATTGCTCCTCTTTGCTCCTCTTTGCTCCTCTTATTTGCTCCTCTTTTGCTCCTCTTAAGTGCGCCAGAACTGGTATTATATATCTGCTGATCACAGTTCGTTTACTACGCTGAAAACACGATCAGCGGCAACATTTACGATAGGGATCGATAGAGCGAATATAACAAGTTTTTTTTATTTCTTTGCCCGATTCTTCTTTACATTTTTCAAAAAAGTTAACCCAACGCAAGTCTACCCTCTTTTTTTCTCGCAGCAAACAGTCATCGTCGTACAATTTATCCTCATTTATTGGCACGTTTAGAGAAGCACTCAGATTTTTTATTTAATCAATTGTAAAAATCTAGTGCAGTTTACGATTTTTAATCATTAATATTGTATTATTTACAAGCATATAAAAGCGAGCATAAAATATAAATAAAAATATAAAAACACCGTGAATGCAAATTTTGTTAAATTTCCGGGAGAATTTAGCTGCATTCCGGGAGCCGGGAGATTTTTTAAATGGACTGTATTTTTCTGGGAAAATCGCGGAACTCCGGGAGAGTTGGCAACCCTAGTTGCCAGTAGCAAATGTTTTCAAATTTTCGAAATCTTAATTTTTGTTATTAACACGTTGACTGCCAACCACGATATATCTCGTTGGCTAATGACTTGCCCAGGACGCCTATTACGAGTTATCGCGTCCATTCATTACTTGCCATATTTGTACAGCTATGAGGAACATACAGTGGCTCACAAGTTAAATGATGTGAGTACTTTTTACGAGGAAAACTCTTAAGAGCTCCCGGAAAATGGAAAATCCTTTTCTTCAAACAAATAAAATATTTCAGCTTCTGGTTCTGTTTATTATTTCCAATGAAAAAGACAACAATAAAATATTCCAATCAGACCAATAAAAGTTAAAGATCATTATAAACAACAAATTTCCCTTCATAATTTAAATGATGCGTCATTTAAAGAGCCTACATAACGGTCGTATAGAAAATAAGGGTAGAACAGCGTGCAATAAAATATTTTCCCCTTCCGATTTTCGCTGGATTGAAGGACAGGTGAAAAAAAAACCTAATCAGAGCGCACCAAAACTAGCGCTAGAAGAATAAGATAAGATAATATAATAAGAAGAATTTAAGATAAGATAATAAGAAGCGTAACCCAGAAACCGTAAGAAGAATCTGAAGGGATGCGAATTTTAACGGAAGAGTACCCAGGAAAAACCCTATGTTAGTGCTAAAAATAAGACAAAAAGAATGGAATTTGCTCGTGAGCATTTAATGAAAGGTTTAACGTTCAGAGATACCATTATTTTCGCGGATGAGAGCAAAATTTAACCTTTTAACGGTAGCGATGGAAGGGGTTATGTGTGGACACAACCATATGCTGAGCTTCAACCACGGAATTTATGCAGTACAGTAAAACACGTTGGTGGCCACGTGATGGTGTGGGGGTCATGGCATCTACCGGAGTGGGAAACTTGGTGCTCATTGAGGGGAACCTGGATAAATTCCTGTATTTGAATATCTTGAAGGATAATCTACTGCAGAGTGCGAAAAAATTACACAGCAAGGACGATTTTCGGTTTTATGAGGACAACACCCCAAGCACACCTCGGAACTAGTGCAAACGTGGTTGATTTGGAATTGCCCAAACAATATTAAAGCGCCGGCTCAGCAGGCTATCGAGCATTTATGGTCAAAGCTAGATGATGGCATCAGAAAACATCCGATAAGCAGTAAAGACGACCTTAAAAGGATATTTCAACAGGAATGGGAGACCATTTCACCACTCAATGTCAGATATCGCCCCAAAGCGGTATTGAAACAATCAGGATATCCAATTAAATATTTAATAAGTTTTTGAATAAAAAATTTTTTTTTAAGTTTGAAGTAAAGTACATTTTCGAGAGATCATCATTTAAGCAGTGAATTGATATTTGGTGTTTGTAATGAACTTTAATTTTTTTTGTGCTGATTGGAATATTTATTTCATATTTTTTTTTTCATTGGAAATTATAAACAAAATCACAAGCTGAAATATTTTGTTTGTTTCAAGAAAAGGATTTTTCAGTTTCAGGGAGTTTTTAAGGGTTATACTCGTAAGAAGTGCTCACATCATTAAAGCTGAAATTTGTTTTTGAGCTTCAATAAAAAAAAAATACCGATTGAAAAATATTTCTGATTGACTAATATCAAACCTTTATTTGTTAGGAACTATATACAAAAAAATCAATTCCATATAATAACTAACAAAAAATTTACAGAGGAACAAAAACAAAAAGTCAATAAAATACGAGTCAAACGTGCATGTTATATATATATATATATATATATATATATATATATATATATATATATATATATATATATATATATATATATATATATATATATATATGTATATATCTGAATTTTTGGCCAAAGTGATTTTAATACTAATGTTCTTCGATCATTAGTAATAATGTTCTTAGAACATGAGTAAAAAATGATCCAAAGCTACAATTAGAATTTCCATTGAATACTCATTGAATGCTCATTTTATCCAAGATATTCATTTTCGTCATGCCATCAACAGCACAACCCTGACTGTACCTATTCATCAAAACTTGTCGACAGGACCAATTAAACGGCCAGTTCGGTACGAAATGTCAACAACGTTTCAAAAGCATTGACGCGGTTTATTCGTGGAATCAACCCGACATCAATGACATTCAGAGTCACGTATGTTGCCCAAAGGCAACTAACTAACCCACCAGCCAGCCAGCTACTCAGATGCAGCTCTTCAGCAACCAAGCCCCCGGAAAAAAATCCGACGAGATTGCGTTCTACTCTTGAAAAGATTTATTAATTAGTTCATTAAAACGACAACTAATAGTTTTGCTTTTAATTAACTTCATTATTTATAATTGGATGCTGTCGCGTTGTCCTTAAGCGGAACGAGCACTCGGGATCATGTTCTGTTTGCATAAGTAGCAAGCAAGTGTGTAGGCAAAATGTCGGGCTCTAGGAGGCAAGCGAACAGAGCAACCTGGATAGTGGAGCCGGGGAATATCTTTTGTATACATTGTGTTCTTCTCGTTTCCATACAGATTCAGACATAGTTCGAGTAACAACAGTAGCTCGAAACGGAGTTCTCTGAGTAAGGTATTACTAATTAGTTAGTATGGCCCCGGAGAGTCCGAACAACCCCCAAGTACTTTGGCTAAGCTGCGATCTAAGTGATTTAGTCCGACCCGAGTAGGCAGATCTATAACGCTCGACGGTGAAACGACAGAATTAATTAGCTCGCATTAGATACGAGATACATATATCGCCATCGTTGTGACGCTCAAGTAGCTTTAATTGAAAGAAACTCTCGAACAATATCTAATTGAAGGTATATTTTTTTTTTTCAATTAAAACTCGTTGTGTTGAGAGCTTGTGTAGCCATACATATGTCTGATTCTATTGCATACCGCTACATTGTGCGGGGAAAATGTAACGTAATCCACTGCTAGTTTACATGAATCTTAATAATCACTGCAGATTTTTCTAATTAAAGCAACTAATTAGTGGCAAGTTCGACTCGATGTTTTTGTTTGTCTGTCGGCTTGTTTTGTGTTGCTGCTTGCAGACGAAATGCAGGTACTGCGAATATATCGTCGAAGATACACAGATAGATAGACGTTCAGGACTGTTTTTGGTTTGAACGAAATGATTCGTTTCGTGACTTGAATGCAATGAAAAATGATCAATTTAAAAAAAACAACAGAAAATAATTGATTATTCGAATCAGTTAAAGTCGATTCGATAATTGAATGTAGCAAACTGCGCGTTGATTTCTGGTGATCAAGATTGAGTAGAATGTAACGTTAATGTAAATGTTATAAAGAATAATACGAAATACAAATAGAAGCTTTCTGGAATTTCGGAACAATTTTGAAAATAATTGGCTCTTTATTGAAATAAATGTAAAGTTGAGTTTTAAATTGAGGCAAAAAGATATTTGCAGTTATACTTTTTTTCCAAAAATCCAATAATGAGAAACTAAAAGCATCACATGGATTTTCTAGTAGATAGCCTTCTTATCAAAATCCAGCTTGATTTGCTAATATCGCTCATTTGATTTCACTTAAAAAGAGAAATAAGTCAGTATTTAATCAGTGTCTATCAGATAGACACTGAAGAATAGGTCAGATTGCCTCAAAAAGAATCAAAATTTGTCTCAGAATTGAAATATATCAAGCTTCTTAAAGAAAAATTGGCATTTAAACTAAAATATTTTGTTTCAAAAGCTAGAAACTTTTTTAAATTTATTAATCAATTAATATAAAATCTAGTTAAAATTTTCATCTTTGTGTCTCCACATTTTTATGCTTAGTTCACTCTATATCATTTTTTAACAATTAAGGAGTCTAGTGAATGAATAAAAATACTTGATTCTTCATTTTGTAGATTCTAATCACTTTTTGATGGATAACTTGAAAACAAAATGTTTGATGGCCATTTTGGATGGTGTTCGTACTTTTGTCGGAAAATATACGCTTTATTTCATTCATTCTTCAGATACTTTGTTGCTATTGGAATATAAGGTGTTTTAAATTAGCCTTCTATATTTTTTTCAGTAGTTACAAGCCATAGGATAAAAGCGCCCAGTGTGGGTAGATACATGTATGGAATTGTATCAATAAATGAATGTGTAGCGATTTTAAAAATAAAAGAATGTTGCTTGGAGGCACCTCAACAGAACCGAAGTCCAGAAAATGGCCTCACAAGCAGCGGCATGGGACTATCAACAGGGGCAGATCAACAAAAAAAAAGAAGTGCCCCGGGAGCAAGGTACTCTAGAAATGGCCGTGAAGGCCCTCGTCCGAATTAGCGGAGCACCCTTTAGCCTAGTAGGTCGTTTTGCTAGCTCTGCGTGGCTGGGGTGGGTCATTGAACTTGCTGCCAGAAAAAAGGGGACGCTAAGTAAATTTCATCCGTCGAATGAACATACTCTAGCCGCAAGGTCAAAAAGAAAGGGGCTTTTGACCGTAAAGGACCAGATGCAGCACTCAGGCATGGGCTGTAAGCCAGACCCAGCCGAGACGTGCCAAAGCACGTTGCTAGCATTCTTATAAGGGGACCGAAAAAGACGCGAAAATCTGAAAAACGGGAAACCTGCCTCTATTTAGAAAGGATTGAGGATGAAACTATTAAAATTTTCTTAACATATTCAAAACTTTTCACTTATTTCCGGCTTTTGACACCATATCTGTGAAAAGAGCAAAAAAAAACGTTGAAAATTTCATGGTACACGATTCAGTGTACTCAGCCTGTTGCACTTCACATCCGTCTTCTAAAAACTCAAGATGAGTTGCGCTGTGTAAAAGCCTTCTTAAAACTCGACCTGAGTTGAAGAGCTCAAAAGTCCGTATTTAGTTTATAATAGCACTATATACTCAAGTCTATTGTTCATCTTCTTTGCCACCAAAGCGCGAAAACTGCTTTACATTTCTATTTCTGATCCAAAGTGACGTTTGAACAGTATGTCAGCTGTGTACGCACGGCCATTTTGCCTTAGCTACTTTCTTGCTATCCTCCAGACTGCGAGCAACAAATAGCTGCTACCATAGCAGCTATACCGGAATCTTAGACAGCCCGACTGTCAAATAGAAAGCATCAGAAAGTAGCTATTTCGTGACATTGGACAGTCAGATCTGCTAAAATAGCAGCTAATAGCTGCTATAGCAAGAATATTGAACACACTCTAGATTGCCAGCGTGTGAAGTCAAAGATTAGTCTATATGACGAGGCAGCAAATTTGATTTGACTACAAATCAACGAATTTTTCTTAAGCTCCTTTGTTTTTTTTCCAAGACCTTTAGCGTTATTTGCAGAGTCTTTTGATGTTTGCCGAGCACTTTCTTAGACCGCTAGAATTTTTTCCACAGTCCACTGAATTTTTCTAAGCTCTCATGATTTTTTCCTAGACTTTCCAGATTTTTTCTTGACCCTCCTGATATTTTTCTTAGCTTCCATTATTTTTTCCTTGATTCCTGAAATTTTTTTAGGCCTCCAAGATATTTTTTGACCCCCTGAATTTTTTCTATGCTTCCGTAGTTTTCTCAGACTCCTAGGATTTTTTTTTGGAATCTTTTGGTTTTTCACAAGCTCTTATGATTTTTTTCTTCGAATACCAGCATTTTTTTTTAGAGTGCCCTAATTTTTTCTAAGCTTCCAAAAAATTTTTTAGACTCCCGAAAGTTTATTTTTAGACTCTTTGAATGATTTTCGCTCTCTTGATTTATTGCCCAGGCTTTCCCTGGAGTCTTTTGATTTTTCGCAAGCTCTTAAAATTTTATCTTAGACTCTTGAGATTTTCGCTTGACTCCCCTAATATTTTTGTATGGAAATCGAAGTATAACTTAGCTTCCAAAAGGAGAATAGATCTTTCGAATAAAACTTGTTGCTTTGGAAGCTAAAAATAACGAGTCAAGCTAGCTGAATTGCATTTACATATCATGCATCTGAGCTTAGCACAGCGATATGCGCCACAAAGCAAAACACCCGCCCAAAAGAACATTCTCGATTTCTCTAGCTTTTCCAAACTCTTGACTTCATCGGTAAACTCTCTAATCACTAAAGGGGCTTGAATTCCGTGGCTAAAAAGGATCTTTCAAATTATTGAACCTTAATGAATTGAGTCAATAATATTATAAAAAAAACATTGATATAGTGTATTTATTGAAATATAGTGGCATATATTAATATAAATCAGCGATATTAGCAATGGGGAAGTATTTAAATTATTACTAAAATAGAGACATAAATAATTTTAATAGGTCGTTCAATGCCCCTAGTTGAAAAGTACTGCGAAAATCATTGAATTTTCATAACGGTAAAATCATAGCCAAAAACTCTACCAATTGGAGTCACATCTTGCTAAAATTAACAAATTATTGTAACGTTCACCTCATCCATCATCTTCAATGTACATTTCTTCCTTTGAGGATTACAAAAATTACCACATCAAACCGTGACCAGTCGGCGTTGATGTTGTCATCAGAACATATATAATTCGCCTGGAGTCGCGCGATGCAAAAAAAAAAATTGCAGAAAACTGCATAAGTACCTTTACCTGACCGCATCCAAGTGTGAAAATTACCGCCATCGGTCGCGTCCAACATTTCCCTGCACCGTGTGCAGTTCCCAAGTGACTCAAGCTGATTAACTGCGCGACGACGTTTGAAATGCAACATCCGCAACGGCCCGGGCGACAAATTGATGCGATAATGGTGGACGCGAGATGTTGTGTTTGCTAATCAAGTGAAATCAAAAAGCGATTTATCTACTCGACGCGACTGCCGATGACGATGATAAGCCCCGGACCAGACCAGTGCAGGCCGGGCGCATTCTTTCATCTGCGCGGAATTTCGCGCGAGGTGTTTGCGTCCACCGATGATTGCATTAATGACGTGATAGGCCGCGGTAATGATAGTAGTTATCGTTGAAATGCACTATTATTTTGCCCCGGGTCCGTACTGCAATTTGAACGTTCGCGCTTGAGGATGGGTATTTCGTAGCTGGGAGAAGTGCTAGGTGATGGGAGATAATGAGAAGATATTTCACATTATATGGGACGGTCTTTGCAGAAAACGCATCGCGTGAATATAAAAATTTATCTTGAAGCTATATTTAATTGTCTATAGGTACTCTTCAAAAAAATTTGCACCCAATTATTCTTTTGTATCATTTTAGGTATTCAATTCGAAATCGGAGTCTACAAAAAACCAAAACCGAAACTGATCCCCCTATTGTGTGTCATCGTTTTATTTCGAACCGTTGAACGTACCCTGAATCAAGCTGGCAGCCACGATAGCAATGAACCCACATTTTCAGCCCTACACGGACCTGTCGTCGCCCAACACCCCAAGTCCCGATGCCAACTATACGAATCTGAGCGGGACAGGTGGTGTCGGGGCTGGAGCGAACGGAACTGGAGCTGGAGGTGGTGGTAACGGCAGCGGTGGTGGCGGCAATAGTGGTCCAGGCAACGGTAATGCAATGGTACATCATCAGAATGGTCATCCGCAACAGATGCAGATGGACAGCGGCGGACAAACAAATTTTCATCACCTAAACAATAACAGTCCGGTTAAGCAGTGTGCAGGGTGTGGAGGTATGTATTTGAGGGTGGGTTTGCGAGTGGTGTTTGAAAAGAGATATTTAAAGTGTTTTGAATGTTGCTGTGTTTTGGTTAGTTAATCTTTTATTATGACAGCGATTTTAGCAGCTGATTTTAAATTCTTAGGCATAGGGTTTCTAGTTCAGTTTTTCAATATTGGAATGTGTGCAGCTTTACTTTTAGGTGATTTAGGTATCTATTTTCCGAGAAATTATTTTGAATATATTTTTAGTGAAGCGAGTTAAACTTATTTCTATAAAAAGAAGATAAATGACAAAATGTGCTTAATGATGCTGATTTCACTGTAATTAAAACGTCAGTTTATGAAATTTGACGCGTATTTCATACCAGTCAATAAAAGAGCTCCCATTTCGAATCAAATGGAATGTATAATTTGGTTTGCAGCTCTCACAATTTTTTTTAAACATGTTTTTCTAAAAAAAACTTTAATTCAAATGCCAGAGCTTTTTAAATGCCACTGACAGATGTTGCTGTCAAATCATTTCAAAAATTCAGTCAGTGGATAGGCTCAAAGGCATTTGTATATTTCTTAACTTCTCGGGTAGAAACTATTTGAGTATAAACTTGTTTCTGTGGTTGCAGAAAATTTTCCGAAAATTGAAACTGTAAAGTAGCAGATTTCGAATAAAAACTGGCAAAACAAGAAGAAGAATCAAAAGTGACGTCTACTTTCAAATATCCATTCCACTTTTAGCAATTTTTATTGTCTAAAATTAAAATCAATTAATTTTTTATTAAAATTAATTGACTGATTCTTGATTCAAGGTATTTCTGACTAAAGCAATCTTTTTAGTTAAATTAAAAACAACAATCTTTTATTTATATCTTCTGTTTTAAATTGGCAACAACATTCATTTTCTTACATCCTTCGACACAATTTTTGACGTAATAATTAATTTTTTAATAATACATAGTCTACTTGTTTTTTATAATTTTGATGAATTTTTTGATTAATTTTGATTGTTTGTGGAGAGTTGTGAAATGATAACCGGAACCACATAGCCAGAAATCGGCAGCAGAAAAAGTTGGGGTAAATTCTCGCAAGAGGATAAGCGCTAAAATGGCATCATTTCTTGGTTAAGGGAACGATGGAGAATGCATTTTGGGTGAAATTGTGGGCACCCAAAATGTTCCCGAATCTGAATTAGGGAGCATAGCTGGTGTTCGTAATTTTATTCCTAGATAAAACCAGCTTTCACTTAAGCGTAATTGAACTTGAGCATTATTAAAAATTTGTGAATATGTGTGAACGAAACAAATCATAGAAATACAAACAAGGTTTTCGGATGGTTTATTTCAGTTTTTCACTTCATTTCATTTTAACTGAGAGCTCAGTTTTTTATTTGTATTTGAACTGAAAGATTCAAATAGCAGACTACCAGAACTCCAAAAGAAAACAAATTGATCTCTCAGTATTAAATTTTGATTTCGTAATCAACAAAAATTGATATCAGTTAAACTCATTACTAAATATTTTCCACTTCTTTTATTTCATTTTCTCCCATATTTCTCTTGTATGAAAGTAAATGAACTATCTTTTCCTATTTCTAGGTAAAATTGTAGAAAGATTTTTCTTACATGCTCTGGATAGGTATTGGCATAATTCCTGCTTGAAATGTTACTGCTGTGGTGCCATGCTAGCTGATATTGGTTCAAGCTGTTATACCAGAAGCGGGATGATCTTATGCAAAGCAGATTATTCCAGGTAAGTTTGGATATACTTTTAGCATATTAAAAAATGCTCTTAAAATTAACTTGGAAAAAAATATTTACCAGAATATTCTTCGACCAGCAAGATGCTGAGGGTGTTATCCTCTTCTTGTTAGTCTTAAAAAGTTTCGATTCTAACTTTTAGGAGCCTAACTATCTGTTCTTTTTGCGAAATGCACTAAATTTGACTTAGCTGAAAAATTGCAGTCAAATTTCGATGATCCAACTGATGGCGCCCAGTGTGGGTTAAAAGGCAAATTAATTTTAAGTTTCATTTTGTTCTAAATTTATCTAACTGTAGTAAATATATTGCATTTAAAATACGATTAAGCATTCAAAGCTAAACGTTAGATTTAAGAAAACAATTAGGGCATTATCAAATTCTAATGTAACTATGCTGTTTCGCAGATAGTTTCCCATCACGATCTCCATCACCATTATAAATCATATGCTGGCAATTCATTCTGTTTGTGCCGTTGTTCGCTATTGTAACGTCATAGCGTTGAGCAATCGTAATCCCCTCGGCAGCTTGTTTCAATTAAAAAATCGATAAAATCCGAATTTATGAATTCGAGCACGTCATTTTAACGAGGCTATTCACGCTCGCTGAATGCGGGACTCTCGGTTCGCTTTCTGCATGTCTTATATTGGGGTGGCTCGAGCTTCGGCCTGTATCCTATCTGTTTGCCTGCCTGCCTAGCGCTGGTGTCCTTCCATCCTAGCCCGGTGTGCCTCGTTTAGTTCGGTTTAGTCGCCGTATGTGCTAGCGACAGAGGGGCTGACGAACGAACGTGTGTAGAAGTTTACTCGTGAATCGACGAGTGGATGCTATTGTAGCAGGCTGGCACGGCGGCATAGATTCGAAAACACCACATAATTTGGGTAGTTCAAACAGACAAAACGATAATATCGAGGCAAACCCCAACGTTGTTGCCACTGTAGCATTGCGTCTCCCCGTCAGATCCGGTGCGCGGGATGGCGTTCAGGAAACGCAAACAAATCAAATTCGTCGTTGCGGGGAATTATTTTAAATTGTCGATTTGACTGATATGAGAGTCATTGGGTGGTGGCGATAAGCACGCTCATGTGTTCAGCCCAATTAGATGCATACAATGCAATTCGTTTCGATTTAAATCCTGGCAAGAATGTGTCTTGGTTTTGGTGCGGTATAACTGTTAATCGATGATTGTTTGGAATCTCATAAAAAGATGGAAAATGGTTCATATTTGGTTGAGCAAGAATTTAGATGAATGGAAGTATCTATGGGTCTTTCAAGGACCTTTAAGTTTCAAAATTTGAATTATCATTGAAAATTATCTCATATAAGACATTGAAAATGTATAAAAATCCTGAAAATTTTCAAGACACGAAATTCGTGCATTCAGAATCATCCAACTCTTTCATTCCCTTCTCTACACCAAACTTCGCTAACTGATAGTTATCATAATCATAATCATCGTTATCGTCTTTGTCTCTTGACATCTTCACCAACGCTTCTGCCCCATCGCTAAAGCAAACACTTACTAGATTTCGTTAGTCAGCTTGTTCTTTTGCTCGAACGACTATCGAAGCACCGTTACCACTAGTGAAAGAACGGAGTCAGAGCACGAAATGTCTCCGGAAACGAACGACATTAATACAATTTCGCGCACCATTTAAATCTAATTGTTTCTCGTTTGAATTTAAATGTCTTACCACAATTTGCTACCATAATTTGTTCAGTTGTCATTGAAAAGGTCTCAGCACCTAACCTACTGCATCAAACGACCACGTCTGCGGAAGAGCGGAAAATATTAACGGTGGGACAACGACAACGAGGATGGTTTTGATTCAATTCCAGCCATCCCTTTTTCCTTCCATTTCGTCTGCAGTGGCAGGACATTCAGCAATGCTAGATTCTAGGAAATCATTTTTGCGGCTGTCACCTAAATCACACGTACTTGTGCATATCTGTATGTCGTCTCTACTTTTTCAAAGAAAAGCTGCGAGTCCCTGAAAAATCTTCACCAAATCATGCAAAATTTTCTATGAAAAAATGAAATTTGAGTGTGTTGAGAGACACAGAAACACTGAAATCAACTTGTCCAAACGTCGGCAGGAAAACTAGGTCCTGGCGCAATAAATGTCGGATGCCAGCCGTTGTCGTTACAATACCTTTTGAGGCAAATCCGATCGAACACGCTGACAATCGGTCGGGTCGACAGAGCGTGAGGTTCGTAAAGGAGCGCCGGCACATGTTGACGACCAACGGAATATGAATACGAGGTTTTTCGGGAGTTAAACGCAATCATTTAGCAGTACTTTGCATTTCCATCACGTTTTCTTCATGCTTGTGACATTAATTTGATGAAAATTGAATTTTTGAATGGGAAAAATATTAAGTGGATTGATATTTTTCGGTTTGGTTAATGCTCTCAAGGAGCATAGAATCAGGCTGATATTTGTTAGATGTGTGGTTGTTTTCGAAGTTTAAATCAATTTCAATTCTGCAACACTGTTTATCAATCGCAATTATCTATTGTTTGTGATTTTTGAACTGAAAAAAATGAAAAAAGAAATTTTCTTTCAAAGGCAGAAACTGGATACAGATTGCAAGCACTCTAATGACTGTAAACTCTAACATTTCACCATGCTTTCCATTCAACCCTCCTCTTCAACACTTAAACCCATTCGCAACGCAGAAAGGCAACCATTAAAATTCTGTTAGCGTAAACCCATAATCAGGTCCCATACATTTGAGCTGGAGAACGGCAACGGCAAAAGGGAAAAAAATAAACGAAGAAAACACAAAAATCTAAATAGTCTCGGGAAATATGAAAACAAAGTCACGACGAGAAAAAATACATTCGTTAAAATCTTAATGGTCACCATTATTTCTATTCAGTGAGATTGCAGTGCATAGTAGTGTCAAGTGTAGACACTACCTTGGCATGGGTCTGCCACAGTCTGGCTCGGCCGGGCTTGCATTGCAATTTGTCAGAATATAATGCGAATACCATCGACGCTCAAGTATTACATGTAATCCACACTCGTTACTCACAGTGTCGCTATAGTTGTCAGTGTCTCCTTTGGCTTTTTGTTGTTTTGCACTCAGTAATTCAACTCTATAGAATTTGCGTTTATCATTATCTGTTTCTCATCGTTTAAGATACCGAGGAAAATAATTGGATTCTACAGCTAAAGGAAGTGGTGAGTGAAGGAAGCCACGACAGTAATGATGAGGAATGGTGAGTAGTGGTGATGGGGATGAGTGATTTGTCTGATGGGGTGATGGGTTGGTCAGATATGGAGTGATGGATTAGAACTATTGAAGTTGTGCGATAGTCAGGCAGTACATTCCTGTTTTTAGGAAGATAATTATTCGATGAAATTTAGATGAACAAGTTCAAGTTCAATTTAAATTAAAGCGTGTTTGAAAAAAACTGCTAAATGTAAAGTATTGTGTACCCATAATCGTAGTTTTGGTTAAAAGGCAACAACAAAGTCATCGCTTCTATATTTTTTTAAATAAAATTTTAAAATAAGTAAAACTGACAACAAGATTTTTTTCAAAATTAAGGAAAGATAAGAATGGAAAAAAGAAAACATTTGCGGAATCTGAAAACGTGTGGCTCAAGTAAATTTTAAAATAATTTTCATTCCAAGCATCCAAAAGCTCCGCGAGTTGCACTTTTAACTCCACCTTTCGAGCTGGTGGTGGATCTTGCAGAAAAAAAGAGCTTGTTAAAGGAAGAAGCTGTGACTTTCAAAAACACTAATCTTCCTCTTTAGCATGCCGTTCAAAAAACTCCAAGAAATAATAAAAAAAATACTGAAAAATTATCTGATCCACGCTTTCAATTATAAGACAAAAAAGTTGAAATCGCTATTTAATGAAATATTTTTGATAATTTGTTCACAGATGCTTATTTTGTCCAGGAATTTACGAGGCGCAATTTGCTTTTTTTTTCGGCGGTGCTGCGGCGATCCATTGGGGCGGCCGCCATTTTGTTTTCTAATAATTTTTTCCAATGAAAATGTTAATTCTTAACTTCAATAAAGATGCATGTAAAATTTCAAATCGATATCTTGAATAGTTTTTTGTTGGTAGCTGTTTAAAAAAAAAATTCATTTTGAGCAGTTTAACAGTGGACTAACCCTTTAAGGCTCCCGAAATTCGTCAGACTTCTGAGATTTTTTCGGATCCTCTGAACTAGTTATTCTTAACTAGTTTTGAAATTTAAAATATGTACTGACATAATACATAACGTAAAAAGCAAGAAATATTAAAATAAAATTAAGTAATTTGAAAATAAAAGAAAATACAAAAAAACTCTAGCGCACCTGAACCGCTAGAAATACTAATGTTCGATGAACAATAGAAGAATGGTGCAGATTTTGAGTGCAAATTCTACCACACGTACTTCAACCTGTTTTGAGGGCAAAACCATTTTGATCTTAACAATGACTCATAGGGTGCAAAAGATTTCAGGCCTAGCACTTGCATGAATTTCTAGATTTCGAAAAACCAAACACTACAAAAATTTGAAAGCAGCATAATATAAGATAAACAAAGAAAATCATCAGTGCTTGCAACACAGCACTGCAATTAAAAGTCTCTCATAACTGTTTCACGTCAAAGTCAAATTATTTTATCAATCTCGATTTTATCCAATGATTTCGTCGAAAGTACAGGGATAGAAAAATGTTCAGGATCAAAGCATTAAAATATGTTTTGGACCGAACAATTTCTAGAGCTTCGAAAATTTAAACTTTGGTAATTTATTTTCATTGTAAATGTTTGGGATATGAATACTTAATGTAAGCATTTATTGATACGAAAATAGCAAAACGCCTCGCACTGCCAACCCTTCGCTAGCATCAAAACCAATAATCTATTACACCTGCCTAACATTGAAATCAACCTACCCTGCGAGTTTCGTTTCGATCCGATGACTGCGTTGGAAGTAAAAGGGGTACAAAGAAATTTAGGGCTACCAGTAGCAAAAGTTTTCAAAATTTCGAAAACTTAATCTTTGTTGTTTCTTGTTTCTTGTTATTGCAAATAAATACAAAACCATCAATAGCTGGCAGCACTTTCATGGCTTTTTTAACATATTCCTTCTGAATAATCATTTATTCACAATTTATTAACCCTGGAATGGTACGGTAAATTTTTGGATGATTTTAGGTACATGTTTTTACTAAAAAGATGGCAGCAATAGTATTATGTACATTTATTATTTTATCATTAAACATAAAAAAATTATATAGCTTTTAGCCTCATGGCAGTCAGCTGGCTGGTGCGCGACGAAATGTATACCCTATGTGAGTAAAATTTACTCATCGGTACCATTCTAGGGTTAACCATTTATCATATAAAATTCGTTTTGATTTCATGACTGAACTGGAAGTTATAGGGTAAACGCTTTATTTTCCTGAGCAAATTTACCATAGCTGGCAAAATTACCATAGCTGGCAGCAGCAACCGAATTTTTCAACCAAATTTCTGTCAAACACGGCCTAAAGTAAGGTTCAGCTACTGTTTGAATTTCATGAAAATTTGTTAACTGAATCAGAATTCACAGGGCAAAAAGCAGTCTTTTTCTTTATAATTTTTCAAGATGGCACCACCGGCACAGCGTTGCCAGCATTTACAAATCGCTTCTATCAGACCTGGTCCTACTTAATACCAATACATTCTGTGAATTTCAGATGTATCTGAAAATTCGGTCGTGAGTTGTAGGGAAATTGAAAGAGGGCTACCGTTCTTGTCCGATGTGAAATTCAAATGTTTGGCTTTGGTTGTGTAAACTAAGTCTAAAATTTCTATATGAGTTGGTTCTCAATTTAAAAAACAAAAATTTTTCAGGAGAGTCGATGGTTTGAAGGTTTTTAATTTCAAACCCTGTCGTAGCTGCAGGGTTTACATACAATATAAATACAATAACATACAATAAAATCCTTCACGTGAGTGTAACTTTTTCCTAATGCAATGAATTTCAGTTTTTGCTTCGGTTTTGCATGTTAAAGTAATGGCTGGGACATGTGACCTTTTTTATTAACGAAAGCTCTGTCAGAAAGCTTAGCATTTACTTCCACATCTATGAAGGTACCAATGCGAATTAGTGTCTATATTTTTCGCTGCTTGGCTGGAATTTGACCTATTTTAAAATTACTTTCACTCAAACTAAAAAAAAAGTGAGCTGAAATAGTTTACCAGCGAAAATTGGGACGTTGGGAATATGATAGAAGGTAGCTTCCAAATAATACATGGATTCTCCGATAAATTTCAATTCATTTAGTCAATTTTTATAAACGAAAAGATAGTATACTCTCAAAATCATACCCATGGTATTTTTGTTCAGAAATATTCGCTTTCAGAATTAATTTAAAAAAGAAATTATAATAAATATCTCAGCTATTTTATATTAGCCCACGTCGGGCGCCAGAAATATTTAACAACAGAACTCGATTTTAATGCAAAATATTAAATTATTCTTGAGCTGCACAGTATTCTTCGGTAATTCTTCCAACAAAAAATGATATTTTTGCACTAAAAAAAGTATTTAATAGATTTCTGCCTTATTGATGGATTTTCCGAATCAAAATGAATATGAAATTTGGCCAAGAAAGTTGTTCCAAATTACAAAAAAAAACTCTATTCAGAAAGATTTTTTTTCCTAAAATTTTATTTTATATCAAATTGTTTCTAGCCGAACTGGTCTTATTTTCAATCAAATAAAATTTAAGTGCGCTAAATCATAAATAAAAGGGACTAAAAACAAACAAAAAAATGAAAATTTCTACGAAATCGAATAATACGATTAATTTGTAAAGCTAATTATTTTGAGTGTTTTTCACTTATGTATTCATTTGTATTTGTTCAGGTTTTGAAATATTGTTGAATGTTCGGAATATTTTTTGAATTTAAAAAAAAAACAAAAAAACTGAAGATGCGTTGATTTTATAGAATTTGATTAAGGTGCTTATTTATTTATAAATTTATTGATTAAAGTTTTCATCAGTAGATTACATTCCATCAAAGAAAAAACATCGAATAATCGTGACTGTGAAATATGCAAACGTGCAAACTAAAAAAAAACTGCAAATTATAAACTCATTTAATCCAATGAAACGAAAAGGCCTATAATATAAACAAATAAAAAAATAATATGGCTTCATAGCAAATTTGCATGCCATCCTATTTATAGTAAATTTTAGCGTGTCTATTTATCTGTCCGCTTTAGATCTTGGGTTTTTCTGAGCTTTATTGTCCTGTCGTTTTTTAGTTGTAGCATGGACTATTTTTCTACCTCCCTCAATTACCGTTGAATCAGTCCCATAAATTTATTATTTATATTTACACATGTCCGAAAAATTTAGTTTCGAAAATATTTTTTTCAAATCATTCCTGAATTATATACAGAACTATGCAAGGAATAATTATTATTGACATCTAAGACAAATTCATAAAAATTAATTATATTATAGTATAAAGCATAATTTCAAACATTTTTTTCTGATGCATATCATTTTAAATTTTTAGTAGAAATATGAAGATAGAGAATAAAATACATGACAAAATATAATTTAGTTGTAATAACCTGATCACATTAAACTATACATCAATCAATAAACTATATAAGCGTAAAAGTTGCTTAGGCTTATCTAAATATTGCCTATCAGCCTTCGAAAGTAATTGGAGTTAGACTGCATATAAACCATATTTTTAATAAACTTTCGGTTTGAACTTTGTTCAATTTTTTTTTGAAAAAAATCTTTGCATTGTGTCACTAATTTATTAATCTTTCCTATCCAATCAATGTGATTTTTTGCCACCAATTTTTTGACGAACCTATTTCAAACAAAATCCTTCACAAAACCCATCTTCTGCCAATCTAACGAAGCAGCCAGTCATCCATACACCCATTTATTCCTTGTCGAAGAACAGCTTAGCAGATTGGCATAAACGACTCTTATCCTTTCATTCCTATTACCACTTAAGCAATTAACGAGAAGGTGGAACAATTCAATAAATCATTGAAAGAAGTGGCTGAGTACCGTTTCGATCGGTTTCAGGTCAATAAAAACCTCTTTGGCTCTTAGTGCTGGCATCGAAAACGAAAACAAAACAGAAACGGGAACAAAAGTCAAGTCTAAGGACTGGAGAGGCTGTGTCACCAAGCGAATCATCAGCCATATAGACCATTCTGCTGCTTTCATGGATGGTCTTTTCGTTCGATGTCAGCGTGGTTGTCGTCGCTTTGGTCGCCTCACACGGTCAGGAAAACATTTGACTCTCAATCAAACTGAAAAATAGTGCATAGGAAACACTTGTTCATGAACGGTAGCATAGGACACCTTTGCCAGCAAGGAGGGTTTTGATTGTCCTTCGGAAGTGAGTTCAAAACACGCCGCCAAAAACACCATAGGATATTGGGTGTGAATATGATGGGATGGAGGGTGGAGATGATTTTGTGTACTGCTTAATATCCTGTTAATTACTCTAGCTCCATCGACTTTCATTTCTTCAAAGCTGCTTTTTATAAGACAACCTAACAGAATCTGTTTTGCTGCTTTTGAGATTGTTGGATGTGTTGCTGTCGTTATTGAAAACACAAAAAATTGTACTGCAAAAATTCCCTCGTCTTTCTTGCTTATGGCTCTGTTTTGTTTTGCACTTTCATGCTTGTCTTACTTTGTCGGTGAAAAGGTTATGGTGTTACCACTTAGCAAGGAAAACATAGTGAGTATTGAAATCGGTTTTTTTAGGTGGGGGTAGTAAATCGTTGTTTACTTCATTCAGTTCGAATGAGATTCAACAACTTCCATAGCTAATTTTAAACTGGATTATTCATCCTTAGTTTCTGAAGAAATAAACTGTAAATTTAGTTGAGTTGAAGTATGATTTACAGGAAATTTAGGACTTTAACGAGTCTTATACGAAATCAGCTAGACTTTACCAAATAGTTCAATATGCACTAAGAGATGAGTTTGAGCCAGTTTTACAGCCTGACTAACACTAAAAAAAACGTCTGAAATTTAATGAAACAAATTTTAGGACACATTTAAGGACTAAGTTTAATCTTAACTGACTGTTCCCGTCACAAACTTATATTACCTGTTATCCTTCAAAAATTCTTACCTACACCTCATATTCAATGTTCATCTCATTTCGGCAAAAACAGCACCACCATGACTTCGAAATCAACGGAGACTTGTGAGAATGGTGGGTTGCATTCCATTCCATTCAGCAATGGTGAGCTGCATCGAGTAAAGGAGATGGAGGCGTGAGGAAGCACGTTATACCGAACAGTTTTAATTAATAAACTTCATTACACATTCCATACTTAAACTAATTTTCAACTTAAATTACGACATATAGAGGAGAAATGTTTTTAATAGGTGTACTCGACATGCATCGGCGCGGCAAAAGTTATACACACACCTGCCTTCACCTCACATCCGCCAACTCTGGCTTACAAGTGCAATTTTCTTGCTCGTCCTGGTGCTAGTCGTGCTCCGGGTGGGCCTCGACTTAGGGCACAGTGCAGCAGTGCATTTCGTCTCCCCCGAGCTACTTGACTGTGTGCCATTGCATTATCGCATTATAAATGGGTTACGTTCTTGCAGAAAAAAAGCGTTCCGTTGCTCGTAAGAGTCTTGTGGTGAGTATGTAAATTAGTTAGAGGTGCTTTCTGTTTGCAAATAATTTACACTGCAATGCGAGTTTTTCGAAGCGAAACCGAATTTCAGGTGCTAGGGGTAGGTTCGAGTAGAGTGTTTTATGAGTGTTTGAGCGATGGTCGGGAGCAACGAAAGGGAGCGAGAGAGAGAGAGAGAGGAGAGGTAGTTAAAAGCAATAAGGACGTTAAAGCCCGTAGAATTGCTTCAAATTTTCATTTATAATGGAAGGCAATTTGGTTTTGCTAGTAATGGATAACTAATAGGTCTGTAATTAAGGATATATTGTCGGTTTATTGGTTTTATATTGGAAAAATTATTGCAATTTATTACAAGTTTAGAAAGAATATGTTGGTGTAGTTTGTCTTTAAAAAAATTGGGAATCAGGTTCTTGTTTATCCATCATGACAGCACAAATTATAATTTATTTTTTCAAGACGGTCCTTGAAACGAATAAAATAGACCGAAAATCTGCGTTTTGGAATTGAAAAGATAATAGAAAATAATTTCAATTTTTTTTTTTGATTTCAGCATTAAAACCAAGGATTTAGTGGCTTCATTACTCCATGCAAAGATAAATTCAAAATCTTTATTGAAAAACTAGCAATTCAAGCCTAGATTTGGTGGCATTGTCAGTCAAAGTCTAAATTAGAAGCAAGTCATTTATTTTGGGCAATAACAAATTATAGCTTCTAAAGATCTGTGATGAAAATCAGCTGCAGTAGAGAATTCCAGACATTTCGATTTGAGTCCACTGTCGTCCAGTTTGATATCATCATCAGCCATTTCTTTGTTATCTTGGTCCATCCATTACTCCACTGAAGAAGGGACATATCTTGGCATCTCTTTCCAATTTTCCAGTCCACATAGACATTCCCAGCTGGATATTTGTTACTCATACAAGAAATTAGATGAGCATTACTCAGCTATTCCTCGTCTGTTGAATCTTCTTTAAACTCGAACAACCCTAAATGTTTCTGGTCTATTGTCCGCTGCTTAAAAGTTTCCTCCTCTCTTCTTGACTCCCTAGTGTTTAATGCCTTTACTGCTTCCAACCCTCTTAACATTTGCAATCTCTTTGCTTTATTTTTTTCTTCTATTTACACTATCCCATCGATTCCTGCTACTGACTGCTTTTCCTTTGATTTCCCTGCTAGCCTCTCCTCAGTCGTAACTAACCCTGTAGAGGTTGAATTGCTTTTGCCCTCACTTGACTCAAACTGCTCCCCGGGCCCGGATGGAATTCCCGTCTTCCTTTGTATCCCTTTAGCCATCTTATTCAATGACAGTCTCTGTGCTAGTTAATTTCCATCTTCTTGAGAGCTCTCTAACATTCTTCCCATTTTCAAATCGGGTGATCGGACTCTCACTATCGCCCTATCTCCATTCTTCCTTGCCTTTCCAAAATTTTGGAACGCCTTGTTTACAGTCGTATCTATGATTTCCTCTACTGTATCTTTGCAGTGCAACAACCGGACCGCCTCTACGAACCTTGTTGAGTTTACTCATGTAGTCGCTTCTGCAATTGACAGCAATAATCAAGTTGATGTCATTTATACTGATTTTGGCAAAGCTTTTGACACTGTTAATCATAAGCTGCTTTTTATAAAACTGAAGCATTATGGCGTTCGTGGACCTTTGCTTTCCTGGATCTCTTCGTTTTTAACTGATCGCACTTGTGTTGTCTCCCTCTTTGGCTTCTCGTCCTCACCTTTCTCCCCTTCTTTTGGTGTTCCTCAAGGTTCCATCTCAGGACCACTTTTGTTCAATCTATTTATCAATGACCTTCCCACGGTTTTTAAGTCTTCATGTCTTTTATATGCAAATGATTTAAAAATCTTCCGAGTCTTCAAAAATACTGCTGACTCTCTGCTTCTTCAGGATGATTTGTATGCTCTCTCTGGTTGGTGTAACATTAGTTGTTTGTCCCTTACTGTTTCCAAGGGTTTTTCTATGTGCTTTTCCTTTAAGCTTCACACTCATATCTTTCCTTATGCTATTGATGGCATGTCCTTACTGTCACTAGTAAAGCTTCTCGGATTGCTGACTTCGTGGTTCGTTCTTTCCACAATTCATTTAGTATTGCTACTTGTATCCACCTGTTTATTACCCTTGTCCGTTCTTTACTTGAATCCTGCAGTCAAATGTGGTGTCCTCGTTTCAAATATCTCTCTGACGCTGTTGAATCAGTTCAGCGCAGGCGAACACGTACTTTACTTTTTAAATATTGTTGGCCGTATTTATCCTATAGTGAACGTCTATCTCTTCTTAACATTCCTCTCCTTGAGTAGCGCAGAGTTTACTTGGACGAGTGTTTCCGGTTCAAAATCTGTCGCGGCTACCTATCTTCCTCATTAGCATTTTTGTTCATTGAGCGGGACTCCGTAAGGCCATTCAGGTGCTCCATTCTATTTGAAGTACCGTATGCTCGTACTGACAATTTCTTCTACTCTCCCTTTTTCGACTCTTACGCACTCACAATAGTCTTCAACTTGGTCCTCTTCCACAATCTATTGCCATCTTCAAAATTATGGTCCGTAGTAAAATTTTCGATTCTAATTAATTAACTTTCTTTTCTATTCTTCTTTATAATGGATTCTTACTTTTCTTTTTTGCTCTACTTAATTTTACTTTAATACTTTATATACTTTAAGAATTTTTTTTTATATTTTTATTTTCATATATCTACTTAATTTGACTTGATTTAATTTACCACGTTAATTATTTTTTTATATACCTATATTTATATTTACTCATTTACTTCCTACTATTTATTATTATTAGTGGTTATTCGTGTTTGCGATGGATTTTTCCCCCTTTTTTTTGCTTAGGTTAATTTTACTTTATTTTATTCTAACTTTAATTATTTTACATAGTTATATTTATATATTCTTATTTAGTTCTTGTTATTTTATTTTGTTCATGGTATCCAATCTGTAATTGGGCAGTTTTGCCTGTTGTATTAAATACGTACCAAATAAATAAATAAATAAATAAGTGTCCAGGAAGGTCACTGTTACTTCCTGAGCTTGATTTTCTTTTTGGTATTTTTTATCAGCGATCTTATCACCGGAACCTCCTCCAGAACAGAACAGACGCCTTTGGAACAACAACACTCCTGTCCCAGTGAATTCACTGGGACAGAATTCTGTTCTGCATAGGTGAACTATAGAATGTGACTTTTTTGCCGTGAGGTGGCTTTGGATTTTCCAAGGTTATGTTGAATGTTTTGGTAGATAGGAAATTAGGAAAAGCTGTCATAATGCGTTAAATTTTAAAAGAGGTTATTTTCTGTTAGCTTTTTTTATTTTTTCTATCGATTGTGGTAGTTTATACTCGCTATTTCCAACTGTTTTGCGCTACACCAACGAACACAGTAACCTATAGCAATCTTAGCGAACACACCAGCTGTTTTGTACTCAATCGTGCTTTTGCGCCATTGCTCTAACCTGTTCTGCACCGGAGCAAAAAAACGCACCTAATATCACTCATATAATTCACTGGTGTACTGTCGGCGGAAACATGGATTCTGCTCAAAACAGTTTTGGAATTTAACTTCAAATACAAGTCTATGTCTGCTTCCAGCTCGAGCAATGCCGAAATGCACTTAAGCGCCTAGTATTAATTTTATTTCTGTCGGTCTTTCACAGATGGTGCGTTTTTACTGCTTTGGGGGGAAAATTTGCTTTTTATCCTCAAAATATCATTTGGTTTCTTATTTCTGGTCATACAATCTTTTTGGAACCAACCATTCGTGTCTTTATTTTCATCCTTCTGTTCTCTTTGCAAACCAACGTCAGCACTAAGAAAATATTATTTTGCTTACGGAATAACAATTCAAATCTACGAAATAATGCAAAATGTCCGGTTTCATAATATTTCAAACTTCTCTTATTTCAAACAAAATTATCTCAAACCATTACCATTTTTGTCAAAGATTTCGCTTTGCTTCTAAAAGACGAATAAAGATGAATGGGTCAGAAGTTGTTTAATTGACTGTTGTACGAGTACATTGAACGGAAAATGTAAATTCACTAGAACTCCCAATGACCCCAAATGTTGTTGAAATTGATACACAAATATTGAAACTGGAAACTCAGGCGATAAAAGGACCTTAAATAGTGCTGAGATATTGTTAGCATCAAAGGAAACCTGAATGTATTTTGTCATTGCTAACGATTATAGATATACCGTTATAATTATCTTGTTCTTCTTCAGTGATTCTGGCCCATGAAAACAATCAGAAAATTCCACGCTCAAACCAAATACCTTTTCCAATCCATCGGCCCCTCAAAAATCTCCATCTATCCTTCGAAACCCTTCTAATTGTCAACTTGACTTATCCCAGATCCATACGCCAATATCCTTTCAATATTTTCAATTTCCGAGCTATCAGAGGGTCGATGCATGAAATGCGATGTACTAGTTGGAATTCATCGTTCGATTGTGTCCTTTCCGTCAATTCCTTCGTTATTTCGGCCATTATGTATGCAAATAGCGTTGACAAACAACATACATACATACATCCTTGCAAATGCACATAAATGCCTCTAAAAATGGATTTTGCTCTCTTGTAGAATGTTCGGGACGACAGCGTGCTCGGCATGTGGACAAACGATAGCAGCCAATGAGTTTGTGATGAGAACAACGTCACCCATAAGCAATCAGCAACAGCAACAACAGCATCAGCAACAAACGACGCCCGCCTCCATTATCGAAGGCAGTCAAAAACATTTTCCCAGCCAGCTTGTCGAACATCATGTATTCCATTTGAAATGTTTTGCCTGTTCGAAATGTGCATCGCAATTAAGACCAGGCGATAGGTAAGCAATGAATGCGTTCTACAGCGTACCCTTCCTCGGTCAGGTGGGTATTTTCCGAATCTTTGCAGAGAAATCTTTGAATTTTCATAGATTCTCAGGCTTTCGATAGAATCCTAAATTCAAAGTGAAAGTGTCATGCACTTTTATTAAATTTATTTTAATGCCAACGTGTATTTTTTGGAACTTTAAGATAACATTTCAAAATCTTTTTCGAAATTAAAAAAATTATAATCATAAAACACTTTGAGATACACTGCACATATATCCTGTACGCAACTTTATTTCTTCTATCGTAACATTTTACTTTTTCTTTACACACAGGTACTATATGCTAGCAGGCAGCTTGGTATGCGAACAAGATTGGCATAAATTACTGAAGAGTCCGATAGCAAACCCACCGGTACGTAAGGGCAAGGTGGGCAGACCGCGACGTTCGCGTGACTGAGACGCCGTTACTACGCGTCTGGGTCGTCCGCCGAAACAACGGAAAGAACCGGACGCAATCGAGAACGGTGCATCGAAGCTAATTCTACCGCAGGAAATGGAGACCGCCAATGCCGGCTATGAAGTTCCGAATGCAAGCGGTTTCCTTCATCCCATTCCACAGCCAACTATGTCGACCGCAAAGGACCATCTGTTCTACAACAGTTTATATGGCCGTGATGTGGACACAATGAAAAAACTGATGTCCAACTCACTCCCGAAAGATATACCCATGGCGAACAATGTGAGTGAGAGTCGCTTCCCGCTGTGTCACACCCCAAAGTGCGAACCAAATTTCTACAGCAACGTGCCAAGCACCATCCACCATGCGCAGCACAATGATCACTTCCAAACATATCCTTGCGCAAGCGCTATTCACTCTGATGCAAAGCTGAATCCTTCCAACGAATGTATGAAAAAAGTTCCTGCCACTCCAGATCACGTTCATCCTGCCGATCAGCTCAAACAGAAAACATTTCTGACTTACGCCAACAACAACCGTATGGTCTACGAGTCCCGAGCGGCATATCCGTTACCCAGCTCCATGAGTCTCGATTCGATGTACGATGCAAAGGATCTTTACGAAAAAAGTATGCGATTCAATCAAACTCATTACGGTGTATCTATGGACCAGGACTATTCCTGTCAGGATTACGGGAAAAATATGAAAGACCTGCAAAACGATAATGGACATATGACCGGGAAAGACAGAAATTTTAAAGACGAGTCTCCGATCTATGGTCCTGGACAGGATATGGAGAAATCTGAAAGGGAATCAATTCCAAGTGCGAATGAACCTGAAGATCCTCCAGTCGAGTGAAAACGAGGAAATGATCATCGATCATAATTTTAGGATAATGACTTTCGAATTGTTCGATAATTTTGTGAATATTATTGAAATTTTAGCCAAAGATTGTGAAGTATTACATAAAATGCTTAAGTGATTTTAGATTAAGGTCAAAGTCAATGCTATTAAAGATATAATAAAGATTTAAGGAAAATTGTTTTGGGTGATTTTTTTTAAAATAATTTTCAAATTTTGAATGTATTTTTTTAGAAGGGTAATCAAACTTAAGGGTAGTGATCAAAAATAATGCATTAAATTACGAAAAAATTGGGGTTATATGTTGTCTTAAGTGCCTGTAAAATTAATAGTTTTGGTATCATGCATAGTTCATGGCAAAGCAAAATCGTTTTGCAGCCTGTAATTAGGGTGCCTGGGAATTGTTATATTTTTAGAGCTAGCGCCGGTTGCACTTTGACTCCCTTCCTTTCAGTGAGCGCTCATGCGCTCTGCTTTTTCTCTCTAGTTTATTCAAGTCTCTTGATCGCTCCCTCATAAGTCTACTACTTTAGGATCCTAATGCTCGTAGGTTTAGGTAAATATCGTTTTCTTTCTATTCTAGGAATTTTAGGATAGCAAGGGTGCTGTTGAAATTTTCTCCTAGGCACAGTCTGTCGATTGTATCGAAAAGCTTGAGTGCCTTGTCTCGTATGTACTTGTCTATTTTTTCTGTTCGTAGTATCGTAGTCAGTATTTCTGCTGTATCAGGGTGCCCTTGTTAATTTACTCAAGGCCAGGTTTTGGCAAGTTTGTAACTGTCTCTTGCTTGTCCTGTGTGTTTGGTAGAAGATGGTGCTTCCATATTTGATGGTTGGTCTGATGATCTGCTTATAGATAAGGGCTCTGTTCTTACTACTAAGCTTATTTGCTACAAGAATGGGTACAGCTGGTTCAGTATTCCGTTGGCAGCTATTCAGTTGGTTTGTATGTGCGTATTCCAAGAGAGTCTTGTGTCAAACGTTTTCCATTTTATCGGTTTGTTATCTACTGTTAGTTGCCTTGGGTCTTGTCTTCGTCGTCTTGTCACAAAGATTGCTTGTTTTTTTTCCGCATTGATACGAATTTTTCACTTCTGGAAGTAATTCATCAGAGTTTCTATGTATTGTTAGAGATTGGTGGTTATAAATTCAGCCTGCCGGGATGTGTAGTAGATGCAGGCGTCTTCTGCAAAAAGAGAATTTTTCGTTGTGGGCATATTCGGGATGTCTGCAGTGTATATGGTATACAGCATTGGGGAGAGGGGTGAACCTTTTGGGACTCCAGCTTCTATTGGTCGTGTACTATTCGAACGAAAAAAGTTCTCCCTCAAGAAATGATCCAATCAATTGTATGTATAAGGTGTTTTGGAATCGAATGCCTTGGCAACGTCAAGCATGACACGACCTGTTGATTTCTTTTGGTTGAATCCAGTCATACTGGTCTGGGACACTAGCTAGCTGCAGCTCGGTGGAGTAGTGGGCTTTGCTCTTCTGGGACAATACATTTGTCAGTGACTACTTTTTCGAGTCGTGAAAGTATTAGGCGTTCAACTAGTTTCCCGATCGAGGATAAGAGACTGATTGGTCTCTAGTTTTCTGGAAAGGTGAGGTCTTTGCGTGGTTTTAGAACCACAGTAATAATGTGTCTGGAAAAGCTTCTGATTTTCCCTCGTTGTCGTATTTGAAACTATTAGGGCCATGGATTGCTGGTATAGTGACTTTGTTTTTCTGCCTAAAGACTAACGAATCTCCTGGAATTTTTGTCTCCTGGTTCCATACTTAGAAGGAAGTTTTCCTACTGCTCGTTTTTGAACAATGAGATCTGTTGATTGATATGATTTGTGAGACGGTTCACTTCCCGTTTTGAGCTGGGGACTCCTGTGCGTCTAGCTCTCTTCTAAGTCGATTTCTTTTTTGGATCAGCTCTTTAATGTCCCTTGGGAGTTCGTTGGGGTTATAGTCCTCTATCGAGGACTTTGTGGTGAATATTTCCTTTACTTGGGCTATTTTCGTTGAAAGATTTTCAATAGTTCTTTCGATGCCGCTGACAGTTTCAAGTGTTGGCTGGGGGATCTCGGTCGCCATTGCGCTCATAAAAACCTGCCAGTTAGTTATTGTTTTAAATTTCTGGTGATCATCAATGTAGACGTCTTCTTATAGAAAGAGTACTGGTTTATGGTGGGATGAGAGTTCATCCAGTATTGTGGTCCGCGCAATGTGCTGGAAATTTAAAAAAAAGTCCTATGTCCAGTGTGGGATAACCTGTTTATACACGACCATTTTTTTTAGAACTGTTCCCGCTCTGTTACTACTCCTGTCCCCTGAGAGTTGATGGTAGACATTTAGATATCCTGCTATAAAGACTGTTTCTTCCCGGTCAAACAATTTAGAGAGATTTGGGGTAAAATTGAGAGAGCCTGGGGGTTTGTTAACAGAAATCACCACGAACTCAAAAGACTGAGTGTGTACTTTGTTTGCTGTTACGTCTAGTTGTCTAGATTGGGGATAGTGAGATGATGGTGGCTGATATTTCTTTTTGCGAAGATAGCGGTGATACCTCCTCTGCGAGTGAGTCTATTATTTCTATTGAAGTGATAGTTAGGAAAACGTTGATGATCTCCAGATTAAAGGAATATTTGTTGTATGAGAACTATGTTGAATTTGCAATTAAAGAGGAATTGTATCAATTCTCCCGTTTTTTTTATGGAATTTGCATTCCATGTGAGCACTGAAAATGGTTGGAGACACTCATTGTGGAAGCTTTTTAGAGAGGATTTTGGAAGCTGGAAATGCAGAAAACATATCTTGCACCATTTTCGCCATCATGTTTTTCATACTGAACTGAAATTGCTCCTGTATGTTGGAGAAAATATGATTCATGTATTCTGCATTCGGGATCTGGGAATTATGTTGCAGGGGAGGGGTTGGTTTTTGGGTTCTGGGGGATTTAGTTGGCTTAGCATTAGGGATGGTGGCAGGTGTTCGCTCCTAAACGATCTGCACAAATGATTTCTAAGGATTTTTTGGATGTTTCGGGCATCCTCCAAAAATGGTGGGGTGCTCTTCGCCGCAGTTAATGCACTTGGCCCTTTTTGTTTGGTGCATTCCGAGTGATGGCGGAGTCCATTTACAGTTGTTTGCTGCATGGCCAAATTGTTTTTGGTCTTCCACTTTGCATATCAGATGACATACTGCACTAATACTACACTGAAAGAAAAATCTTGGTAAAACCAACAATTTTCCTTAGTTGTTTTTGCGTCAACTACGGGCTATAGTTAAAACAACCATAAAAAAGTAGTTGATTACTTTTATGCACCATGACGCGTGGTTGACAAACAACGTCCGTGGTGCAAAAAAAGTAAGCAACCACAAACAATGGTATTCCAACAATATACATAGTACGAGATAGGAAAAGACTATAGTATGTAATATAAATATAGTTTATGTATATAGTATGTGGTAGCCAACCTAATCCTCGTACAACAGGATTTAGCAATACAAAAGATAAAACAAAATGAATTTGGTTGATGCCTTGGTTGCATTGACAGCGACATTGTCGCTGCATTGTGATTCACCAAATTCAACTGCGGCATTCACGCCTCCCCCTGTGGCGCCGCTGCCGCAATGCCGCTGTTTTGTGTTCACAGCAAATTTTTTCACAGCACTTTGCCGCAGTCCACTGCGTTTACCACAGTGGAAGAAAGCGTCATACAACGTAATATAAAGGCTTCACTGCATAACATGCATATGAATTATATCGAACAGCAAACCGAACATAATTTTGCCATGTAGTATATGAAACTTCTATGATAGAATAGGAGTATGAGTATGAGGAGTATGAAAAATCAATAGTTTGCCTTAGTTGTTTTTGCATCAACTAGGGCTATAGTTAAAACAACCATAAGAAAATCGTTGATTACTTTTATGCACCATGACGCGTGGTTGATAAACAATTTCATTCGGAGCATGAAAAACGTCCAAATGTTGAAACCATTCTACTTTGCGTAGACTAATTTCAAAGACGTTGCTCACTGAATTACGTTTGCTGAAATCAACTATTGCGAAGTAGTTTAAGTACCATAAAAACAGTTGATAATTCGAAACGTTGAAGTTTTGAGTGAATTGATGAAAATTTTTCTATTTATCAACTAATTTTCGTGGTTATGAAACAATTAAAACAGTTGATTTCATGAACGTTGCGATATGTTTTGTACAACCAGAACCAACTACTTTTATATCGTTAAATTAACTATATTAACATAATAAATATAACTATTTTCCGTAGTTCGTTTAACGATTTTGAATGAATCGTTGCAATACTATTAAAAATAATTGAACCAACCAAGAGTTTTTCTTTCAGTGTATATATGTCCGTTTTTTGCCTAGAAAGAAGGACTTTAAACCTGATTGTGACATGAAATATCACTTACGCCATAAAAACAACAACAATAATTTTGTTAAGACCATCCTTGCGACAGCTATATATACGATAGTAATGCTGTGGATTCTCCGTATCAACACATGTACTTTTCTAAAGTCTATGAAACAAAGTTCGTGAAGTCATGATTCTCTGCGTTCTTAGAATCAAAATAATTTGCTTTCGAAAATAAATCCGCTTACAGTTTAATTAAAGCTCGGAAAACTTTGGCGTACATAAAACTTTCACAATTCAATAAATAATTTACTGTTTTTCGTTTAATTCACTTGTACAAACTGAACTGCAGCAGTTTCTTGAAGGATTTTTTAACCTGATGTACATATTATGTTTTAGAATAGTTAAGAGTCTTTTCGTCCTTTGAAAACTTCTGTGACAGAAAGATAGCAGCAATAAAAAAAAAACAAAGCACATTTTTTCATAGAAAAAAATCAAAAGACTCTTGATAAAATCTTAAGAATCAGAAGAAAAATCTTGTAAACTTAGAAAAAAATCAAGGTGGGATGGAAAAAATCGTGGCAGTCTAGAAAAAAAACCATGGGGCTAAGAAAAAATTAGAGGTATCAAGAAAGAATTCTGGAAGTCTAAGGATAAATCACGGAAACATTGAAAAAATCAAATAAAAAAATCATGAGAAAATTCCAGGAGGCTGGGGAAACCATACGAAGGTTTTTCTACACTCATTTAGTTATTTATTTATTGACTTAACCAAACAAGTTAAGTTAAATTGCAATTACATTTCTAGATGTCAGCAGACTTTTTTGTACGGTTGTTAATTCGATATGGAAGTTATGAGAAAGTCAAAATAATTTAGTTTAAGAATCTTAAGCAGTATATATTTTTTTTTGTTGAATAATGGCATAGAGATAGAAGAGGAATAGTAGTTCAAAAAATTGTTAAATAATTTGCAGCATCTTTTTATCGGCTCCCTGTCTTCGTAGATAGTGTTATGTTCATGAACATTCAGGAGACGTGGGTGCCTAGTTTGTCTTACATAATTATTGAAAGTTATTTTATTATGAAGATATTCTACGTTAATCAAACCCCTAACGGCATCAAACACGAAGCATGAGGATAATACCGCTCTCCTTGAGGAAAATGTCGCCAGATTTAAGAGATTAAGTCTGTAACTATAAGTTGAAAAACTTTTGAAATCGTGTAGATTATAGAGATCTCTCAAAACAAAAAGGACGAACTGCTTTTGGACAGATTCTAGTTTATTGCTATGAATGTCGAAAAAAGGTTTCCAGGCGACGTAAACGCATTCGAGTAAAAGGCGAACTAAAGACATAAAAAGATGCAAAGTTATACGATCTTGAATTCTTTCGCATGTCTTTTAATGAATCCTAGCTGTTTGCTAGCTCTTGCAAGAGCTCTGTCATACTGAGATTTGAAACGCAGCTTTTTATCCAGGGCGACACCGATATCCACGATACTATCAACATTTTTCAGGAGTTGATTATTCAGGTGATAATCGAAATTAAGAGTAAGGTCTTGCGGGTAAAACTTATGGCATGGCATTTTTCAACGTTAAGAGTATGTCTCACACCTTTGCACCAGTGACTGGAATTTCAGCTGAAGAAAATTTGCATCTTATGCCGACTGAATAGGGTGATATATTTTCAGATCATCTGCATAAGTAAGATGCGGAATGTCGAATAACCCCTCCGAGAGAAACATCGAACAGAAGCGGCCCTAGGTGGCTGCCTTGAGGTACCCCAGATGAGACGGTATTTTTTTTTGGAAAGACGGCCTTGGAATTTATAGTTCGATTTCGAAGGCAACAATTCAACCAGTTTAAAAGGCTTCCTGAAATGCCAAAATTTTTGGAATTTATGTTTCAAAATGACATGGTCAACGCGGTCAAAAGCTTTACTGAAGTCAGTGTATACAAAGCACATACGAGACTACTATAATTAGGTTGGGGGTAGCAGACCGACTTTTTCTGAAACCATGTTGTTGGTCGTTTAGGAGAGGATCAATAACGATTGTAAGTTTGTCATGAACAATTTTGTCAAACAGCTTAGGTATAGCTGACAATATGGCAATGTCTCTATAATTTTCTACTGAGCGTTTATCACCTCTCTTAAAATACGTCGTGGTATGGACTGATTTCCGGAAACGCAGAAATGTACCGCATGACAGCGATTTATTAAAAATTATATACAGGGGTGATGTGATCGTTTCTGCAAACTTAACTAGGAAGCTTGGAGGTAGTAGGTCAGGTCCAGGGACCATTTTCATATCAAGTTCACTCATAGCCCTTGAAATGTCTTCCCTGGTTAAATGAAGTTTATCAGCGATGCGTTAGATGATCCTCTGACCGGACAAAAAACTCCTTGAAAATAGTCGGCAAACATTTCGCATATTTTTTATGGATCAGAAGAAACTGAGTTGCATTTGTACATGAACGTGGGATAACCAGAACCTTTTCGCTTGGTGTTCACGAATTCGAAATTTTTTTTGGAATCATGAATTGTATTTTCGCCGACTACATTTACATAGCTTTCATATGCTTGGTGAGACTGCCTTTGAAATTTTTGAGCTACGCTATTATATTTTTCCTCGATATCATTGCCAACATTGATATAGGTTTTATTACATTATAAAGCTTGTTTCTCTGATTTCGTAAACAAAAACAAAGTGAAAAATGTTGGGACTTTTAAAGTTTTACTCGGCAAATTAACAAAAAGTATATTTTATAAATGAAAGTATATTTCTTTAGCCAAAGCTATTCCCTGACATCAAAAAGGTATTATCTAAAGGTTTAGCACTATGGCAAAAACAACAGCTAAAATATTTAATGTCATTAGACAAAATTTGCATAAGACTTTGTGGGAACACATATAATACTCATCCACAAACACACACCCACAATCCATAAATACTTTACACTTTAACACACCAAAATTTATGTAAACCAAATAGGTTGAGGAAGTTGTTACTAAAAATTTATTTAGAATGTAAGTCAGTCTACATTGAAACTTAAAACAATAAGCAATAAATCATATATTTTATTAAAAACGTCAAGACTTGTTTTCTATTTTATTCAGAAGTTAATTTTTTTATTAGAAGTATTAGCTTCCAAAACTTTTTTTTCTACATTACCAAGCCTCTAACCCCGAACTAAAACTCTAACCCATCAAATGAAATCATATTAATGTTCCATCTAACTCCGCGTATCAGATTGAATTTCTCACATTGCACGGTTACAATTTCGATTATTACATTCATACGTGCATGAATACTGGGAAACATCGGGCCGTAAAAATTTGGCTGTAACATGAAATCTGGCAGGCAAGCTATCGTTATCTCGACCCAAACCACTTTCAGCTTCAGTTTCATAACCCTACAGAGGCTGAAAAGTACTTAGAGTAATCAATAGAATCCCATCCAACTATAATGCAATTATGATTTTATCCATTAAGTTAATAAATTTTCATGTGGCGAAGCAGGCATTAGGCGGAAGGCAGGCAGGCAGGCAACCAGCCAACAAACCAGAGATCCGGGTAGGCAGCCATCAGAGAAGAGCTGTCGGATAAGCCATATCCAGATCCAGCAACCAGATACAGATCCAAACCAAAGATCAGGGACGAGCATAATTTGCCATACTTTATAGCCCATTAACAGAATTACGAATGTCAATCATCATAAGTGGCAGTCTCGGTCCCCATTGTGTTCGCCTGATCCGAGAATTCTATCCTAAAAGCGATGCCAGTCTGTCGAGTGAGTGTCAGGGTGACTTGGGGGATGACTCATCTCGATGCAGGAGCAGCAGCCGCCACCCATCCAGTACTTGAGTCTCTGACTAGTATCTTTTTTATTGTTGTCTTTCTTGCGGTTTTTGATCTTCTTCGACAAGGACGTATACAATGATGTGGTTGAGATTTCCGACGGCGGAGGGGAAGCGGTAGTAGATAAAGTAACAAATCCAAGTAGTTGTTTCGATGAGATTTGGAGGATTTTACTTGTTTTTTTCGTTTGAAATGAGGTAGGTTTAATATTTTATCACCTTAGTTACTCAGATGCCTGGATTTAGATTATGCTATCTGAAAAAAAATCTTAATGATTTTTCACAATAATTTTCCCCATCAAAATCTAAATCACTCTTCCAAAAATAATTGTCGATTTAGTGCATAAATCATTACCTGAATCTACTTCAAGAACCGAGTACTGCAACAAAGAAGAGGGTTCCTCCCCAATCGATAAAGTTAATGCCAACTGTTTCAAGTAGATTACAAAAAAAAATAATCATTACAAACCAGTTCGAAATCGTATTTTTACTCTGCTTTTAAACTGTTGACAACTTTTTAAAAAAGTCCAATTCGATTCCAATTTATTTATTATTTATTTATTTCACCAAACAAGGTATACAATTTCTTATAAATAAAATAAACATAAAAAATATAAATTGAAATTACAATTTAAAATAACAAAACTAAACAAATAAATAACGGGTAAAAAATTCACTGAATGCAATGCAAATAAATAAATTAACATTCTATTAATAAATAGGACAGCAATATTACATGTAGCGCACAAAATTATTAAATACAAAAAGGAAATTAAATTAAATATTTTGTTAGTCATGAAAAGGGTACTAGGTAGAGATGGGTAACACGTGAGTGAAGCAATCGCGATGAAGCAATCACTAGCCCCCAACACGTGTGTCGACACACTCTATACTGAGCGAGCTGCTTCACAAGTGAAGCAATCACTACAGTATGAGCGAGCTGAGCGTTAGGTGAAGCAATCACTTGCACTCAACAAGTGTGTCCGCCGACACGTTTGTGTACACACAGTAGAGCTAGAGATGAACAGCACATGAACGAGGCAATCAGTTGATGTGCTTATAAAGTTTGTTTATGAGCTCGAACTTGATTATGAGCTCAACACTTTTGCACAGGAGCAAGTCAATCGGTGCCGCGATATGAATTTCGTAAAGGCTGTAGGTAATGCGTACAGTGCAAGCATGCCGTGGCTGGTTGTGATGATCGAAACTGACCGTCGCGGAAGAACATATGTGCACTTTATATGTGCATATGATGAAGGTTTTGATTGAAACTTTCTTCCTGTAGACTTTCTCAATTTTTTTGTGATTGGATGCAGTGAGATTATCTCAGGAATGCGATGTCCGATCGAAATGAAATTTTTTAAGGATATTGATGAAGTATAAGAGGTCTAGATATTGGATAGGGATATTCGAGCAAATTTTCAGAAACAATTATATTTTGATGAAGAAAAAACCTCAAAATACGAGAATGGGCGAAATGAAAATGGTTGGGTTTGCCCGCTTCTTTTGGATGATTATCGCTGTAATTATTTGTTATATCTGGGAGTTGAAGTGGGTTCATAATTCAAATAAAAAAGTTTTTGATTTTCATTATCTCTTGAAGTGTATATTGAAATCAGTGTACATTTCACACAATTCGATGCAGTGAAGTTCAGTGTATTTAGATAAGATACTTGTGAAAATTTGTTTCTAATTGATCATTAGTCTATAAATTCATTTACCATTGATAAATTTAAAATGGTAAACTTTTCAATTATATACCGTTTCGAAAAAAGTTTCTATGAGTGATTTTTTCTTCGCTGAGGTAACGTTTTAGAATAATGTGAGTTGGGAGTACTTCAAAGAAAGCAAATATTTTCCTCATTTACGTTGTAGGAAATGCGGCCATAAAATGTTCATGTGATTAGCATCATATATGTATAACAAGTAGCAATGTTTATTATTCACAAATTTTGGAATTTAGACATAGTTAGGTAATAATTAGAGATTAAGCGTATATACTGGAACAGGTATTCTTTTGGGACAATCAGTACTTAGCATGAAATTCAAAAATACTATGATCGAGTGTTTTCGTATTTGCGAGTATTTTCGTACTTGCAAGTATTTTATTCAAATATTCAAAAAGTTTCTAGGGCAAATGTAGCTGAAATCGGACAAAATCGGCCAATTTTGGGTGAGAGTGGTTTGGGATATAACGGGCCCAGATCTATTTCTGCGATACAAAAATTTCAGTTTTGTAGGGGAATAAGGCGTTTTTTGGTCATAGTTTGGCAAAAACTGCCTATACGGCACTTTCGATGATTGAAAATGGTCGGAGAGTACAATAGTGATATTTTAAGGGCGAGAAAAAATTTTGATAGGGGAAATTGGGTGAAAACGTCCTTTTTTACCAAAATAATTTTTTTGGTCTAGCATGAATTCGGGGACCTTTCTGAGTTGTTTCGGGTCAAATTTTCATACAAGTCTGTGAAAAAGCGGCCTAGTTTCGAAGATACGGCAAAATGAAATCCGCCTGAAAACCGTCTGGAAAAACTGAAAGTAGCACTTAAAGTGCTAAGGAAGAAAAGGTTGAGATCCTTTTTGGTTCGCCAGTTGGCTTCTCCGGCTGTGCTGAGGCTCTCCTCGTGACTGCAGGTCGCCACGAGGGTGACTCCAACCCTACCGGGGTTGTAAAATTTACAAGACCGCGGGAGCTAAGATGCCCCTGGATTCATATCCAGCCTTACCGAAGAGGTTGGCCCCCTAGTGGGTGCGTGTTTAACAGGCGAAACATTTTGTTTATATCATTTCTTAATAAAATTTTCGTTTAACTTCATGCTTCAGTGAGGCAAAGTGGAAAACCGGCTGTTTTAGATTAGCCAAGAAAAGTTTGGTATCAGAGATCGATCGATGAAAAGCCATATAGATGGCAATAGGATTAGTTTGTTCTATCTTAGTAAATTTTTTGACTTTGGTAGTTTGAACGAATACAGGAGATGTTTTGTGCATATAATAAAATGAAAATCAAATTAAATTGATTGAATTTCATCGTTTTTCTTTAGGCGAAAGGATTTGCCAAATAAATGGCCGACCATTGGAAAGTTACGGACAAGCTACGCGGACTAATGACTCAGTATCCTTTGAAGATTATCTTGCACCATCACCATTCTGGCTTGGGAACCTTGTGTTTGGAGGGTGGGGGAGGGCATATCATACCTTTTTATTACATCACTGCAAATCGTATGTATAGTATATACAGCATACTTCAACAAATACTTGCTAGTATTTTTGGAACATGTATTTTTTTGTACTTGTACTAGTTATACCTAGTATGTGAAAATCCTAGTACGACCCGACTCTAGTTATAATATGGACCAAAACATGCATTGAAGACCTACATACATATTTCCTCTACTTTTCTACGAAAATAGGATTTTCTGACGGACTAGAGTTTTTTAATTTGTAACTCAAATCAACTATAGTTAACTAAGCTATCAGACACTTTCTTTACACTTTAAAATCTGTTTAAAATGTTCAAAACAAAAAAAGGACACTTATTAAAATAAATACTGGGAAATTTTCTGTGCGTTTAATTTTCTTTGTCGCATTTTCATGGCCATTTATAAGCGGTAAATAGAAAAAATACTAATCATATGCATAATCCTTTTTCATAACTACATTTTACATCAATCAAAAACGAATTGACACAATTGATTGACTCACACTGATTGACTCATCCAAATGAGTGAGTCGAAGTTTGTCGACACACTAAACTGAGTCGTTTTTCCCATCTCTAGTACTAGGCCGTTAGACTAGAGAGGGTAGGATAAGAGAGCCTTGGTAACTCTGTTTTTAAAGGACGCTTTCGAAATTGTGGGGGAATAGTGTTGGCTCATGTTGTTGAATATCTTGCAGCATCTATTTATTGGTTCATTATCAGCATATGCAGTGCTATACCTATATTCAACTAGTATTTGTCGGGATCTAGTGACTCTCACGGCCTGGTTAAGCACAAACCTTTCCTGTATGTAGTCGACATTAACAGCGTCTCTAATGACATCGAAACTGAAACAGGCAGATAACATTAATCTTCTGGATGCAAAAGGTGACAAATTTAGAAGTCTAAGGCGGATTCATATAGCGGTAAATTGCTAAAATCACAAGGATGGTAAAGACCTCTAAGAGCGAATAGCAAGAATTGCTTTTAAACAGATTCGCATCTGTGGTTGTGAATTTCGAAAACCGGGTTCCAGATAATGCACGCTTACTCAAGAAGAGGGCGAATGAGCGCGGTGTATAGCGATTTTGTAACGCAAAGGTTCTGAAAGTTCCTGGCTCGCCGCTTAATGAAGCCTAGTCGTATACTTGCTTGAGAGATTATTTTGTCGTAATGAAAATTAAAGCGGGGCTTTTCATCCAGCACCACACCGAGGTCTAATATTTTGTTAACCCTACCAAGTGTCATATTGCTTAAAAGATAAGTATGATGTACGAGCGTACTTTTTCGAGAGAAGCTAATCACATGAAATTTTGCGATATTGAGAGGTAGGTTGTTCATGCAGCACCAATGATCCAGGGAATATAGCTTTAGTTGAAAAAAATTGGCATCTGATGGCGACTTTATAGTATGAAAAATTTTCAGATCGTCCGCATAGAGTAGATGAGGTACATCAGATAAAACCTCCGACAGGTCTGATATAAAAATGTTAAATAGCAAAGGGCCAAGATCACCTTGAGGTACTCCAGAGTTGACATGAATTTTTTTAGAGATAATCCCTTGGAATTTCACATATTGTGAGCGGTTCTGGAGGTATGAGCTAAGCCATCTTAGTAAACATCCTGCAATTCCGAACTGCTGCAGCTTGGAAATCAAAATGGAGTGGCTAACACGATCAAACGCGTTGCTGAAATCAGTGTAGACTGCGTCAATTTGACCACCTTTCTCCATTTCGCAAAGAACATGGGAAACCAGCACCATCAGGTTAGTAGTGGTAGAACGACCTTTCTTAAAACCATACTGCTGTTCGTTAAATCGAGGATCGACCAAAGGGGATAGCTTATCACATATGATTTTTTCAAACAGTTCAGGAATAGTTGATAAAATGGCGGTGCCTCTATAATTTTGAATTGATCTTCTATCACCATTTTTGAATGTTGGTGTAACGTAGGAGGTTTTCCAATGCGACGGAAAGTGTCCAGAAGAAAGAGATGTATTGAATATGATGTGAAGAGTAGAGATTAACTGTGCGACACATTTAATAAGAAAAGTGGGAGGAAGAAGATCGGTTCCAGGGCCTTTGTTACTATCAAGCTCCAAGATAGCTTTAAAAATATCATCTCTGGAAATAGTTATAGCCTCAGCAAAAATTGTTCTAGATACTTTAGGGAGGTAACAGGGTGATGGAGTACTGACAAGGCTAAAAACCTCTTGAAAGTTATTTGGGAAAAAATTACAAATTTCTTGAGGAGAAGAAGACATTGAGGTTCTATTGCACATAGAAGAGGGATAACCGGTTGTTTTCCGCTTCATACTCACAAAGTCAAATAACTTTTTGGGGTTGTGAATAATATTCTCGCCGGTAGTTTTAATGAATCTGTCATATACTTCATGAGACTTTTCCTGGAATTCTTTGGCCACTGCATTGTATTCTTCTTTGATACGATGGCTAGAGTCGACATTATTTTCTATTGATTTGTGAAGCTTATTTCTCTGATTTCTCAGACGTCTAAGAGTTTTGTCAAGCCAAGGCTCAGAAAGCTTATCTTTTCTCATAATTTTAGGGACATATCTTTCGACCACGTCAAACAGTATTTTGTAGAAAGAATTTAAATTTTCGTCAAGAGATTGAGATGTAAGCGTATCTGTCCAATCGACATTGTCCAAGCTATTTCCAACAAAATGGCAAACTAACGATTTAATTTCTGAAAAATGTTACAAAATTTCATTGTTACTTCACTGAAAAAAATCCATATGGCGCCCAGAGCCATGTAACATAGCGCATTATTTATGGCGCCATACGCTATGTACATAGTACTCTGAGCTATGCAATATGGCTCCCAGCGCCATAATGCCAGAATCTACATAGCGCGTGGTCCTATGTAACATGGCGCAGCATTTATGGTTCCACACGCTATGTACATAGTGCCCTGAGCTATGCAGTATGGCTCCCAGCGCCATAATTACATGGCACAGAAATTATGGCCCCACACGCTATATTACATAGTGCCATGAGCCATGTAATGGCACTCCAATTATAACTCGCAGCCATGCTGTGTGAGGGAAGGTATAAATGTCAGCAAGTGACATTAGAGCTTGGGTATACATAATTGACTCATTTTGAACTGAAGTACTGGCTGCGATACTTTCGATACTTCGACCGGTGAATTTTCACACTGGAGCAGGAACATTCAATAGTGAGTATGTTGACTCGAATTTATCGAATTTATATTTGGTAAAATTTATATTTGGTGGAATTGATATTTGGTGGAATTTATATTTGGTGCAATTTAAATTTGGTGCACTAAAAAAACACATAGCGCCAGACGCCATAGTTTATAGATTTCTGGCACCATGTACATAGTCTATTTCAGTCGATTTGTGATAAAAGCGCCACACGCCATAGTACATAGGAGCAGACGCTATGCTTATAACCCTCCACGCCATGCACTATAGTCCTCCACGCCATGTACCATAGTCCTCCACGCCATGTACCATAGTCCTCGACGCCATGTACTATAGTCCTCCACGCCATATACTATAGTCAGGGGGCTGAAAGTACGTGATTTATTGGTGGAAGAGATTGGCAGGGAGTGAAGGATTTACCATCAGCTGGCACGTAAAAAGAGATAAAACCAAAATAAGTTCACTGTATCACATGCGAAAGTGAGAAAATATACTGTCAAACGACAGGTGAGAATGTATATATCCGTGTGAGCTGATAGGTGAGAGTGTGTTGGCGTGCTAATAATCCCATCAAGAAACAGTAAGCGCAGCGAACATTCACTGGCAGAAAACGAAATTCCCTGTATTGGGTTGCATAAAAGTGTCGGAGATATTCCTTTTACTCGCCATATGGTATCGAAAATAGTATTCCGCGTTAACTACCTTATCGCTTACCATTTTAATACTCAGAAAATACTTTAAGAAAATCAATATTGCATAAATCGCCATTCGTTAAAATAATCTCTTTGGCAAAGCACATGTGAATTGCCTTGTGGGAAGGAGAAACGTATTTGATCGTAGCAGGGTTGCTTGGCGGGGTACTTTGTGTCTTTTTCCAACTTGGACTTAGATATTGCTATCTACTTCTCGCAATTGTTTCGCAATTCACGTACTTTCCGAGCTATATGTAGTTCTTAAGCTATGCTATAGTCCTCCACGCCATATACTATAGTCCTCTACGCCATATACTATAGTCCTCCACGCCATATACTATAGTCCTCTACGCCATATACTATAATCCTTAACGCCATGTACTATAGTCCTCCACGCCATGTAATATAGTCCTCAAAGCCATATACATGGCGTTGAGGACTATAGAACATGGCGTGGAGGACTATAGTGTATGGCGTGGAGGGCTATAAGCATAGCGTCTGCTCCTATGTACTTTTCGCCATGTATTTTGGCGTGTGGCGCTATATTTTATCACTATCCCTAAATCGACTATGTACATAGTGCCAGAAGTCTATAAATTATGGCGCCTGGCGCCATGTGTTTTTTCAGTGTTGTTGCAATTTACTTTTGATTTATCACAAGATAGTGATTCGGAATAAATACATAATTTCTTATGTACAACGAAAATTAGTTTGAACTGTCTCCAGGTTCGTATTATAAGCTCATGAATAATCCAAACTCAATAAAAATTCGCTGTGAAATTCGACTACTAATGAACTGTCAAATTTGACAGTAAATTAACACAGCTTCTAAAGCTATATTCCGAAGCTGGCCGAGTCTCATACAAATACAAAAATATACATGAAATTCCCATTTCGGATTTGAATCATAATAAACCTTTCATTTTAGTATCTAAATCATGACTTTTATCCCAGACTGTTGTTGCCAGCTATCTATTCTCAGATTGCTGAGAGCAAAGTTGGATTGAGTGGCTTCTCATCGCGAGAAAAAAGGATGAGCAGGTTGCGATGTACACATAATAAGCCAGTGCTATTGTGTCGTTGAGGAGAGCTACTTAGCTCGCCTCGCTGACTGACACCTCCATCCCGTGTCCTTGCCACGGATGAGCCTAAGTGTTTTGCTTTGCCGTCGATCTTATCCAATTGTAATGATATTACTACAGCGCACCATACTCTCGACGAATGCCAATGAAAGACAACGCGCCCACCGTGCAGCGCCAGACCACCCCACTCCGACCGGAGCTGAGCCGTGATGGCAAATATATACGAACACTTGCCTTTCAAGAATCAAAAGATTATTCTCGTGCTTAAGTGATTAGTCTCATCTTGGAAATGGATTGAAAAATTTCCAGAGCTTTCATAATAGAAGAGCCACGTGAGTGGGTGAGAGTAGCTATGATCCTGTGGGACAGACGCAATGGATGCTTCCTGTGCGAGGATGGCTCATTACGTTTTCATATCATTAACTAACGGGAATAATTGGCAATGGATATTTGGGCTTAGGGTGGATGATAGGGATCAACCAATGTTATTTTGGCTATGAGCTGACTAGCGAGAACGGGGGCATTAGGTCGCTTGATTGCAACATGCTGGTGGAATCAAACTGGGCTTAGAGTATGGAATTTTCAATTTAAAATAGAAATAAGTCTAATTTATTGCGATATTTATCCGCCCGATAGTGACAATGGATAAGACTTAAAGTCATATTAAAGTTGATGCTTTCTCAATTTCTAACTACCATTAGCTCAGTCTATCGTAGTTGTTCATTTAGATATTTCGGGAGATTTCAGTACGATCACACAAGAAAAATGCAGGAATGTTTCCACCTCAGTGCATCCTCTTTGATCGCACTCAATTAACTGCAACTGAATTCTGCTATCCCACCCGAAAACCACACTATCCGAAAATAAATTAGAGTTTCGAAGAAAAATACCAAGTTCCATCAGTATGTCCGAACAATTGATGAGAATGGGGAAAATAGGACAGATATAATCTCCAATTAACTAGAGTACACAGCATAATACTTTTAATAAGTCAATTCAATTACACGCTGAATATTTTCGAGCTATTAGCGTGATTTAATGCTCGTAGATAATTAATTACTGGCATATTGCTGTTGTTGCAGCTCATCTGCCCCCTGTCTCTGTTACTGTCTCGGCCTCTGTTGGATTCGTTCTGTACCGCTGCCGTCCATTCGCTTGCCGCCCGTTGGGACCAGGCAAGGATTTTTTTCCAAGTGGATGTGGCTGGTGCTGATGGTGTTGGAGGAGCTGGTACTAGTGCCCAAATGGATGTATGAGCAGCTAAGACTCATTGACGTCCTTCAAGGATGGCATTCATTAGCAGAAACTGATGGAGCTCGGAGATAGCATACGATTCAAGAGCAGTCCTACTCTCTGCTTGTCCCATACCGACCCGTTCCTTACGAATCCACGAATGCTGGGATCCACATACAAGTCATGTATCTATTTGCGAGAATCATAGCATAGCCGCGTGTGTGGTGGTTCTAGGGGACGAGCTGTTTCCGGTGTAATATGTAGTATCTACATTAGCGTAATTGGACCTCATTTAAAATGAAAATGCTGCCTAATTAGCGAAAGTGGCATGGCATTCGTCACGACGACGACGATGGATGGCTGGCACGAAGGGCTGTATGTGGAGAAACAGCGACTGGAGGAGCAGCAACGACCTCGACAAGTAACTAGGAATTGTTGGTAGGCAAGGCCAGTCGCGGAGTGGTGCCAATTTTAATGGCAGAGAGTTCATGCAAAACATATGCACATCTGAGCGTCGCTGATTTTCGATTGGAGTACGGGAACCAGTGCAGATGTTTTGATTGTTCCTTTTCTATTGCGTGTAGATATTTATTTTGAATTCGTTCATTTTTCAAACAGGTGAAGAACATGTTCCAATATAACGTCAGGTCATCCAACATTTTAGAATCAGTCTAGGGATTTGTTGGCTTCATGGCATGTTGAATATCAATCACGTACTGATGGGAAAGGATTATTAATGTATGTATCAAGTGAGGGATTGTGGAAATTATTCTATTTGGATACTTTCGAGAGTAGAGGCTGTCCTGTAAATGGAAAAATATTATGGAAATTATATTTTATTTAGATAAAATCCACTTGATTTTATAATTCAAGTCCAAAGTGGATGTAGGTTTCTATCTAGTTCTTTGCGTGAGTGACGCACACCAGTGAGCTATCGCAAAATAACCTGAATGTCCTGAATACGCGAGCGTGTGCGTATTGCTCGGAATTAACTGGGAAACTATGAGTGTACAAGTAAAGGGATGTGTGGTTGAATCATAAATCATATAACCAGTCGAATATTTTCGACATCACCAGGTAGATACGACCGAGATTATAAGGAACAATATATGAACTCACACATTCGTCCTCCAGAGCTTGTTGACGACGAGTTGCTATGGCTATGAACGGCCAATGTTGATGATGACGATGGGGCTTTTAGCTTAGATAATTAAACATGCATTTTCAATCTCAATCCATCAACAGATTGAAAACTCATGTTTTTGTTCGTTCCGTGGAAATGAAAGATATTTTTGGTGTTTCGCAGAAATTTGAACTTTTGAATGATTGAAAGAGATTGAAAACTGAGAAGTACTACATCGTTTCAAATTAATGGAATACATAAAATGAAATAATTGCTAAGGAAACTGAATAGCATGGATTTGAATGTAAAAAAATTAAGTGTCCTTTTGAGGATGTGGTATGAAAATGTAGTAACAATTTCTTGAAAGAAGGCGCTCAAATATTAAAAAAAACTTCAAAATTTACAAAAAATTAATCACTTTCTTAAAAAAAATAATTTGGCATACAAATTCATTCAGTTAGTGAAACATAAAATAACGAGATAATTAAAAATTGAATCTCTGAATTGAAATACTCATATTAATAAAATTGATACAAATCACCAGTAGATGCAGACAAACAATAAATATGAGCAATAATGAAAAGCATAGCTCAAACACGTGTCTGCTAAGGACTATTTAGCAAATGACAGATGCAAGAAATAGATGCACGCTGTTGGCAACTATAAAAAATGTGACCCTGCCTTAGCGGATATTTTAAAATGTAGGTTAATATGCTGAAAACCAAAGAATAATTGGAAAAATCTTCAAAATATCAATGATAGCCAAAAGTTGAGAGATATATTAGTTTTTAAACGTAGAAAAGGCTAATTGAATTTATCATTTTTACGATTTTGCATCTGTTGAAATATTTGTGGCATGTAGATCTTTATGTAGCTAATAAAAATTTGCCCAAAATTGATAGAATGTCCCGATATGACACTTATTTTTTGCATAATTTTAATTTTAGAACTATTTCCCTGGAAAATAAATGTTAGTCTTATGTCAATATTTCTATTCACATGCCTCATGTAATATATTATCTTAGCAACATGTTTTTTTACCTAATAGAATGGAAAATTCTGAGAGAGAAGAGTCATCAACATTTTTTTTATAATTATAAAAAAAAATTTCATCGTTATTTATTCTGTTTGCTTGCCCTACTTTTTCCCTTGTCATTCTTATGTTTATCGTCAGCTGCTATTTTTGGACGGCATTCAAATCATTTGAATTACTCATTTTTTTATACATGCACTTACATTACTTTCAAATCTTCAGCGCATCATTATTTATACAAATAATATCTCGTTTTGTTACTGAAATGAGCTAGGATAGTTTTTATGAAATCTGGCAGACATTTCTTTATGAACACATCGATGCGGTTGACGTGATAATCCTCTTGAAGATGAAAATTATTCGTCCTAACCACGACAATTAAGGACGAAATACAACCGATATTATGGAGATTAGAGCGAAAACTACTCTCACCAACTTTCATTTTAATACTTTTTCTGTATGGTATTGTCAAAGTGGCTACTAAAATCTACCAAAGTATTTTTAAATAAATTAATCAATCAATCAATTCAAGCTAACAGGTGTTGTATGTTAGTTAAGTTAAAAACAAAAATTGTCTGCTGACATATTTGCAATCTGGTAAAAATCTGGTTAAAAATCTGGTTAAAAATATACATATATTCTTCATAAATCAGGAGTGTACGTGAGCTTGTATGAAATGCTATGTTTGAACTTAATTATATGAAACATTCAACAACAAAAATTTAATAGCACTGTTGAATAAACTTTTGAAACCAAATAATATTTATATTCCTTAACACAATAGCCCACATTGGGCGCCAGAATTGTTACAACACAGAACACGTTCGGAATGCAAAATTTTGAATTATTTTTCAAATCAAAAGAACTGTTTAGTGATTTTTTTATGTTTCTATTAACTTTCTTGTATCAAGCCTCAAATGTAATATCCCATCATATTCTCATTGTACTGCCCTTGGTAATGTCGTTCGAAGTCCACTTCATCTTGGTAAAAATGTTCTCTTTGCTCCTCTGAGTAGGCACCCATATTATCTTTAAATTGGTTCAGGTGAGAATGTAAGTTTATGGGACATTCTGCAGCTTTCAAGCATATATATAATCAATTTGTTATAATTTTCAGCAAACAACTGTTTCCGAGAAAACCATTCACTGCTACTTTAAGGCTTTCCAGGGTTGTTTTTCGTGAACATTGAGTAATTGTGTGAATTCATCCACTAAGTATCAACTTTTTTATTTGTGGTCCAACGAAAAAATTTTGTTTATCTTTAGATAATTTGGGAAAGAATTCTTTTTAAATATTCAAAAGTTTCAAACTTTTGATCTAGAGGTTTCACAAATTGCTTTGTTAGGCTAAATTTTGTTTTCCTATCAGAAATTCATTTCGATCAGGCTATTGGTAATGAACTGGATCTGCTCTGCTGTCCCATAAGCAAAAATGATAAGCGTATTTAGTATACCCGCCTTGTATTCCCATCATAAAACTAACCATCTTAAAATTTCCTATGACTAATCAATGGTATTCCGTATATTTTACATTATTGTTATTACTTTGCTCGGTCCCAACGTGATCATATTAAGCGGGGCCTACAGTAATATGCAATTTGCTACCAGGTTGATCAAAGAACTATCTCCTGCTGCTCATGAAATCAAATAAAATCTTCAAAACTTACTTATCGACGTAGACAAAAGCAAACTTCAAAAGCAAAAACTTTTTGTGTTTTTCGATGTCTAGAATCAGAATTTAGACATTAGAACATAAACCCAAAAAAAAAATTGTTTTTTAGCCGACCTGCGTTATTACTATTAAGTTTGATCCCATTCTCGATCAAATAAAATGCTAAAATAATACTTAACAAGATTACCAAACATACGAAAATAAACTAGGACCAAGAAATAAAAATTTTCTTTATAAGCCCAATTATATGAAGAATGCTTCTTTTTTCTATTTTCAACAGTTAGATGAACTTTCTTTGTAAATAATTTAAATAATTTTATACCTGTTCCAATTTCCTGAGAAATTTGAAATATAAATAATAAATAGAGGCTTAAAAAATACATCTAGAATAATTTAAAATAAATTATTTACCACTTAATTCAATTTTATTATTTGACTGACAACAATTTTAGTTATTTAATTTACTAGAACTAGTTACTGATCATTTATTAGTTTTTTTTTAATAGTACATACTAAATATTTTGTTTTCCAAGTAGATGAAGATGTACCATGTACCACTTTGATTTCAAGAATGCATTGAAACTCATAGGGTGGAAAGGGTTTCAGATTTACCATTTCAATGAATTCCAAAATTTAAGGAAAATAAAACACCTTTCACTTGTGCTCATTATCGGGTGCTTTTCTTATGAAAATAAGAAAGCAGTAACTCATTTAACTTAACTTAAAAAAGATGCCAAATTGTACTTAAAAGGCATAATTTTGGGTAATTTTTAAGATTAACTATCCGTATCTCTTTCAACATTTATTCAACTAAACTCTATTCATGTTGCTTTATTTTAAGAACAACAACAAATTGTTGCAGGAGATTTGTGCCGAAATTTTTGACTAGAATATCCTTGGTATAGAGTTATGAATTTAGAAATTATACAATTTTGATGCGAATTTGATGAAATCAAAATGAGCCGACTGATTTTATCTATGATGTTTTCTAAAACAGAATTTTCTTCACAAGTGTATATTATACATAAATAAATAGGACATAAATACATATATTTTACATAAATAAATCATGCTAAGCCAATTTCAAGAGATGTCCACAGCAAAATGAAGCAATTTTCTACTGATAAATTACTTAATTAAAACTGAAAAAAATTGCTTCATTTTGTTTTAGCATAAATTTCGTATGGCATTGCTGTTCCTCATTTTATCATACACTAGAAATCTAAAATAGAAAATAAAATAGATTGAAAAACTTGAAATTTATCAAATTGAATATACAAAAAGCTTTTTGCAACAAAAAATCTTTTATCTGAAAATTCAATCATCCAAAACTTACGATCATATGTCAATCTTGTAATTGTCATTCGTCTCGGTGCGACCGGATCATATCTATCCGGCGTCAGATGAGACAATCGTCCGTATAATCCGTTCGATGTTGGCGGTATCGGTGGCCATGTTTCTTCATCACCATAAATATTTCTCACTTTCAACGGTTTTTCCGGAAAAACATTTGTGGAAAATTTCGAATTGTAAAACTTATCATCCGACGGCTTCAAGATCTCTTTGTTTTCCTTAATCAGATCATAGACTTTTTCACATACTTTTCGATTCTCATCGATAGTCCAGCCCCAGTTCTCAGCCCATTTTCGACGTATTCGTTCCTCGGCTTCCATGCGTGAACGGAAATTTTTCAGAAGCTGGTTTTGGTCTAAGGATGACATTTTTTCAGGTTTTTGTTGTTTATAAGCTAAATAAATTAGGTGTTTGACGGGAGTGAGCTTAAATTAAGAGTGACAATTGTAGTGACGTCGTTCGAAAGAAGGTGGCTAGATTGAAAAATTTAGGATGTGAATAAATAATAAAGGCTTAATTAAGTACAATTTACAATCGAATCACAAAATTCCGAAGCGCATTGCAAAACTATTCACCGAAATTGTGCATGCCTGCCTTTATCTCGCATCCAAATCACCACAATATCGAGTTAATCTGATTCGTATCTGCATTAGAAACCAAATGATTACTCCAAAACCTACTCCATTCTACCGCAGACCACACCGCTTCCAAACTGCGCGTCCTACCCCCATCCACCCGGTTTTCGTGCACTAATCACTACACGAAACTCTTCGCTAAACAATTTATCCAACTTGTAATTTTCCTTACCTTTAACTTTTCACGTCGCACAAAAACGATTAAGCCAACTCAAGCTCATTAGCTGCTGTCCGCTCCTTGCGCCCGTCAGCAGTTTTTACCATTTGTTCCCGCTCCTAAATCCCGCCGCCGCCGACACCGTCGTCGTCGTCAGGAAGATTGAATACCCAGATAGTCGGTCATGACTTTTCAGATTTGATCGAACACATTTTCCTTTGCGGGATCAAGAAATGCTCGCCGGGGTGGGGGACATTAGTGCTCCGAAAGTGTGCTAATGAGTTTGAAATTATCCGCCGCGGAAATCAAATGAGCGACGAAAGCGGCGTTCGTTCTGCAACTCTGTCTAATTGATACTTTGCGTGACTTGGAGTCGGATCGAAAATGGATGGTGGAGGAGTGGAACCTTTACAAGAATTCGAACGAATTTTCATCTGCGACCGTAATGACGCCAGCCAGCAGAGCAAACCGTACCATGCAGCGGGGCCAAAAACATTCAACATTTGTCGTGAGTTAGTTTCCACGACCGTTTTTCACAGATTCGCGCTTGATGCGAAGTATTGGTCGCAATCAGTGCGATGGCGAGTAAAGTTCGAAAATGTGTTTTTATCTTGAGTTTTTCAGGCACAAGACTAGTGCCTAGTACAACGTGTACGGATACCTGGATTCCGTGCTTCTAATACCTATCAGCAAACAGAGAGTCATTTGTCATCGGCTAAATGACAAATGCTCTGCGATTGGGATTTGCGTCTGAGGAAACCCACCAATATATAATTGCTCTAATACGACGGTAGACCTGAGAGCATTTATCACTGCCAAATGTTGTATTCCCAGCTTGGATCTATACGTTGGAGGCGACGACGCATACGTTTTGTGACCGTGGATTTCAATGGAGCGTGGTGGATGGTAGGGTGATTATTCCAAGGTGACTTACTTTCGCTGGATAGCATTCAAATCTAACGTTTAGTTGGATATCGCAGAACATCATTTACCTGGATTTGTCGTAGTTTTATTACAAAATTGCTAATTTTTTTCATACCCATAACGTCCATTTTGGACAATAGTTTCATAGCTCATTCTGGAGTCCAATTAAAAACCTAGCTCATAATTTTGGTGGAGGTACAAAGTATTTCACAGATCCAATCAGACTCCAGACTCGTCCCACCCACTCCAAACTTCCTCTCAATCATGCAGCCCAGATCTGCTCCGCACTGGGACTCAAACTTGATTGTTTTAATAATTAACCATAATACCCGACTACAACTATTTGCAATTAGCCAAATGATGTTCATTGTCTCTTTGAGAATATTTCGTTATCGTTAATTAATTATTGTTGGCAAGAGTTGCGCCAGTGAGAGCTAGTACCTTCACTATCGACCGTAATTTGGGACTAGTGCGATACCCACTCCGACCCCCTCAGTAGATGCGAATAGTTCTGGGCTCGGTTGCCTGAATATGCAGGGTAGTGACGACAACAGGAGCCCTTCGATGACTGACTGGCTGTATGAATGCTTTGATTAGAGAGAGGTGGGCTGCACTCCGATCGGTATGTCTTCATCAGACTCATCATATATGCAAGACCAGTAAAAGCCATTTAATTAAGTCTGAATCATGTACAAGCAGCACCAGGACTACCAGAACTATCAGCAGCACTGACGGCCGCCTTTGCCATGCATGCGTTAAAGGAGGCTGGCTCCTGGTAGCTCCTAAATTGGAGGTAGTTGCCGGTATCTATCGTAACCGGTGTATTTCGCTCACTAACTAACGAACGAACTAACTAACTAACTAACCAGCCAGCCAGCCCAGGAAGCGTTCACTTCTATTACGGCGAAAATGTAACGATAATGGCTTTATTGCGAAATTGACGTTTATGGAATCTTTAAGTGGAATGTATGAATTTTCTATGGAGATTGAATCGAATTTGACGTGAGTAGAAGTAAGTAGGTAATTTATTCATATTCAAAGAATGTCCTGGTAAGTTTTTAATAAATGAATGAAGCGTGAATTAGTGTTTAATTTTCTTTAGAAGAGAAGAAAATTATGGCTACAAGGTGTGTTTCCTGGATAGTTAACGAGAGCAAAAGGAATCTAAAAGCCTTCTGGTATCACGACCTGAACCCATAATGTGAAAATATATAGTTTAACTTCCAACTTTTTCAAATTTAAATAATTTACTCATGCTCTTTTCTTGTAACTTATTCTTGGAACTCAAGGATATTTATTTACATATATTCGTATACCGTTGCTGGAGGATTGCCAGCTTATTCAAGGAAAGCTATTTCAATCTATACTTTATGGCTGCCTTTGTGTCCTGTTAATTTCATAATGGCTTGGCGACTTTGCTAATTTTTATTTTCTTCGAATTTTTATATTATAATTCTAATTTTTACCAATTTTCTCTGCTCACTTTTTGGCCGTCACGCGTAGTAAGGAGTTCTCGTAAACTATTAATTTTCATACAAATTTTACTCGAGGTAAAATCAAAAGCAGAAATTCAGCTAGTGTTTTATCGAATCAATATGGAATTTCGAGGAAAGAACTGTTTTCACATGTGGATAGATAATTAGTGCAATATAATCTCTCCATTATTTTACCAGGTATTTTGATAACTGTTACATTAAAATGGTCGTAAAATTTGAAAATTCAGCTTGAGTGCAGCTGCCATTATTAGTTTTTTGTACAAACTTCGCAGTTTCCAACACTATTTGTTCCTGTTTCGTGAAAACTGTTTTAATTTTCTGAAAAATCAAATTTGACAAGATATTTATTCATATCTTATTCGACACATTGTGGTGTATTCTGTTCCATGATTTTATTAGAATGTTGCTCAGTTCTCACGGTGAGCGTGGCGAGAGTAGTCTTGTTTCGCAGCGATTTTTGAAGTTCTGTTAAAGATCACCTAGCTATATAAAAGCACAAACGAGGAAATTGTCGTTAGTGATAAAGTGAAGTGAAAATATCGATAGTGAACTCAAAACAGTGCCAGCTAGGTTTATACCAAAAAGTGAAAAGAAAAAGCCCCAATGTGGGAAAAAACGGAAGAAGACCAAATCGGTGGACTCCCCCGAAGTTTCAGACGTTGACGAGCAAGTTGATTTTCAGTCCGGTCAAAGCTCGAAGAGAATTATCGCTCTCGAGAAGGAGAACCGTACGCTTTGAAAAGAGCTCCTGGACTTGAAACGGCAGATGGCATTACGTATGGAGGCCCAACCGTTGCTGTATAAAGCAAGACAACCAGCCTTGATTCCAACGCCAAGTCTTGGCCCGAAAAATGTAGCCAAGCAGACCTTGCTACCACCAATGAGTGGTTCTACCCAGCAACAGAAGATAAGGACAACAATTCCCACCATAATGACAGGTGTCAGTGAGCCGTCGGTGTCTGCTACAGTGGGCGATATGTTCCCAGACAAATCGGAAGTCGGCCATAACCAGGAGTTTAGCCTGGTATTAAACCCAAAAAAGAAACGAAAGGCAAAGGAGTAGGTGATTCTCCAATATAACACATGAAAAAAATTTGCAGACTACACACAAAAAACTCAAAAGACCGTGAAAGTCCCTCCCATCACGGCATATAAGAAGAATGTTTCCAAATTCATCTGTGAAAATAACCTCCCGTACCTTATTTAAAGAATATTTCGGGTGAAAAATCGCTTATCGGATGTTCTTCTTTAGGAGACCATAAAAACGTTTTCGAACACATCAAGAGCGCTGGTCAGTTTGCGACTACTTACACTGGAGCCTCAGAAAGAATTATGTCCCTCGTCATTCGTGGCCTATCTAGGGGCATTGAGCAAGCGGACATTCACAACGAGTTAGAGGCGCAGCACACTGACCTAAAGTTAAAGTCCATAACACATTTTCTCGCCTGCAAGGACCGGGAACTGAGGAAATCTGCTGAGGCCAGAAACGTTCCCAGGAGCTAGCTGCTGTATTTAAAATATAGTCCATTCTCTAGCAAAAAGTGGTGTGGGAAAAGGTAAAAAATAAGTGGAGGTTGCACTGTTACAACTACCAAAATTTCAGACATGAGACAAGCAATTGCACCATCGTTCATCGTTGCGTCAAGTGAATGCCCAAAAGTAGTCAACGTATAGCCTGCATGTGTCAGCTGTGGTCTTCATGGTCACCCAGCAAACTATCGTTGATGCCCAGCAAATAAAGAAATGGTGGCCAGGATCAAAGTCAAGAATATTCACCACGACCAGGCCTGATAGGAACGTCAGCAGCTTGTGACCCAGAGCGTCTTGAACTACAGGTGAAGTGGTATCTCCTACGCACCGGAGGTATTGCTTCCCAGTACGAGGTATTGCTTCCCCAAGTTATATTGCTCAGCGAGCTTCATGCTTATCTTCGACTGATAAATGACTTTATCAGCCAAGTATTGGCAGCTGAAACTGATGCCGCGGCACTGGTTGCCACTCTTAACCTGCTGACTACCCTTCTTAAATAAGTTTCTTGACGTGGCAACTTTCAATAGCGCTTCGCTCATCTCATTGGCACGAAAAGCGTCTGCTTAACACCTCATTGATGCGTTGAAATCAGAACTTGCGTTGATAGCAGAAACCAGACTCTCAGAATTTCATAGAGTCAGCTTTAAAGGGTTTACCACTGTCTTCGACCACAAAAATGGAGGCTCGGCGCTACTGAGACTCCAAACTTCGAATTTCGGGCTCAAACTGCGTACTACTTTCGTCAATTGATCGAAAGAAACTGACTGTACCGGAATAATTTTACAATTTTTCCCAAATATTTTGTATTGTGGTTGGAATTCCGACACAGGTACATACTGAGCTTTCAGCTTTCTTACGAAAAATATCAATGATTCAGTACGACATTTTTTCTACATTTCATCTAATAACCTATCTCAATGTTTTAGTCAATGTGGCATTTCTATACTCTAACCATCCTTACTCTAATGTCCTCCTTAATTATGAGCATTCAGGGAAGAATGAAAAGAGATCAAAATATACCACAGATAGCCCACGTTGGGCGCTAACATTAATTGCTAAATTTTCCAACTCATATCTCACATATATTTTTCAATCACATGCAATTAATACTACATCTCATCAAACTAAATAATTTTCTTAAATTTATTGTGATTGCATTGAAAATCTATAGACAAACTCTGCCTCTTCATCATCATTATCACCATATCACACTCGATTTCTACACCTTATCCCCACGTTTCCTCTCCAACCATCCCAACTGCACCTATTCAACTCGTCCTTATCAGAAACAATTAATGGCTCTTGAAATAGAAAATTAATTACTGTTTATTTGGACGTTCTCGGAAAATGTGTTCTTGTCTGGATTAAGTTTCTCATTTAAAAGTTTTCTTCAAATTAAATTTAGTCGGTCGGTCGGTCGGTTCGGCTGGTCGTTCGAGGATTTGTGGATTTCACCACATAGGTATTAGACATGTAAGGCAAGTAGACTAGCTTCTTCGTTTTCCTAGGGCACTGTCAGGACATTACTTGCTTTTGCTATTGCGAAAACTATATGCCCAGACATCCGTCCATACACCGCTGATGGCAAGACACACTTCCTGTTTTCCCGGCAAGAAAGCTGAGCTTAGTTCGAATGCAATTTTCGAGAGCTCTTCGTCGTATAGAGTCTTGCGAAACGGAACGAATGAGTTTTAGAGATGCAATAAAAGTGATGTGTGCAAGGATTTCGTTTTAAAGTGGTGGAATAGAAATTACAAAATTTGAAAAATGTGCTGCATAAAATACACCTATGTCCAAAATGGAATAATTTATTTTCTTTGAATTTTCAAATCACCACAAATTTTTTTCCATGATTAATCAAATGTTGATAATATATTCATAATTTGACAGCATACAAACTATTTCGATTTCTATATTGATGAACCCACCCTTAAATGAAATTTTCTCTAGTGGAAATCTGCAATATGTGCAGTTGAAGCTGGTTCTTATATCAGAGGAGCACCAAATCTGTAGGTAGTCAGTCCGGAAGCAAGTGAGGGACCGAGGTGATTCTGAAATTTTCCGTGTAAATAGAAGGTGTACGGACGTATAAGACTACGAAATAAATCAAAGTTTTTGGAAATGCGCCTGACGCGCTCTAGACAGTCGTACATCGCACATACGCAAAGATCCGATTGTACCACATTCCCATGTCCCGGTCAAGTTGAATTAAATTGACTCGAGTGGGATATAAAGAACATTTCTTCACCGAATGCAACGACTGCATTTGATTGAGAATTACCTGCAAGGGATTTTAGTGATTTAGAACAAGTGAAATGAATTTGGTTTTGAAGTCGATGTGATGGACATGGATGAGCTTCTGGTAGAGTGACGGTGAAACTGACTATTTACTAGCTCTAAAATGTTTATTTACGACAAGCTCATCAAAATTAATGCATATTATTTGTAAAAATAATAATCAAAAATATTTACTGAAACCTTTCGGATGCTTGAAACGAATTCCCAAACCAGGACTCGAAAAACATTCTCACATGACTCACCTCGTGAGCTGGACATCTTCATTTGCATTACATCAAGCATCTGCACTAGCAAATCGTACCGAAAAGGACATGACAAACTGTTTTCCCTATCCGTCTCCGTTTCGAGGAATAATTTTCTGCATTTTTATCAAAAAGAAACTTCCGAACTGAAATAGAAAAATCGACTTGCACGTGTTGTTAAAAAAGGCGTCAGTTGTTTGTTCCGTTAGTTCCGTTGAAATTTTTGATTTTATCAATCTCCTGACAAACTCTTCCGTTCGACCGGCCACCAACAGCTGATACAGATTATGTGGACAATGTATTTGCAATCCAACTGAATCCATTCACTTGCTCAACTCACTCGCCATATGGTCAAGGATGGCAAACTGTTCGTACAAAATATGTTCGCATAATATAATTTTGCATTTTTTCCCAGGAAGAAAGGGTTTATGAGCATCGTTTTGAACTGATGATGAAAGTATTAGGTGTGAATTGCGACATGTGGTCGATTTAAATATTTCGGTGATGGAAGCCTTTTCCAGACATTAGGAGTTTACGTCCTATTTATGGATCATAGTTTTGACAGAATGTTACGTTAGGTATTTTGTTGTTTGCTATTAGTGCCTCTCTTTTACCATATCACCTCCAGATTTTGAAACGTCAGAGCGTGTTTCACTCCTACAATGATTAGCAGAACTAAGCGTTTGTTCTCGTTAACCGAAACTAAATGAATTCCGAAATTTTCAGGTGACTGAAACTTGTAAATTTTCACAATGTTTACCAAAGGCTAAAACCCAGATATCTAGCCTCAACCAACTCACATGCTGACAAAGAGATACGATCCTTAGAGCGCAGTGTGCTGAAGGAAACCGGAACTCATGCAACTAATTACCAGACTAGCCGCAATATCCTAATTTGCTTTAGCTGTCAGTTGCACAAAGCTTCTTCTCTCAATACGACAACGTAACTGTAATTGTTTAACATACGCCGACTAAGCCTAAGTTGGAGTAGTAGCGCTCCATTCGAGATACTCTACCAACGTCCATCCAGTGCAGGTCAAGTTCTCGTAATCTACCGTATTGCCTAATAGCCGACACTCGGGTGAGGGTTGAGTCCCTACAGGACGTTCCGACAAGCCCACAATTGGACTGGATGTTAGGTTTTGCGCCAAGGGAAAAGAGATGGAGCATGGTCTGGAGAGTCTAGAAACAATTAATTTAATAAGCACACACAAAACGGTGATGATACAAAGGTATGACGGTCTTTTGATCCTGTATGGTCCCTCAACAGCACCCGCTTCTTCTTGTGCCTAGACATAAACACCGATTTTCATTTGGCCTTGTGTCGGTCGGTTGGTATTCTACTCGATAGTCCGGATGACGTAGAGGTCGAGTACCGAAAGTGTTACTTGTAATTAATAACATGTTTTCGAGTTTGTCAGTTGAAGGGTTTGCGTCCCGCGCTACATTTGAGCTCTTTGCCAAATTTAATTAAAAATTCTTCTTCGCTGATGATTTCTCAGCTGGCCATGGGATGATTGGAACATTCCTGGCGATTTGATCGAAAACATTCGAGGAAAAGATTCTTTTTTTGCAGAGCTGGGCAGAACGGTTGGTGTGTGTACTTAGATTAATGTTTGGGTGGCATTAGTATCGCCATTTCCAAATTATCGTACATGTTTACTTTGTTATCACATTTTCTTTTTAACAAGCTTTAATGCTTTTGTCATACACACTGCTACCTTGAAATTTTTTTATTGAAAAGGGGTTAGACACAAATATATAACTTTCAACGTGTTCCGAAGCAATACCCCTCGAATGTATTCCACTCAATATATTTTTAGGCTACTTCTATTCTGACTACCAATTTATCGTTGCGTCGTAAGTTCATGGAATATTACACCTACATCCGAACCTATGATTTACAATTTCAAACGTTCTGCTTTCAACTCACTCCACATATTCAGCACCTCGTCATCGTTCACTGTTTTAGACGTTTTCAAAAAAAAAAGGATTTGCTCTCGTCGCCGCCAAAGATACCTACCACACGCAAAATGTCGAGGTCGATTTGATAAAAGCTTTCAGACTTTCAACTCATTTAATTAATTTTTTCAGTCGCCGGTTTTGGTGGTGGCTAGAGATGCTGACTAGGGAAAGGCCGCATACCTTTGCTGTCCTGGCCTAGTCCAGCGGCTCTTTGCTCTTGATGGCTACTTGTTTGTTTACTTGTTACTTGTTTGTTTATTTGCCAGGCCGCTGCGTTCACCATACAATTATTGCGATGGTGCGAATTAAATTAATGGAATTCCTGGAAACGAATGATCGCGTCGGCCAGCAAAGTTAGCAACTAAAATTAATCGTCTGTCCAGTTCATCATTGACATGGAGCTTAGTTCGGGTAATTGCACAGCAGCTATTCAGTAGCAGAGTCTGATCTGCTTGTGACTGTTCAAATATGAGTCCTTTACAGTCTACACAATTCAAATTAATAATTACTGATGATAAAAATTTCATCAAAACGCTCCTGAAAAAGTCCTTCAAAAAAGATGCTAATTGCCGAACTCTTTTGAAAATTAGTGCCCCTGAAAGGCTACAGCGTATTAAAGTACCCTAGCTTATCCTCTTCAACTACTCAACTTACCTGCTCTGCCGTTCGTCTGTGAGTCCATTATTTGGACAACAAAAAAGTATAATAATTGTTACATTAAAAAATGGCACGATGGTTGAGCGTTCGTTATTTATTAAAGGAAAATAGTTAGGAAAGCACTGAAAATCTCCTTTTCACATTTTCTAAGTAGTTTGAAATTTTAATTGAACGCCTTCTGCCCGCAAAACTTTTAATTAAAAAATTTGCAGCACGACGAATACAATACGCCTCACGCAGTGTTCCAACCACCCTCGGGGACCATCGGCGAGGGAATATACATAAGATGGAGCCGTGGCACAACTAGTATGAAATAAGGATCCCTAAAGTCCACGAGAGGAACACAAGGCTGCAGTACAATGAACTGTAGCGGAGGAGCTAAGGGTCCGTTGAAGAGTGGCAGAAGGAAGCGACTGCGAAACAGCGAAGAGACTGTGCGAGCGGTAGTGTAAGCTAGCAAGTTTGGGTTTCGGTAGCGTAGCGGCCGGAAAACTTTTTGATAATGAACGAGAAATTAATTAATAAAATTTTATAGTTGCATTTTTATTTATGGCCTGGTCGTCTGTTGGCTGGCTGGTTGGCTGGTTCCGGTGTTCGAGGGAGGAGGAAAAAGAACGCGTTTGTTTAATGAGAATGTAAGAACTAATTAGTAAAAATAATTACAAGACAGCGAAACAAAAAATGTCGTAAACTTAGTTTCGATAGAAAGAGTTAAATATTAAATTACAGTTAGGTTTGGGGATGGCTAGTGTTTGGACTAATATGTTAATAAATAAATTTTAACAAGACAAGTTGGGTAGGCTATGGATTTTGCTATGTGCTAATGTGAAAGTGCTCGCCAGCATCATATCAGTAAATAGAAATGTTATCATCAATAGTACATGTTCGAGTATTAGATAAAATATCCTCTGCGGACTTGATTAAAGTTTTCAGATTAGATGGGTACAGTTTTCGAAAGCGAATTTTGTAAAATTTATTCCTTTTTTGTTGCTAGTTTTAGTTTGGGAAATCACTTTTATTAAAGAAGACTGCAAACCTAGATCCTAAAAAAAAAGAATTTAAATTTAGATTTGTTGGAAACCCACATTGGGCGCTAAGTTCCAGCCTACTTAAATGTCATTTTTATTGCCTTATTTATTTTTACGATATTCACCTTCATGTATATATGTTTGTAAATGGTTTCAAAACAGTTATTTGAATGATTGCAGTCGAAAATTATCTTAAACTAACCACAAAATTATCTAGATTGCTGTTGTGCGATCAAAATAATAAAAATAGAAAATATTATAAGAATCAATTTAAAGCAATTATAATATCTACTAATTCTGTGATTTTCTCTGTTTTTACGGACTACATTTTGTGAACTTTACGCTATTAAATTTTATATTTCAAGCTATAAAGTCTGACTGGTTCGCTAAGATTGATTAAGGTGGATAACTGGATCAATCTAAACAACTGACTAGAGACCAGAAATTGTTTGTTTCTCTGTTGTTGATATTCCGCTGTTCTAATATTGTTGTTTATATATTGTTTAAATATTGCATATCCAGAAATTAAGAAGCTTAAGCGGTTAGGAGTAGTCAAGATTTTCACTCGAAACATATTTTGTATTTATATGTTATCTTGTGTTATGATCTATCTGAAAGTTTTAACTGAATTCAATGAACAATTTTTGAGATATCCTACAATTACTAAAAAAACTGATTTTGAGCGTGCAAAGAGGCAGAAAATCGCGCTTATAAGAAGAACCTTGAAACCTTCCATATCGGCAGAGGAGCTATTGTATGGCCCTGGAATAGATGGCTCAGTATAAGTAATTGAATAATTAGTGTTTCCTTACATAAATCGAACGTGAAACTTTAAATGGATTTTTTCTCGAAACTGTGTTTTCAAAGCACTCAATTCAAAAACAATTCAAGGGTTCACTCAGCTTATTGAAAAAATTTAAAATTTAGTACCGGACTGAAGGAATTCTTTTTGATTAAAATGTACATTTTTATAAACAATAAACTAGTGCTTTATTTCTTGGAATTTCATGAATAAATTAAGAGAGGTGACCATTTTATTTATTTTGGAAAAATAAAAAAGCTTCGATCAGGTACTAGATTTAATATTAAGTTAACGATCTTTTTTCAATTGATTCATTTTCAACTAAAACGTTATGACAGCCACCACAACGCACATTTTGTCAGATGAGGTCCGATAAATATGGTCTAAAATAAATATTTTTTTTTGAAAACAATTTGTCATATTATAATAACAATGCATTATTTGTTTCACATATTAGCTGTGTTCAAGGAGCTGCTCCAGATTTGTATTGTAATATATTTTAACAAGAAACAACACCGAAACGCTATTTTTTCACAAGGAAGATTGTATTACCACTTTCTTACTATACTTCGCAGGATTATTTCTGTAGTATGTCTTCAAAATCTTCCATTTGAAAGAAACTTTTTTACTATCTGTTTATAAAATCGTACTATTTAAACAATGTAGTAACAACTCGAACACGATCTGGGAATTGGAGTGGAAGTCCATATCACATATGCTATAACTAATAACCCGGTGAGGATCTGCAAGTTTGGAATTCTTAGAGCAAATATTAATGTTTTAGTTTTATACAGTAAAAGCTTAAGTAATATTTATTTTCTTTCATATGTTAGTTTAGTTTGGATGACTTGAATTCTCAAACTTGTATGCCTAATTTACCCTGAACTATTTCGGGAATAATTTTTTTGTTCTAAATAAAAAGGAATAGTTTCTTGAGTAAATGTTGGGCTTTTATTTCTTGTGATGTATTCCGCTATCATACAGCAAAGTACTTCGCAATGATTCCCGTTAATTTGTATTGGACAGTTAGCAACGTTTTCTTTAGTAAATAACCCTAAATAATATGCTCGTTTCCTTTTATCAAGACATTCTTCTTTCAAAATATTTTCTAATGTATCTAAAAGTTTTAAATTTGTACCGTCTAAGGAATCATAATACTTTATTGATTTATCTTTAAAGCCTATTACTGATACAAACCAATGATTATTATTTACAAGTATAGGTATAATGGTTATATCATATGCAAATATGTCTGTGTTTTTGGTCCACCTACGTACTGCGGGGGAGCCTATATGCAAAAGGCTGAGAGTAAAGAAAGTATTCATAGTGAGAACTTTAGGCAATCATCCCTGTGATTTTTCGCTACGTTCCATTGTTATCATTCAGCCAGGACGTACTCGCAAGAGAGTTTATATAATATTTGGAAATTGGGGTTTCATTTTCATCTTCACCATTTAAAGCTCGTTCAATAAGTTGTTTTTCATCTTCGGTTATTAAGAGTGGTACGCTGTCACTATAATTCGTGAACGTCTTTTTTCTTTTTATATTTGTGGGATGTACATTATCCAATTTTAATCGTGTTGCTTTATAGTATTTAATAAAGCCAGTAGTTCGTATCTCTTTGTAGTTTTCTCTGTCTTAGTTGCATTTTTCCAAGAATTTTTCCTTAAATGTTTCCAAATTGTTCGTTGTCACATTGAAATTAGGGCATGCAATCCGGAGATTTCGGGATCTCAGGATCCCGAACCATTTGAACCATTCGGGATCCCGAATTTTTTATCGGAATTCCCGAGATTTCGAGATTGATAAAATTCAAGCGAACAACCTAGAACTTAAACCAAAAGAAATATCGTTTTATGAAAACGGAGGCGCTTAGGGCTCATTATTACAACTTGCGTATGATTACATGATTAACATCCCACCAAAAAGTGTAGAATCGGAAATGTATTTTTTAGTAGCTGGATATAGTTTAAATTTTGAAACTCTTGGACGAATTATGTTTATTAAGAGCATACTTTCAAAACGAATCAGCAGTTTGAACCAATCGATGTTATTACTTATCACTTGTTTGATTGAAAAGCAATATTATTTTGTAATTGATATTTAAATGATATGTAAATATGCTGATCAAATTTGAATATGTTTTTAACTAATTTTATAATTAACCATCATGGCCAAATAAGGAGAAATTATTGAACAAGAAGATAAGAAGAAATTAGATCATAAGATTCAATTAGACGCAATTATAGCTTAACGTTTAACTAGCTAGCACGCATGCACATATGTGCATAAATTTAACATTATAATGAACTTAACTTCCAGTTTAATGCATATATATTTGAAATAAAGTTTTAATTGAGTACGAATAAGCCAATATATCTGTTTAAATTCCTTTGATATAGTTATTTTATAAAATCCCGGAATCGCGGGACTATCTCGGGATCTTGGAAATTCTAATCCCGAATTTTCGGGACCTCCATTTCAATCTCGGAATTAATGCCCTAATTGAAATCTACTAAACGGTTTTGAACATTTCTAGGAATAGCCTTAATTGACGAATGAAACCTTTCATTGTAATTTCTTATTGCTCTTTGCATTGTTTGCTTTGCTGAAATTTTGTTTGTGCTATATGCTATTGTCCTGAGTTTTTCCACAATAAATTTATGCAAGCTTTCAATATCGGCCAGTTCTGTATGGCTATGGGGTTTTATTAGATGAAAGATGATGTTTTTAGGTTTGAGGAATTCCTTAATGTGAATTCTGTAGATATTGGCTGGTTCAGTATTTGGGTTAAACCGTAGTTTCAATGTTTTCTTAATAAGCTCCAGTTATCGCATTCTGCCACTTTAATTACTGCATCGTTGGCCTCGCTGTGACATTTTTCATGATGGCTCTGTCGGCCATTTTTTTGTTGTCTCGTCGGTAAGTCCATTTAGATAAAACTCAACGTTGGAAAAAAATGAGTTAATGGACACATCACCGCATCCTGTAAAATTGGTCATCTGCCGGACTTCTCTCCATATGTGCTCCTTTGGATCATAACTTCCGTTGGCCAGTTGTTGGATAGCCATTGTTAATTGACTGAACTGTTCGCTCTGGACTTGATTAGCCATCAGCTGGAGTACCGCTGTAGCCAAACGATTGATTTCAACCTCCCGTACCCAAAGCTGATTTTCTAGTTCCAACACCTTCTGCTCCATTGAACTGTCCGTGAAATAAAGTACGTTTAGATTAAAACACCTTTCCCGAATTTGTTTTCTTTGTTCAAATGCACTTTTATCCACTACTTTCTTATGTTTTTGGGCCACCAACCAGTCTCAGCTGACGTTTGTAAGAGGACGTTAAGACTTAAGTCCACCCAAAACAAATAATCACAAATCGGTAACATAGCAATATTCCCGATTATATAAATTAGCACTGAATTTAACGATTTAGTCTTCTCGACTTAAGCACCAGTCTAATATACTGTTTTTATTTTTTGTAGCTTGCCTTTGCGACGAACCTGTAAATAACTTCGTATTTTTGCCTTTTGATTGTCTTCGCGACGAAACAGCAATGTCTTAAGTTAATCATCCATATTATGAGTGTCGAGTCTATGTCGATTATATCGACATCGACTGCATATCGACAGATATGCTATTGTGAGTGTCGAGTCGATGTCGATAATATCGATAGTTTTGTCGATTGCAATTTTCTTTGCGACGTTACATCGACAGGTAGTTGGATATATGCAAAATGTAAGTTATTTTCTTGGAATATTCAGTCGCTTATAAAATAATTATTAAAGGGTGAAAATAACAAACGCCAAACAATTTGAACGTTTGGTATCTCTACTTGAGAATAACGAAGAGCTCGCAAGAGGATTCGTTAAAGCTGGTGGGTAAAATGGCTAAGTGAAGGATGGATGGAATAATTTTGCAGAAGTGCTAAATAGCATGGGTCTTACTAGCAAATATAAGTGGCTGGCAGAAGGTTTGTAATTAAGATGACAAAATTCTTAAACTTGTGTGACCTCCTCAGGTGTGGATCGATTTCAAATTTAAAACCCACAAAAAGATCATAAGAAACAATTGTGAATAACACAAAACTGGTGGTGGACCAAACAAACACTTTTATTTCTATCCCCTTGAAGAGTGGTTAATTTGGTTAATTTACTGAATTTAAATGTTGCGCTTAATCCCACTGGCTGTGAATTCGGAACACCGCGCGATACGAGTGTGGAGCCTGCATCGTCGATTTTACCTTGTTCCACAAGTAATCAGGCAACCTCAGTTGTAAGCGCTGTACCACCAGCTACCATAGATGCAACTTCTTCAATGGATAAAACACCTCGAGAAAGTAGATCTTCCAACGCCGACCAACAGGAAAGTAGAATCCGACTACTCGAAAAGCAAACTGAGCTACAGGAAAACATAAATAAAAATGTCGCAGAAACTCTGCATTTAACCAAAAAATCGATTACCTCAAAAAACACAAGTTAAAATTGCGAGAAATGTCCTTACAAAAGAAGCAAAAAACCCTGCAAATTTATGAAGAAGATGCGAGAGGTAAAAAAATACATCGTGCGCAAAAATTGAAATTAAAAAAAAAATGTATGAGCTGCAGCTACAACAGTTTAAATTATCCACAGATTTGTTACTACATACATGAAAACGTTAATTTATTCATTAGTAAAAATTAAAATGTTTTCTTAGCGTTTAGTAAAAATGCAAATGTTTATTTACTGTTTATTGAAAAAATTAAAATTAACTGTTACTATTTTTTGCATTGCTATACTAAGTTCTACCGCAAAGATTGCATTATTCATCGTCAAAAAAAATAAATCAAAACAATTCATTTCACAAACTTTCCAAAAAAAATAATAGATTGTTTTTAAAAAAGTTTCACTTGACAATTGGTGGATGCTAAAGTTGTTCAAATTGGCAATTTCGTTCACAATAGCACTCAATTCAAGCATTTTCCTCGATCTCGATATGGCACTACTTATAAGTCGTTTTGATCGACTCTCGCAATACCAAAACGCCATCGACTCGACAACTTCGTCGATTATCGACTAGCGATCGACTCGACACTCACAATACGGGTGATTGTTTTTAAGTCTGTCTTCGCAATTTAAGTTAAAATAATCCTACCGACTGCGCCAGATTTATATTATTATATATTTTAACAAGAAACAACACAGAAACACTAATTTTTGTCAAAGAACATTTTATTATCACTTTCTTACTATCTATCTATAAAACCGTACTCTTCCCACAATATAGGAACAACTTGAAAACGATCTGGGAAATAGGGGGGCGAAGTCATGTGGTCTATTTGTGGTTTATTTTTGCTGACCCCGCGTCTGGGTTTCCATGGGAATGGGATTTTGCATTGAAGATACGAATGTCTTCCCAAGCGGAGTCAGGTGTCATTTTGTCGTCCAAGTTTGCTGTCGTGTACATGACTCTCTAGGTTCGAGGTTCAGTTAGGTTGAGATATTTCAGCAAAATGTACTTCATGAGCAATTCGGCTGCTCTGACTTGCCCGAAGTTGCTCTGACTTATCCGACTTTTTTGACAGCTACTCTATTTTAACTGGCCTTGAGAGTATCTGCTGCTTTTTCACAGTCATTAAACAATTATCTGAATCTACTGTAAAAAATATAGTTAAATTGCTCAATTTTTCACGACGCTGATTACCTCTATCCGTTCTAGCCGTAGTTGCTGCTGAAATTTCAATTAAACTGAAACACAATAAAAGAGGAAACAATATAGGCCCTGAATTTTCTGATAAATGGCCTTTTATAGCCCAAAAAATACGAATGAGGCAAGCACCATTAAAGTAATGTTTGTTTTTACTCTTGAGAAATATAATCTTAGGAAACTGGAAGAATTTTTCAAACAACTCCTAAATAGTCCTTGATCGCACCAAATATTGAAAAAAGTAATATATGTACTTGGTTATTTGAAATGTTGTTTAAAAAGTACGAGAATCACAAAATGTGGCTATCCTGCTTAACGTTTATAGTTTATTCCCTAATATCTTCAATTTATTCCATTTATTGTTAAGTAAACTATTTAAAAATTTGTATTTTTTTTCTGTGGAATATTTTTTATTTTCAAAAATGTCGAGCTATGGCCCAACGAAAATATATTGAAGTTGGAAAATTTTGCTGCGATTTTTAAAAATAATTTTGTATCACCATCTCTCTAGCATCCGATAGATTAAATATCTTCTTCTGTGGTAAAAAAAAATTGAACAGCTATCTGCTTCCTCATCCATATACACAGTTGGCTGTGAATACAATGAACAAAGATATCAACTGCAACCTGCTGAAACCAAAGAAACACCCCTCTGTCAAAGGCCCTAGCAACCAATTGTTGAAGGACAGTCCTGGAAACTTCAAAATAATTATTCGCCATAATTCAAGCTACATTTCATTTGAATCGATTTCCATGGAGAGAGTTATAAATGTGTTTGTTTTGAAATTGTTTGACGTGTTCACGAATGTAAGCAAACCTTTTCTCATTTCAGATTTCTCTCAAAAAATAAACTTATTTAAAATTAAACAAATAAAACATGATCGTTTCAGATTCTCGTAATGGACAAAAATTCAAATCAAATTGAATGCAAAACTGAAATTTTACCATTTGCTTCAAATCAAATTCGAAAGGATTCACACGTGCCTAGGCATCAAACGGCAATCATGATCCAAAATCCGAAGCACGAAAAAAGTGATAAAAATGCCCCGGTGGAACTTTTGACAGACGTACAAAATAATTCAATTTTGGATTGAAACTCATAGTTTTTGTTGTTTAATTTCAGTTTCTTACAGCAGTTATGCTGAAGGATTATCCGAATTCGTTAAAATTATGTGAAGCCAGTAAGTATCGAAATAAGGTTCGAATCTACCTTTGAAGTACTAAAGTTGAAAAATTTGCACAGTTTTGACATTGGAACCTGAGAATAAAACAGTGAAAGACTTTCGACCACTCTTAATGGAGAAAATTGAAGGTATTCACTTGGCTTTTCCGAGAAAATCACGCGATTTTTTTGCTTCTGAATTTTCTTTCAGCCGACGAAAAAGCTGCAGCTCAAGAATCGGATGAAAGTACTCACACAAGTGATTCAAGTGCGAGTGATAGTGACTCTTCTGCGGAAGACCCAGTGCCAAATAAAGATCAAGATGAAGTTACTTTGACCTCAAGCAGCAGTACGACGAATACTAGTTCTTCTCTAACTGACGATACGTCAAGTGTTTGCACTTAATGTTTTTGTTATACGACGGTATTACATGTAAATTTGTGATATGTGAATGTGTGATTTTTTTATCTAAATTGTCGGAAAATAAATTTTAATTTGTATTTCTTTTGAAAAATATGTTGCAATTATGTAAAGATATACGAATTTTCGGGTATAGTTATTCTTATTTTATTTGAAAATCAGTGAAAAACATATGCATAATTTATTTTTACTGCAATCCTGCACCAGTGTCTCGTCATTTTAAAGCGATCGAGAACGTCACTTTACATCTCAAATAGCCTTCAATAAGTAATAACCTTCACTCAAACGTGCGATTTCAGCGAATACATTCTGCATTGTGTATTCTATAGCCTTCAGTAGTCTTTGTTTCTAAATTATCAACATTAAAAAGAATTTCGAATATTTTTTATGCAAATAAATTTTGAATAGATAAATAAACCTGAAATTTACAATTTACTTCATTTCAATTAGGAAATTATGCAAAAATTAATGCAGCATAGATCTAAGATCGCTAATCTCATTAAAAAAAATTAGAGCTAAAATTCGAAATTACCATTATAAATTCAAACTTTTCCAATTTATTGCCCCGAGCTAATTCTTTGTTTCACAGGCTCAATCGAAATCCACTACATTTTCAAATTTGAAAATTCATTCATTATTCAACACTGCCATCATCACTCTCATCATTTAGATTACGATTACGTTGAAAATGCATAATCGATTTTATTGAAATGTGTTCCGCATTTTGAGCGATTTGATCCTCCTTTAAGCTCTCTATACTGAAAATATTTTCAATATCCTTGGGCTGACTCAGTTTGGTACGCTGGCGAAAACGTCGTCGTCTTAACGTAGTATCACATACATATTTCTTACCGCTTGCCTTGCACCATTCTTTGTATTGTATCGCATTGTATCGTATCGCGTTGTCGAATAATGAGTTTTTGAGGTAATAAATTTCGTGAGAAATTTAATTAAAATTTTCGCTTATGAAATAAGTAGTCTGCATATAGAGAGAGGAGAGAGTTGGGCTGCGAGTGAAAATCCAACGATAATATGACGGTGGGAGGGGATGATGAATTGAGCAAAATAAAGGAGGATGGCTTGTCCATGTTGAAGCTGGGGAGATGAGAAAATGCATTATGTAGTAGAACAAAGTCAAACTAGTATCGGTGACATTTTAACTATGCAACACTGATACGTCATTTACGAAATATGAGCGTACTCCTTCGCCTGAAAGAATTTCGCAAGAACAATGGGGATGGTGGAAATTTTGTTGCCTTCAGTTCGGGGATGATACGAAATAAAGTTTGTGGAATTAATTAAAGAGTGTATGCAGAAAAAGAGATTAATTTGAGTCTTCAATTATTAAAAAAGGATGATTTTTTACATTTTCAGATATTATCGAAATTAATTTATATTTTATTCAAAGAATAAAGGAATATGTAAGCTCAAAACAATCAAAATAATAAACAATGATCAGATATATTTTAACTCTAGATTCATCAACATACATGGGATTTACACTATTCATAAACATTCGTCCCTCAGACGAACATATCATATTGATGATTTTTGTTTTATAGAATACAAGGTGCAATAAAACACACTTTAAACCTTTCAAGTTGGTTATTAATCATTACTTTTCTAAACACAATAGTTATTCTGAGCAATCGACACATAAAAAACCGCGGTGATCCATACACATGAATTTTTTTACATTGGGTACAACAGAACCTTGTCATTCGACGTTTTTTATAATTACAAACAGCACAAAATTTTTTTCAGATCCACTGCAGATGCAGTCAGAAGCTAAAAATTTTTTAGTGTGGCGTAGGATGTCAATGATATTGTTCACATCACCGTTTTTCCCTTTGAAAATTGCCTCTCAATTGCTGTAACTTGCTCGACTTTTTTGACAGCTGCTCCATTCTAACTTGCCTTGAGATGCCGGTTATAATTTTGAAAAAATCAGTTTTTTGTTATTTGCATTTTTCAATTTATTATACCTTCAGAAAACACGTCTTAAAATGTTACTAAGATATTCTCGAAAATAAAGAGGTTACGGAAGACCGCTGCTTTTAATTACTGCGAAAAAAAAGATGAAGAGCGCATAAGTCAGGCAGAAAAAGCGGCAAAGGAAGCGCGTTTGGTCAAAAAAAAACTGCCCAACTACAAGAGCACTTATGTATGGCCCAGGAATTGCAGACTGAGCAATTGTAGGTGATAAAAACATATTTTTTAAATAATATTCAATAAATAAATGGAAAACACTTTAAACGCGTTTTTCTCGAAATGACGTTTTTTCAAACTGCGGACACTTATTCTCCAGATTGGCCGAATCGATTTAAGTCAAATTTGGTGGACTAATTTATTCAAGTATCTTGTGTGGTAATCTACCACAATATAGGCCAAAAATTAGCTCAAAAAAATTTGGCAAGCGAGACAAAGTGAAAAAAAAATACGATTTTTCGAAAAATATTTTCCAACAACCGCAATTTTTTTGATCATTTTTTTAAAAATATTTTGGTAGAAACATTCTTCTTTCAAATGCGGTTTGGTTTTTTTGTTTCAGATTCTTCATTCCTGAGATTATCTCTCCGCAGTATGACGAGGCATTTTTCGAGACGTCAATTTTGGCGCCCTCTATAAATAAGTAGAAAAATGAAAAAAATAAAAAAAATATTTTTTTTGTAATCTTCAAAACGTGTATTTTACCCATGCAAATTTTGAAATTTATACAAAATAAAGAATGTGAAAAAAAATATTGAAAATTAAGCTGTTTTTTAGCATTCTAACCGGTACTATATGCTTTCGAAGTCAATAAACACAGCTATTATCTTTCTTACTTGTTTTTGTTTTGTTTTTCACTTTTGCCTCTAAGGGCATATTGCACTTATTTAAAGAAGGAAATTGTGATACTGTCACTAATGGAATCAAGAATTTTGTACAAGAATGTACCAGGTCATTGAATTTTCGTAGCTTGGTGCCAGATGAGATTACCAAAGTCAATTTGAGTGTAATATTTTAGGGCAACTATGATCACTATAAAATCCGTTGATGCTGAGAGACTCGATCGAAAATAATAGTTTATTTTCATAATATTTTTTTAGCGTTAAATTTATTTATAAATGTGTCATCAATTCATTTCAAAATAAAAAAAAAATAAAAAAAATATAATAATGAATGCAAATGATTTAACTAAGGGGGCGGCTGGTCACTCGAAATTTCATGCAAAACTATTAATGTTTATGTACCTTTTCATGAGCTCCAGCTCAATATTTTTTTTCGTTTTTTATTTTTTTTATTTTTCGGGTTGTAATATAGTCAAAAACGATTTCACAGTTGAAATGTTTAATTTTTTTTAAAATAAGTTATGAAGTTTTTAATTTTCCCAAAATTTCTTTACTCTAAAAAACCTAATTATGCCACTGATCAATTTTTATTAAAACTCGACGGTCGAATTTCAGGTCATTCACTTAAAAACACAGGAAAAAACGATTCTTCAACATTTTTTCGACCATTCCTGGGAAAAAAGTACATAAGTACAGAAATATGATTTTGCAGGAAACGTCATCAAGCTTGGAAATATGTTTTATGAATTTTTTAAGGACTTGCCATTTTAAATCAAATATTTTAATTTAAAAACCAATTTAAAAAAAAAAAAATTTTATACTTAAATGTAAAAATTATTTTTTCATAATTAAATTTTTTTATACCTTTACTATATGGTAATCATGCGAAATTGCTGAAAATAGTCACAACCTATCAATGTTTAATAAACCGCTAAAATCTGAAAATCTAGTTCTGTTTTTTTTATGACCAGCCTACTCTTTAAGGCAGTATTCTGGTCTAGAGGCTCGATTTCGAGGTAATTTTACGGACGCAATAAAAAAAAACCATAAACATTTTTAGTATCTATTCTTTTATCAGTTTTTCATTAACATTTTAAAAGAATAAAAATGTTCGCAAAAAATATAAAAAATCAAAATTGATGTAGATACAGGCCGGCAAAGTGAAGACTCAAAAAAAAACTTGTCTCATGGTTGACATGATTCCGACCTTCCTGGTGATCTGAAACATAAATGTTTGATGAATCCTGTAAAAAAGAATGTCAAATTAGTCAGACGTAGGCGATTTGAAAAAAAATTTTTTTTCGCAAAATGGCGTCCATGTAAAAAAAAAGTCGTTTTTTGCCTCATTTTTTCAATTTTGGGAATTTTTTATAAATAGTAGAAACAAAAATTTCAAAAATCCCTCCGTCAGACTAATTCTTTTAGTGTTAAGAGAGTTTGTGCAAAATTTCACGTAAATCGGTTTATTACCACTAGAGATATCATGTCAACCGTATCGAAAAAAGTAGTTTCGAGAAAAACGCGTTTAAAACTTGGAGTCTCGTTTCAGGCAGTTTGAGTCGTTTAATGGTATGTTATACTTCGATTTTTTTAATCAGAGATCCCCGTCTCATACAATATTCCTTCTTCAACTGCAAAAGCGAGATTTCCGGGAGGTCTTTCAGCCGTACCAGCAGTTCGAACTTCTTTAGAAGCTTGAGAAACTCGTAGCTCGGAGCGGTTAATTCGTTGTAGATCGCGTTTATTGGTTTAGTTGGCGTGTCACAAAAATAACTATAATTCAATGATAATTCGAATTTCCGAAAATTCTTTTAAAATCTTATTCTTAAAGGTCTACATTTTGAAAATATGCATACAAAAAAAATCGATTTGATCAAATTTCTAGACCAGAATACCCCCTTAAGCGAATGTAAGAGTCTGAGATCGAATACCAACTAAAAAAAAGACTGCAGGTATTAATTAAAGAAGATTAATATGATACAAGATCATTTTTCTTTGAAAAATTGTGAAGAAGAAAAGCTACGAACTTTCAGGAAAATCCGTAAATTTTTGTTTACCTACTACACAGTAGGAGAAAATTAGCCAAAATCCAGAACAGTAAAGGTTCAGATTTAGGATAAGGAGTGAAGAAATAAAAATTAGACCCGAAAATTACGTCTCAGTTTCACTGTTTCTCACAAAAACAACCTCAAATTAATAAAGACTACTAGAGACTACTTGACACCTGGAACCATATTCACGAAAATCAGTAGCAAAAATGTTCGTGCTAATTCTTTCAAGAGAGGAAGCGTTGACTTTCAAAATGTTTATCGTCAAAAATAAATTGGTTTCCGCTTAGTTGATTTGAAACAAATGCTATGAGAATACATGCGTTTTTGACAAACGATATACATAGCCATGGTAGGCTTTTTTTTCTTTAAACGTGAGTCAATAATCAATCTGAATAATTTACTCTGTAAATTCAGCCTTTACAGGCATGTTTGACTAACTGCAGACTTAAGAATATAAATCTAACTCTGCAAGATTCTTTACATTTTTAGTCTTTATCAGCTTCCAAACTGAATTTCACAAGGAAAATAAAATTATTTTCATTGAATTCACTCTGTACACTTCAGATCTTCGTTTCTGGTGCGTTTCAAAAAATTTGCTCGTATCTGGATACCAATCATAGATAATATTGAAACTGCAGACTTCTTCCATTCTGACACCAATATTTTCACATCAAATATTCAAATCACATCATCCAGCACTGCTCGGATATCTGACTACTGATTAAAAATACATCTCAGAAACAAATCGTCCTAATTAAACTCGAGAAAAATTCCATTTGACAGATAAAAATAAATCCGTTTCTACTACGTCTGCATATCTCACATGAATTCCAAGAAAACTGAAAACATCTACATTAACGCAAAAACTAGAGGTATAGCTCGCGAAATTAACAAACGAACGCAAAAAACGAATTGTTATTGGAAGTTTTGCAAGGTCTCGGGATGTCCATCACAGATTCATGTCGCGCCAAAAATGGACTGGAGCACAATTATTTCGAAATCATTAAAATCGAAAATCGGCAAGTCAAGTAGCAATAAAAAGTGCCACAGACCAAACGCTCCGTCCGTATCTGTTGCTCCTTGTAGCACGTTGTTGTGTATTTTATGCGGGCGAGAATACAAGAATATGCTTCCATAGAGTCCACCATTTACTGCCCCGCTACATCGCAAACGTATTCTACACGAAATGATGATAAGCCGAATTTTCTTTCAATTGTACTTGAGTATCGCTGAATAAATGTAGAGGAGAAGGGGGAGGAGAAGGTTGTGGTTAAAAGTCACTTTTATCGTTTGATAATAGTAGGAATTGGACTTGGAAATTTATGAGAGGTCTAAGACTGTTTTCATAGCAAAGTATCGATTGGTATTAATTGACAGCTTATCAATCTATTCCCACTTTGTTTAAAACCCTAACTACTTCATTTCATTTTCAGTCAAATCATTTTTAATTTCTTTGCTGCAATTAATTTACCGAATTTAAATTTAAAAAACCCCGGAAGTACTGATCTTGAAAAAGTTTAGATATTTTAATAATAGTCAGAGCTCAACTAAATATAAAATTTAATTTGCAACATCAAAATTCCTGACAACTGGTAACCTAGTCCTGTGAGCCTCATAGCACTAGGCGAATATTACCTTATTGCAATGCATCAAAATATTTCCAACCTCAGCCCCCATTTCGCTACCATCCTAACTTAAACTCATCATTGCAAAGAGGATACAAAACTTCTCAGACCGTAGCAGCATCACATATCCTGTCTCCCGGAAAACGCGAAAAGGCAACTTCCAGCAAATAAAGGAGATCATTAAAAACACGTCATTCCATCAAAAAAAAAAGGGGCTCCTAATGCTCCTTAGCGCTAGTGCGAATGGATTCAGACCACGGCCGAACCAACCCTTGTCGGACGCAAACCGTCCTGGCCTTCGTCCGAACATAATGAAGGCGAACTATACGCGTTCGTGGCGAAATGAGCGTTCGGCTCGACAAACGGGCTTTTGTTTTTCCTAATTGACATTTTGCATTAATGGGGAGAAGGTTCCAATTAAGTGGCCCATAATCGCGACCGGCAGTAGTTTCGGCAACTTTATTCGACGTGTGTGTGTGCGCGCGCTTGAAATTTTAATGAAGTGTATCTGAATGACCGAGAACCGTTGTCATCGTTGCCGTTGCCGTTTTCGTTAGCTGGACACTGGCTAGTTGAGGGAATCAAGGACAACGTTGACGGTGGACGTCATTAGGAGAGCATGTGAAATGACTTTGAAGTTTTTTGGCAAAATTAATGACTGTTGCACTGAAGTGATCAGTGAACTAGTGAGCTGATAGCTCGAAATTGAATGGCGATTATAACTTGTACTAAAGAGAAATAATTACGACGCAGTCAGCAGTTTGTTAGCAATAACAATGCCTTGATAATTACTAAGTTCATGGACGGTGAGGAAAATGAAAGGTGGGAATTTAAAATAATGTTGCCTGCTATGATGAATTAAAAAAACTAATATAAAAAAATCACCCACACTGGGCGCTATCTAGACATTGCGATGACCACTCGATTTAAAATATTAATACTATGATTGAACGAAACCAACGTGAATATTTAAGCTTATTAGCAAATATTTTATGCTGACACGAGAACAGAAAGCATCAATTGGACAATTCTCGTTAGTTTGAGCTACTTTCGTAGACTTAGTCGCGAATATTCTGACGTAGATAATCTGGTGCATCATGTAACCTCCTCGCCACGATCCCGAAACGCTCAATAATGAAACGTTAATTAGCTGCAAAGCTAGCAAATAAATCCGGTGGGGTATCATTAACCTGCAAATCTTTTATATATCGCGATCCCATATGAGTAACCGACTCGAGACTAGAGCGACAAACTGAAACTAGAGGAGAACGACGGCAATAGAGGCAAACAAAGTGAAAGAGCCTTTGAGCCGCGAAGTAGCACAATTCATTGCGGAGTGTTCGCAGATTTTAATTGGGCCACTGCATCATCAATTCAAAACGTCAATTATGCTGGGACTTAGTTAGCCGAGTTGCTGTCGGAGCATCGAGACCGATGCCAGTACAACCGAAACACCGATTCCAGGTTTTTGTCGTTCGCGGCTCCGTGTGTAGTGGGACATGTTTTAATGACTTGCAAGCAGCATTCAAAGATGCGATATTTCTTAGGGGAGCCCGAGATGGTATATCGAATAATTGGATGAAAACGAAGACCACACTTCGCTACCCCCTGTTCAGATTCCATCGAACATTTTACTGGTCGTTAGCTCATCGCTCAGTAGCTTCATGTGAGTGAGCATTTGGCATTGGGTTATTGTTATTTTGAGGGTAACACACATGGATAGATTTATTGAAGTTTCTAAAAGTGTGGTGGTTGATCTTTTTTTATCCTGATTTAGAATTTTTTGGATATTTACTCTAAAAGCGGTTAAACGAAACACCTAAAAAATTCAGGCTTTACAAAAAATGTATGCACCTGAGGGAGACTGAAAAAGTTTTCCGCGTAGACCAATTTTTCCCTGGCTCAAACGACAGGATTTATGGACCTAACCAATTTCGCTTTAAGATCTAGTTCCATAGTTCCATTTTTTCGTTCCACGGCTAATTCATAATTCGCCAGATCATTCCATGTGTTGACACCCTCATTCACTCCAATATTGTTACTTAACAATCATCAATGTCACAAAACCACTGCAAAACAGCACACGGCAGCATCTTCGGAATTTGATTTAATAAGTCGCCCGCCTTACTAAGTAGCAACCGTCACGTCTGTTCGAAGTGTGGAATTACTACAAGAAACACGGCAAAACTTTTTGTCTGCTGTCGCTATGCCGATACTGCTTGCTTGTCTGCTTATACGAGATCGTCTTCGTTATAACGTTTATAGCGTTGATTTGTCGGCTCGCGTTGTTGATGATGGAATTTTCGTCATTAGGAACATACCGAAAGTGCTTTAGATGATTATCGTTCACTTTTATCAGCCATTGTCGCACGGCGTGCAGATCATATCAATCGATATCGGATTCCAAATCCATCAAATAACTCTCTGATTAGATGAAAATAACTATAAACTCTCATTTGGAAATGTTTTGGCTTACGACATCAACTTGAACACACAATGCACTTCTTTTTACCGCAGCTCAAGCGCAAACTTTTCACCTTTCACGGGCCACTTGCTCAACTATACAAAACATTGTTTCCAGCAAATTACCTCAGTCATTTTCATGAACATTTATGGTTTCCTCATAATTTCGTTGAAATTCGACGTCACCGTAAGGAACATTATTCTATTTCCCGACGACTGGGCTCACTGGGCCAGGCAAGGAGCGGAGCATGTGTCGGCTCGTGTAGGTAATGCGAACAATATGCATGCACCGGTCAAAGACTTATCAAATGAAAGGCTTTTCAGAAACACGTCTGCCAGAGTTGTTTCCCATATTCTAATGCCCGTCGCTGAGATGTATCCTTTGATTATGAAGCCAAGTACAAAGCTTGTTTCTGACTCACATGTTTTAATTGCATTGCATACATGAAACCGCCTTTGGGCTTTGTTACGACAGCCCCTTGCTCTGCACATGGGTGGCTCGACGGCAACAAACAGCCCCATAGAACTGACTGGGATTCCTTTCGTGCACTCCTGCCTCCTTGCACGTCAGCTCCTGACCCGGCCTGTCGGAGAGGTATATCTTGTCTCGGTCGACAAGTGCACGACAGACAAGCAGCCCAACCCTCCGACCGGTTCCGTTTCGTTCACCCCGGAACACACCGGCAATGGAGACATGTGGGGGCTAAAACAAAAGTTTACGCCATTTAATGAAGTTGAACCGTAGTTATAATTGTTTCCTCCAGCTCGTAAGAGCGTTTGTGGCATCACTCAACGTGCTGTAATTACCAAACTTTAAGGCTAGTAGTTCCGTCTCGGACCCCCTCGCACCCGATCATTCGATTCGTTTTGTCGCCCAGCCAGAAGCATTGTTCAGTTGGACATGGGAATGGGTAATAAGCGGTTGAAATTTACTTAATTGACTGATGGTCAAATTGCCACTTGACATGCGGCTTTAATTGACGGCGTTCTAATCGAAACTATTGTCTTCCGTTCTCGTTAAAAGTTGCGAGTTTTGAATGGTATTCCATATCATGTCTTGTTGGTTATCGGAACAGAGAGGTCCTTGTTCATTTGTCTTTAATATTCAAGGAAAAAATATTACTTTAATTTTCTTCCAGTTGAGTATGCACAAAAAACAACTGCAAACAAAATGTAGTGAAAGATTTTTGCATCCTCTAAATTATTCGAAAGTTTCAAATTTGCCCATTTGTGTCAGGCAATACGAAGCTTTTACCTCCGCCTTTCACTGTTGAGTTAGTCAACTCAACTCGTACATTTCGTCACATCTTAAGACGTTCGTTCGTTCGTTCAAGATGTCGGCCATTCATCAATTTTTAACGAGATGTCTTGCACTCGGACATGGACACGAACATTTTATGCATCATCCAAGCGAAACGTCTCAGACACCAATCAATTATTCATTAATCGAAAAATTCACATGTCTTGAGTATTTCGAGTGTTTCTTTCACTTCGCAAAAGTGTCGCTGCACTTTTAATTTAATCGACACGGACGAAATGGGATGTCTATTCATATATTTAGATACAGATAGATGGAAGTTGGTGCGCTAAGAGTAGTTCTCAAGATCTCAAAAGGATAATTCAAGGATATTGGTTGAAAAATTGAAAATAAAATTGAAGTCCTTATACTATAATTTAATAAATAATAAAAATATGGACAGGATGCAGTGCCACTAACAATTTGTAGATGTATTTGGTCGACAATTAAGTAGGTTGACGGTAAAGAGGTTGATGGATAATTAAAAAGGCTGACTGAAAATAATGTCATAGACCTTTCAATATACTTAAGTTCAATGTAAATCCAGAAAAAAATGTTTAAACAGTTATATTCAATTTGCAAAAAAGTGATATTTTCGTGAATTTTATTTATTTATGTTAAAAAAATTGGCTCAAAATTCCAGGATGCTGGGCAAAAAAATAAACTAAAAGTGAAGCACCAAAATTGTACACGAAAATCTCTCTGAAGTGTCTAGTATATGAAAACTAATCCAGAGGATAACAGAAGAATATAATTAATTAATTTAAGTTTATTTTTTATACAATAATATTAAGACTATTTTTTTACAAATGATGGCGATGAGATATAAATCATCTACGATACTGCTAAAGGTTGTAGTAGACTTAAGGATAAAAGATGAAGTAGTGAAAACTGATTGAAATGAACAAATATTACGATATCCATCTATTCGAAAAAGTTGAGGTTCTTAGATGAAAGTTAGGGTCACAGACCCGGACGAGGTTCTATGCAAATAATGCACAATTTGTCGGATACTTTGGAAAACATAGAAAAAAATTTAGCCAATCTTAGCACTTATTTTGTCACATAAAACAGACTTAACAGTAGTAAAAAACAGCTTTATATGTTTTAGAACCTTTTTGAATATCAGATGTATCACATTATTTGAAACAGAAACAAAAATGTGCTTATTCATCGGAAAATTTAAGTTTATCTTCGGGCTTAACATCAAAGTAACCTCAATTTGAGGCCCGGTCTTAAAAAACAATCTATTTGCTGAAATTAAAGAGGTCGAACTTGCATTTTAGCGCATCAGATACATCCTTACAAAGTTGAGTTGTCTTTCTGTATTAAGGCGGCTTTAGATATGCGGTGTTTGTCAAACACCTCCTATTCGCCAAATACCGAACACCTAGTCAAGTCATTTGGCTCGGTGACTACGAAATGACAAGCACATTGAATTAGACATTCGGGCATTGCCGAATGTGTGCCAAAACTGGAACATGTACGAGCTGCTCGTCGTTGTTTTTCACTCCCGCCATTTTATTGTAAAAAATAACGAAATACTTGCTGCATCTCTGAGTAAATAATTAAATAAATTTATGTCATTAAATATGGATTTGACAAACACAGAAAAAGTAGCTGCGTATGTAGTGGTAACTTGTGCTGGGCTAACTTTGCAAAATGCAAAGAAAAGAAGAAATAGAAGGTGGTGGATGACGAGCGTTAACAAAAGTAGAACAGTGTAAGTATCCAACATTTCAAAAAGGTGCCTACTCATTAATACAGGCTCATTAATTGTCAAAATTAATGAAAACTGTGTACCGTTTATTATGTAAAATATACTTTTTTGAAGGTACAATGCAACAAATTTACTTGTGGACTTATTCAGAGAACCAAGTGGACAGTTCGAAAATTTTTGCAGGATGTCTTCCGCAGACTTCAACTACCTTCTTCAAAAAGTTGTAGCAATGATTGCTAAAGAAGATACAAAGTTTAGAAAAGCAATTCCGGCAGTGGAACGATTGACTGTAACTTTACCGGACCGGTTACAGCTTTGAAAGCCTTCAATACTTATTTAAATTTGATTTGTATTTTCTATTATTAATTATTACTGAAAACTACGAAAACTATCTAATTGGATTTCCTGAAAAAAGTGATAAAAAGTCATGCTAAGCGGTGATAAATTATCGCCACAAAAATTTTCGACCTTCAAAACAACATTACGCAAAAAATATGTTGCTTACCGTGCCAGATTTGAAAATTTTTACTCGCGCCACACAGTTTGACACTTTTCAGTATTTATCAACAACCGCAACAAATACCGAATGTCTAAAGCGGGGATCCGAACATACCCAAACACATTGCTCGTCTACTTTGATTTGGTTGAAAGTTCCACAAACTACGGGAATAGCGAGCACCCGAATGTTTGTGCTTGGGCTAGGGCAAGCACTAGGCAAGCAACCCAACCACACATGCGAAGTTTGCCAAACTAGGTGCTCGGTATTTGACAAACACCGCATATCTAAAGCCGTCTTTATACTCGTATGCTCGTATGCTCGAAAGCTGCTATAACAGATGCTGAAATAATTTTTGAAAGGGTGGTTTTCCATTTATGCGCAAGTAGGATCACCACAATAAAAATGTGACCAACCAATACTAACTTTTATCAGGGGAAAATTTTGAGGGGGTTCCTGGAAAATAAATCGAATGCGTAAAAAGTGGAGGCACCCATTTATTCAGCAATATCTGATGATAATAAGCTTGTATAAAGGTTCTTCTTTTAAAATCATTAAACGAGACTAACCTAGAACTGGACTGAATTCGACTTGCAGTTATTGATCAAACGGAAACTACCATAGAGACATTGTAAATGCAAAGCCCCTGCGATGATAAAATGGAAAATTTTCGAATCATTTTTATAAAAAAAAACCTGATTTGTTCAATGTTCATGGGAAAATGTAATTTAGCATTGTAAATATTTTTTCAAAAAATTTCCGTTAAGCTCTAGCATATTTTCATGCATTCAAAATATGGTCTAAAATGTCGTTTTTATACATTACTTGCTGTCAACTGATTTGTCATTGTTTATTATACTATTCCTTCGTCGTGTGGATGAGATTTAATTAGAAAATATAACTTTTTGTTTAATAAAAATATTATAATATTACTGTATTCCTTCGTTAAGGTACAAATTTTTTTTTACAAAAAAAAAACAATTTAAAAGAAATGTACAGCATCGTTTTAAATGGACTCACATTTGAAAGTTGCAGTCAGTGATAAGACTTTTCAACTCTATCAAAATTAAATTACTCAGTAGCGTCTCCTAATGTCTTTTCACCCTAGTTCCAAATTTTGCAGAAGAACGTTAAATAACAGAAAAGTGAAGTGATTTAAATTGGAAAAAAATTGTTCCAGGCAGAGTTTACTTTCTGCAATTAAATGTTATGCCGGGTTTCCACCAAAGAGACAATTTGAAAAACAGTTTCGTTTTCAAAAAACGAAACAAAATACTTGTTTTGTTTTTTGAAAACAGTTCTGTTTTTTGTAAACAGACTGTTTCAACTGAACAGACAGGTTTTGTTTTCAGTTCTGTTTATACTGTGTCCGAGAAATGTCTGAAGACGGTGATTTTATAATTAACTGTAATTTTTTTTTATAAATGATATTAGAAAAGAAAATATATTTTAATTAATAATTAATTAATTTAATTAATAATTAACTGTGATTTTTTTAAATAAATGATATAAAAAAAGAAAAAAACCGATATATTGGGCCAATTCTCAATTAAAAAGGAGAGTTGATTATAGCACGGAAGAATTATTGGAAGATTTATCTACTGACGACGTGGGCTTAAATGGAGAAATTTGATCATCGTGACTACTTATTTTGAGCTCATTATTACAGTTTACACAAATATGAAAAATTCTTCAGTTAACACAAACATGAAATACACAGGAATACAAATTTAAAACCAAATTTAAAACAAATTTAAAAACCAAAGTACATTAATCGATATACTGAGTGTTCTCGCAGAAAACAAATGCATGTTTCAACCAAATAGACACAAAAATTGCGAACAAACATGTTTTCCTTTGATCATACCGACTCGCGATGGGAAGGTGTTTTGTTTACTAAAACAGTTTTCAGAGACAAAAATGTTCTCGAAACTGTTCAATTTTTACAAAACATTCTTGTTTTTGTTCAGAAAAACATTTTTTGTCCGTGTTTCTTGTTTTGTCTCTTTGGTGGAAACCCGGCATTAAAGATAATATATTTTAAACAACATTTTATTTTCATAGATTGTTACATTAAATAGGTACAATTGGTAACAAAATACCAAATTTCGTTATTTAATTTGTGATGAAAATACAAAAATGAGCATGAGATCAGATTTAAATGAAGAAAGGATGCAGTGAAGTTAAAGATTGAAAATCAATTTGTTTCTTGGTTTCCAACAATTGTCACAGCTGTAAGTTTATTCAGAAGGGGAAAAACTCATTTTATTTGTTTATCACCAGATATTTTAAACAATTTTTTAAAGGATAGATAATACGTTTTAATAACTTCCTGTTTGAAATCTGATGTCGGAAAAATCTCATAAATTTCCTGTAACACCAATTCAATTCGTCATTATGTATCAATGTCTATAGCCTTAAGCTATAGCTTTAGGCTTATGTTTGAGGTCGTATTAACATTGATTTATGTATGAAATCAATTTACTTTTCAATTGAAAATTTTACTCGATGCCCAATAATCCTGGACTGTGGTGGGGAATATTTTTCACAATTCGGAAATACATAAATTTGATCATATATTTTTTGCGATTATTTAAAGATTTTGGACACGTTATACAGCCTTAAAGCCTAAAGAGACAGCGCAGCCTAAATGGATCATTTGTTGTAAATGATTATTGAAGTGCTGTGTGTCATATGGTAATGTTCACTCACTGAGCAAATCGCTAATGATCATCAAACTTTTGTCAATTGTTCTTAAATGATGTAGAGTTGCCCGATATAACACGAGGTGTATGAGAAAAGTAATGAGACTGATTTTTCATTTACCAAAATTTTCATTTTTTTTGAAGCTACAAGAGCTTGAGTAGCCTAGAGGGTAGAGCACTGGCTTCTTGAATGTGGGGTCCCTGGTTCGAATCCAGGTTCGGACGAGGGTCCACGCACCAAGCTTTGAGTTCACCTAGCTCTGATTAGGTACCTGATTTAAATCAGGGGTAAAGTGAGTCGTGGAACTAATCACTCAACACTCGTATCCACAATGATTAAAAAAATTGTGATGAAGCTCTCTACCAGCTTCAAGCCCTAGACCCGTACGAGGATTGTCGTGGGATTACTTTACTTTACAATGTTATCTCTTTCAAAGTAGTTCTCTTGGGCTGCTATGCACCGGCAAAGTCGTTGTTCTCACTCTTAGTAGCAGCGCTGGAAGTCTTCAACGGGCATGGCTTTTAACTGGTCGATCACAGTCTTTTGAATGTTCTCCAAAGTTTCAAAATAACGTCTTTTTAAGACATGTTTCAATTTCGGAAAAAGTCACAAGGACTCACATCAGTTGAATAGGGAGGTTGAGGAATAATCGAAATGCGTTTTGAGGCTAAAAAATTACTGATGGAAATATGTTCGTGTGACACGAGGTATTGTCAGGATCTAGCATCCGCTTGTCTGCAATGTCTGGTCTCACACGAATCACTCTTTTCCAGAGCCTTTCAAGGACACTTTTATAAAACACTTTTTTGACAGTTTGTCCTGGTGATACAAATTCTTTGTGTACGGTACCCTTACTGTCAAAAAAAAAACAAATCAGCATGGTCTTAATTTTTGATTTGTTCTCTCGACATTTTTTTCTGTCGAGGAGATGACGGAGTGTGCCACTCTTCGCTTTGCCGCTTTGTTTCAGGATCATACTCAAATATTCAGGATTTATCACCTGTGCCAATCATTGCCAATCCTCTCCAGAAGATCAACGCACAGGTTTTTTCGATTGTCCTTCTGCTCAGTTCCGAGGTTTCTCGGCACCACCTTTTGCATGCCCAAATCGTCTGTTAAAATTTGATGTACAGTGAAAGTGTTGGTGCTGTCAAAAATAATGTGTTAGCTGTACGGAGTTGAAACTCGGACTGAGAAAGTGGAAGGGATAAACAAACCGGTCTAGCACAAGCCGGTAGACACAACGTTGCCAGATCGCCAGCAATGTTGCATGTCTCATTACTTATCTCACACACCTCGTACATAATATGCTTTGTCAAAAGTCGCTTTCCGCATTGAGAAAGAAGAAGAAGACAACTTTTTTGAGATGTCAAATTTAAACTCAAAATATATAAAGAATTTTAATGTAGTTCTTGCGCGGTTTGTGCTCGAACTTCATTGATTAGAACATAAAAGAGGCAACACTTAAAATATTTTCGACTTAAAATATTTTCGAATTCTGAATTTTTCAAAAGCTAATTGCTTTGAGTGACAGACAGTCAGTGACACTATTTATCATTAACGCTAAGACTGTGTGTAAGTAACTTTTAAATTACTAATTTAGGTACAAATTATAATTAGTAAATTAGTAATTTAAGTGCCTGTCTGTCTAGGCTCACCATAACGATTCCCTGCCATATTTTACTCACCCGATTTTTCTTGATTAGTTTTACGTTCTAATTTCTCCATTTCTCTCCATCACGCCCGAAAAAAAAAAAGAAAGAGCATGTGAATTGAATTTTCATAGCTAGGACATTAAAAATTTGTGAATCGAAATTGCCATGAATGTGAACAAAAAATGAAATGATAACTTAAAATGCAGCTTCTATTGAAAATTTTCATCCCAAAAGTGACGTTTTTCTGAAGTACAATAGTAGTATGGATAGATATTTGAGTTAAAACGTAGCGCTATTTTTATTATTTACATATTTTCGGCTTTAAAAAATTTGAATGAATTTTCTCAAAAACTTTATCTCTTCACAACTCATGATTTTCCAACAAATCGCACTTTCCTAGCCTCGAAGCGATAAATATATCAAAAGACCCAGCTGTACCAAGCATTATAATGAGCCCCTACGCATTCACTGTACTTACTTTAGTTGCCGTCTAAAACTTTCGCACAAATTAGAGCCTTAGTCCAAGTTTGTTAGTCGACGTTCCCATCTCGAAAACTAACCCTCTATTTTTCATCAGCCAACTACCTATATTTCGCGTCGAACCTAACCACCCTGGCCACCCCAGTTGCGTCACGTATCTCGTCTCGTATAATGGTAATTAGGTAAATCCGGTTAATTAAGTTTTTAATTAAATTCCTCGGAATATTTGCGCGGTTCTATGTCTCACCGACGCGCTCATTAGAATGTCCTATTTTAGTTTTAATTGGTATTTGCGCGCTATGAAAAATACATCCTGCCACCGTTACCGGCAAAGTCGACTTGTGTTCTATTTTGTTCACTCACCCTCTGCCGCCGCCCAGTGTCATCAACTGCCTGACGGAGAAATAGTGCAGCCAGTGGACCAAGACTGAAGCCTGTGGCTGAATTGAAATGAATAGCTATCGTTGTGGAGCGGGACGGAGGGGAGGTTGATGTAGTGAAGGTATGTATTTAGATGAAAGGCTTGCTAATTAAATTATTAAGCGACTTATAAAAGAGCGAGAGGTTTGCCTATGGCGGTAGTGTGGCATGCGAGGAAAAACGGTTTTTTTTTCATTAAGGAAAGTGAAAAGACTGTATTTGCGCATACGTAAATTTATTGAAAGCTCTTTGCAGTCGTTAGTAGTTTTCTAATTCTGAACTAGCTCTAATTAGTCGTTCTTCAGCAGAGTGATGTGGCAATAAAAGGTAAGTTATGAATAGCATTTGATACGAATCGCATCGAAAAGTATTCTTCGCCTGAATAAAAGTGTATTAGTGTAGTATTCTGCATCAACAAAATAGCAAACAATAGATGAGTATAAATCGTAGCACAAGACATCGAAATTAATATGACTACCCCAAAAGTAAAATTCAAGTACTTTTCATGCAAGATTGCTCGTTATTTTCATCTATCAATTGGAGCAAAACTGGAGCTTCCATTAAATTGTGAACAATTAGTCGGAATTTGACTCCATTTTATATTCTTTCCCAGCTTAACATACACAGCCCAATATGCTCCGCAAAAGCATTTGCTGACTAACATCCTCCGCAATATATTTACCCTTTTGTTACCCTAATTACATCACAAAACTCCCAAATTACCTTCAAGTATTTCGCCAGGCCATTCTTAACTCGACTACTTACCTACTACCGTCGATTTTCCATTTTTCATTCTTCGTTGCTTTTGAAAATCGAAACACCAGTTCTTTGGAATCGAAAAATAATGGTCGTGTGCCTTGTTAGGGAAAAGAAAGATTTGTAAAGTGTATGCGAGTCGTAGCATGGAAAGTACCTTGACCACGATACACACTATACTCGACTATTCTGTACGCCAACGGGCGGACCCCCTCCGCGTCTATAGCGAACAGCATTAGCAAAGGGTAGGAGACAGAATGTGCGGCTAAAAAAGAGTCGGCAACAAAAAAGAATGATTTTCGAATAAAATAACTGGCCAGAAAAGACGGAAGGACTCAACTGTGCATATCATTAAAATGTTTTATGTTGCCGGGTTGTTATTTTATAGCACTGACCCGCACATAAGAGGAAGAAGACATCTAATGTTAACGTTAACGATGACGACTACTTTACTTCACCCTTCCGTTCCCGCACATGGTTCGAATCAGCCCGGCTGCACTGCACTACTCGACCCGGACTAGGACCAGAGCCAGAACCAAGTCCAGATCTCCTGTTGGGTCCCGGGCCCCGACTACAAGACGAGCGTGTTATTAGAATATCCATTCATGTTCGTTGTTCGTTCTTGCTACAGGATCCAGGCAATGAGGAGCAAACATGCAGGGATTCTCTTATTCCACATATTTCAATCAATTATATTGGATTTTCATTTTTTTTTTGCCGTGATGAGCTGTACTGGAAATAGAAAGTGCTTTAATTTTAAAGCAGCTTAGAGGCGAATATTTTCGAGGGCATTAGGTAACCTAAGGTGAGGAGTGAAGGACGAGACTCCAGACCCAAGAATAATCTTCATACATTGGCTGATTAAATGGAATAACTGAAAGTTCAAACAATTGATTGAGAAAAAATAAAATAATGGAATTTTGAATATAACAAATAAACTAAAAATGTGCCGCGTTTTCTTCAAACCACTAAAAAAAAGGCGACAAACTTGCTGCTTGCGCCTGAACTACGTATTCTCGACCATTAGAAGCTACCACAAAAGCCCGAGCCAGTTGCCATTCAGTTTTCCGAGGAACAGCTGCATTTCGCATTTGCAGCATCACAAACGCCGCCAGCGTCATTTAATGGGAGCAACAGCAACAAAGGCCTCACAGCTTCAGCTTCCGTACCAGTCCGAGGAGCCACAGCCAGTACCCAATCCAACCATACTCACCGTCAGACAAACATCAACAACATTTTGCAGTTATCTTTTGCTTAACGAAGAGAACAAACCGCATCCAATTAAAAATAATGAACTTAATTAAAACTGTGTTATAGTCCATCGATTTAGTGAACTAATTAATGAAATATTTATAGCAATATTGAACAGGAGAGCTATGGCAAGGAGTGTTTCGGGTTTTGGAGTGCCACTAGCGTAGTGTAGATGGGGGGATGGATGTGTGTTTGTGTGTGAACTAGGAATCATAGTAGACTAGTTCCATTTTACTCCGGGCAGTTAACTAACGATATATTCAGGATGCGATATGGGCTTGAGGCCAGGTAACTATGCCAACGGGAATTTTGGAGAATTTGCTTAGGGAAGATAGAGGTGCGATATACTTTTTTGAATGAGTGAAGAAAATTTAAAAATAATTGTTCTATTTGAGGAACCTAGCATATTCGGTCATGTACCACTGTGTTACTTATATTCATTTAGGGATGTTTGAAAACTTAATGGTGACATCTGTTTTTATAGAAATTGCAGAATCGACAGACCTCGTCCAGCTACACAGACAAAAGTATACCAAATCTGCCACACAGTGAGACTAAATCACTTTTCTGAATTTTGTTTCGATCCAATGACTGTGTTGGAAGTGATAGGGGTACAAAGATTTTAAGGGTTACTGCCCGAAAAATGTTTTAAAATTTTCAAAATCGCATGTTTTGCTGCCTACTTTCACTACAAGACCATCATCATTAGAAAATTTAATGTTGACATCTTTTAGTAAATGAACAAAAAAAAAAATTACCATAGCTGGCAGCCCTACACTAATTTTTAATCCAAATTAGGCTGACATTTAGATCAACCTACTATGTGAGTTTGATTTTAATCTGATGACTAGATCGGAAGTTTGAGGGCATAAAACTGCTATTCAATAAGTTTCTATCAGACCTGATCGTGCTCCAGTTCAATTCCTTCTGTAATTTTCAATCAAATCAATCAATCATTTCAATCATGAACACAAATTTCGGGTGCTCAAAAAATACGTAATTTGGTGAATGACTACTGGTACTTTGACTGACTATGTAGATAGAGCAAATTTTTCTTTATGTGCTTGCTACAGGGTTGCCAGCACATTCCTGGATAAATTATAGAAGAAATACAAAAAAAAAATTAAAATCAGACCTGCATAAATTTAGAACAAATAATTGTAACCCTTTTGTCAGCAATTTCAAAAAAACAAGGTTTTCAAAAAATCAATTTTTCTTAAAGCATGATATCCCAAAAATATCTTAAAGCATGATATCTAAAAATATTTTTCGAAAACTTCAAGTAAATCCAATGAAAATTTTTTGAGATATTCTACAATTACTGAAGCGCTCTGTAGGAAAACGCTAATTTTGAGAATGTAAAGATGGCAGGCAAACACGCTAATGAGAGCACTCGGAAAAACCAAACGTGACGATATCCTTGAAGCTTGCACATCGTCAAAAGAAAGATTATATGGCCAAAAACTACTTTACTGGATGTAAGTAATTAAATAATTGTCTTTCGATGCATAAATCTAGTGTAAAACTAAAGGAGTTTTTCTGGAAAGTATGTTTTCAAAGTTGGTGTTCACTGTGATTCAAAAACCACTCAAGATATTTGAATGAAATTAATATAGCTCATTGAAAACATCAAAAACTAGTGATTGATCGAAAGATTTTTTTTTCATTAAAAATTATATTTTTTAAAAGCAATTAACTTATTTTTTCCTCCTTGAAATTCCGTCAGTAAATTGGCAGAGCCACCATTTTGTTTATTTTGAGAACAAAGTTTCGATCAAGCAATATATTAACTATTAAACTCATAAAACTTATGGGACGAGGTCGGACAAATAAGGCGAAAAATTGGCTTATAATAAAAACTTTTCAAAATTATGATTCTTTAATAAATTTAAAAAATAATATAATAACCTTTTATTATTTATTTTACAAAATAAATTAATCTACTGTAAAAAAAAATTTTAAATACTAAATTTTTCACGGTACTGACTACTTAAATACTGAATTTTTCATGTCCCTAGCTGACTAATGCAACCTAAAGGTTAATTATGGTTTAAACCAATAAATAAGGTCAGTTATAAATATTGGTTTAATTAGTAAGAATGTGAATAGAATGAAAGTTTATGCAGATGATCTTTGTGAGAATTGTAATAAAAATAATGACATCAACCAACCAATTTCTTTGGCCTTCTTATTATGGGATAAGTAATTCTTTTGATTTCTGCTTATAGAAGAACCAACATAATTCTAGCTCAGCGAAACAGAGAACGATGGAAATAGTTTGGTGATTTCTATAGAAATTTAAAAATATAATTAGTGTAAATTAAATACACCGAAGGATATTATAGATCACCCCCATTCATGCCATTCCTAGTATCCATCTTCCATCTCTTTAAGTTCAAGTCATATTTACAAAAAGATAAAGTTATGGTTGACTGATAGCTAAAATTCAGGCTACCAGAGCGTTTAAAAAATTCCTTAAATTTATTATGTTTAGAAAATTATGAAAATTTTTAGAATCTGATTTATTTTTTTCATAACTTTTCCAAGACAATGAATTAATGCGAAAACTATAAAATCAAATCATAATTTATATCTTTGCCGATATTTTTGAAATTCAGTGAATAGAGGTGAAGATAAAAATTGATAAAATTATGAAAAAAGATTATGATGTTGTTTGGTCTAACAAAATCAGTTTAGTCTTAAGCTTAGTACTGTCTTCGATTTTTTTTTCATACAAAATTTCACGTGAAATTTGTTTCGGCAAAAATAAACAAGAGTTGTACTCACTTTTTAGCGTGAAAAGTTTCTTTCGGAATTGAAATGCATATGGCATTGACATTTGTCTCCAACCATTTCACGTGAATTTAGTATAAGCAGATTATTTCTCGATTTTTTCGACTTCTTAATGACATTTTGTGTTTCAATTTGAAAATAGAGTTGTTCAAATGTCTTTTCAATAAAAAAAATCGATCGGAAATTGAAATTCTTGACATTTTATCCGTCAGATAAGAGCAGTGTCTACGCTTTTCTCCATTGTTAAAATTTTTGCTCGAAAGAATGGCCAGATAATGGAGACTAGTCAAAATTTAACTTCACGATTAAATTGGAATTGTTTTTGCGGGATGATTAAAATTGAAAAAAAAATTTTATTTACATTGAAAATATTATTTTGACAAAGTGACTTCGAAAGTTTGCACTGATTCTCATCAGACACCAGCACACAGTCCATACTTGGCTGATGTGCCCACTTGCAATTGGAAATCATTCATTTTTAGTACCAGCCTTTATGTAAAAGTTAAATTTCCATATGCACTCGTATTTAGCTGTGAGTTGGTTTGTGGGAACCTTTAAGTGCTCAAACTTTTTATTTTTGTTTGTTTGAATTCAAGACAAATTTTTACTCATCGCTCTTTCCAAATATCTTTACTATTTTACTTTAATATTATTTTTACTTTCATATTACTTTAATATTTAACATTACTTTAATATTATCTTTACGTATCGTTCTCTCCAAATTAAATACATTGTCAAATAAAAAATAAAAAAAATAATGCACAACGTGCAACTTTGAATCCATTTCTTTGTTTGATTTTTTACTTTCCTTAATTTTACTGTGGTTTGTTTTTTTCAAATATTTTCAGGAACAGAAAAGGATTTCGATTAGTCGGCATAAATAATTTTTTCTTCCAATATTTTAAGTATTTATTATAATATTTGAGAATTAACTTCTACCACGGCTGAGGCAGAAAATCTTTTATTCAAATTTTTATCAGGAAAACCTGTTTAAAATATGAGTTTTAATCGATTTCCGTCACGATCGCTTCATATGTTGAGCAACGCATCGTTCTCAATTATGAGGTCAAACCAGTTTTGCGTATCCTTATCAAACATTAAAATTGATGAAGAGGATTAGAATTAATTTCAAAAATAACGTGAGTGCATTATCATTTGCCGGTAGTCATATCTAGGTTTTTTTTCCTTTTTGGTATGAAAATGGAATGGCAAATATCGACTCACAAATTCGATGTTGATTATTGAAAAGCCGAATAGTAAAATAGATTTCTATGTTTTCATTTAAAAAAAGACCAACGAAGCTGAAATCTCAAACTGATTTAATATGATCCAATGGTTCTAACTTTTGAAACAAAATACTTTAGTTAATAGACCAATTTAGAGCTAGATTTATTTTAATTTTTCCACAGATATCGATATTTTGAAGGTAATTTGTTCTCTTTATCCAATCGCATGTGTTATTGACATAGTTTAAAGTAAGCTTTCACTTAAAATTGTTGAAGTTTTCTATTTATTTATTTTTTTACTTATTTTAGTTTCCACAGTTTCGAGCCTAATTACAAAAACAGAATGAGTCAGGAATAAAAGAAAAGCCAATAAACAATCACTTAAAAAATATTAAATTCAGATACTTCAAAATCAAAATAGGTCAATTAGAATAACAATAAAACACTCAAACAGTATAATATAATTCAAATCAGCACAAAAATATGCAATGATTATTCTACAGAAGACGAAATTATAAACAATATGTTTTATGGATGTTTTATGGAAAGTAATTAAAAATCAAAAATCATGAGGAAATACAGAGCTTAAGACTTTAATTTGCCGTTATGAAACTGAACCTCCTCTATTTTAGGTTTTTAATTGATAAATATATATATAATAAAAAAATATATAATTCGTTTCATTTATTAATTTATTAGTATATTTTCATATGAGTATCTGCCCACACTGGGCGCCATCACTTTAAAACTTATAACTACTAAAAAAATGTACAATATTAATTCGAAGTAAAATATTTGGCAATCATGTAATGGTACAATCACAAAAAAGTAACTTTAATATTTGTGGAATACAAATTATATTATTTGCTTTGCTCTTCAGATACATATTTTTGTTGAGAGTACGAATACAATACAAAATTTACGGCAATAATTTTTTTTTTGTGTTAAAAAACCATCCAAGAGTTCTTTTGATGTATCAAATTGAAAAATCAGATAATTTTTATTCATTTAACAGGGTCACAAAATAATTGGTAAATGATGAAATGTAAACTTAACATTTAAAATTTGGAGAGACTAAGAAAAAACTATGGAATAGATTTCGTATGATGTAATCTGATTAAATCTTTTTTCAGCTTTCGAATCAAAATATTTTTATTTCAATGGATATTTTTTCGTAGAAACCAGATATATGTCGATTTTATGAAAAATTTCGATATATTTGGGGCAATTTGGCCTTCGTTGTTGACTTTTTGACTTAATACTGACTTATGTCCACTTAAAATGAAATTAGCTTAGTTATTTTTGTAAATCAAGCTGGACTCTGATAAGATACTAGCGAATCAGTGTGACGCCTTTAACGCCCATAGTAAGCGTTCTGAAAAAAAACTACTGCGAATGTCTTTTTGCGTTAATTATAAATTTAAATCAGCATTTCGTTCAATAATGAGCTAGTTATTTCAAAGATTTTTCTGAAATATTTTCTATTTGCTAATTCTTTTCCAGAAAAATCAACTCAGTTCTCCATCATACTAACCTATTAAACGGTGACATCTCATTCTATTCTAAATTGGTCTTTAAATTAAAATATTTGTTTGAAATCGAAGCGACCGTATAAATTAAATTCGAATATCTGAAAATCTGAATTTTTTCTTTAAATTTTAGTGATGTAAATATTCAATGGTCCAATAGTATGATTAAAGTATTCTAATTAATTCTGCAGTCGCTCATTTATCATTTAGCTATAGTACATTTATTTCACTTAGACTTTACGTAAACATTTCTTAAAAATAAAACTCAAAAATTACTTACGTTATAGTGCAATAAAAGTGCCCATTTTCCATTTCTTAAATTAATCTGCTGATAACAAGAAAAACAATTTTTCATAATATTTTCAATTTTTCAATGGGACATAAAAACAATTTTTTTGATTGAATTTCAATTTACTAATCAATTTAAACCCATCTTTGCACTACTCCAATGACTTTTACGTAATTAAAAACGTCCATCAGTTTTGATATCGATAATTATTATGATGCACGGGCACTGACCAGTTGGGCCAGGTTCTAATAAATGTAATTATTGAAATTTAATTTCAATCAATCGAAGTGCAACCGAGTCCGAGCAGATAGAGAGAGAGAGAGAGCAGAGAGTCAAATGAAATACAAGCATACCAGCTGCATAGTGTCATAGAGAAAGACATCTTCCAATTAAACTCGAGCATAGATACGAACTTGGTATAGCTACCCACCGAAAATAACGCAAGTGCATTCTTCGTTCCGGTCTGTCGGTGTTATTAGTTTAATTAAACTATCTTCTCATGATAGCTGGCGAATGACAGCACGAGCAGGGAGGTACAAGAAGGAGCTGTGGTGGTAGTTCTTCTGATTGATAGATGAGAATGATTAATGCATGTACATGCATGGGGTGAATGATGTAAACAGTCGTGATAATTAGGAGACAGGCCGACGTCCTGTCTGACGAGTGCATTTCGAAATTGACATCGGGATCGATCGGAATGTTTCATAATTGATTGCACTGATGTGCTCCAAGTGCATTTCCGATATTCATGATGAAATCGCATTCAATTATAGAATCCTCTGATCAGGCAAGGAGATTTCGATTAAATTTTGTTTGTAAATTCCAAGTCTTCAATTACCATGTGCTGAGTGTAGTGATTCTTCAAATGTTTCATAATTGGGTCACAGGTGTAATGAATAATCTGAGCTAATCCACGAATCTAGTCATAGGCAGTCGCAATTATGAGGGACAAGCATTCGAAACTAGCAGTCGCTATGAAACACACACTTGAGTGCGGTGACAAGCAGTTTTCTGCAAGGAAGTTATCACTTGTGCCCGTTATTGTGGCCATAAACACCTTCGCGTCGAGCGAGTCGTCCCCTCATACCGCTGAATTGGAGCTGCTGCACGTATGCGACCGTGCATAATTGTGACCGTAAGCAATTACAGGTTGTGCATTGATTAGCCAATTAAATGGCGGAAATTCAAATCCAATTAAAATGCTCGTTACTGGGGGGACAACAAGACGGCCAGGCAGCCGGTCGGCCATAAACCGACGCGACGGCTTCGAACTCAATTCAGCTTCAGGTTCGGTCGACCTGGGGAGAGAATTGATTATTTATGAGGGAAAATTCTACACCTGACAATGAACCATCTGAGACCCGATCCGATCCGATCCGCGGACTAATGATGTGGTCCCGCATGAAATAAATTGACTGCGACTCTTGTGAATTGCTGGAAGATACATATATCCGTGTGCGATTCGATGTTATCGCCGATATTAAATTCTGTGACGGGTTACCAACCAAGCACAGTCAATGATGGCGAGTTGAATGGAGGTTATTAATTGTACGACAGGTAAATTGGTGTCGTCACCTTTGATGAGATATGCTTTCGACACTTTTTTTGGGAGATTTATGGTGATAGTTCATCTTGGTGAGAGTCATTTTTAATTAAATTTTTTATTTCGACGTGAGAAGGTCTGCAATATCTACGGGATAGAGTGAATATAGGAACGACCTACCGATTGAAATATGAAAATGGTACTTTATGCTAAAAGCTGATGCGAATGTGGGATCTCATTGAAATCATAAAATTCATAGTACATTATATTACACTTGAATAAATTCACACTAAAAATGAATGGTTTTAATTTTTTTCTTGCAGAATAAAGTCGGTAGGATTAATAATTATTTTAAAATCAAAGGAATCTGTTTATGGGCTTGTTTTAAACATTGTCTCCTTTCATTGTCTGCAGAATTTTTGTCTGTTAAGTTTTATCAAGTTATATTTTTATGGTAAGAACTACAATTTGCTGAGTGAAACTGCTTGGATTCCTGTCACAGAAAGTTAGCGTTAATCCTTACATTAATCGTATACGAGATTGTAGTTTTTCGTTTTAATTTTTTGATTTGTAATTTTTGACAACAAATTGTTATCCCAAAAAAAATATGTCCTCATGATGTGATTTGACAATATTTGGCTGACTCTAATTTGTGCTATGAAGGCGGTAAAAACTAATTTAAATGCTGTTTTAACATACATAGGAATCATTACAGCGGCATACATAGGAATCATTACAGCGGATATTTTTTTAAGGATCCCGAGATTTTTTCTAAGCTTCCTTGACTTTTTCTCAGACTCATAGGATTTTTCCTGGAGTATTGTTTTTCCTTGTTAAATTCTCAGAATTTTTCCCGAGGCTCAAGAGATTTTTTTAGACTTTGCAATTATTTCTGGAACTTTTTGCACGAATTTTTTCTAACCTAAAGTGAATTTTTTCTACACTCAAAGGGATTTTTCTAGAGTCTTTTGATTTTCCACAGGCCCTCATGATATTTTCTTAGACTTAGACTGTGCTTTTTCAAAGACTGCTAAAACTTCTTATAGATTGTTTTGATTTTTCTCAAGCTTCTATGATATTTTTCGTAGCTATTATAATTTTTCTTAGACTCTTGAGATTTCTTTAGACTTCCGTAATTTTTTCCCAGACTCCTAGGATTTTTTCCAGAGTCTTTTGATTTTTCGCAAGCTCTAATGATTTTTATCTTCGACTTCCAATACTTTTTCTAGAGTTGCGGGATTTTTCTTAAGCTTTCATATTTTCCTAGACTCTGAAAATATTTTCTCAACCTCTTTGATTTTTCTCTAAGGTCCCTGATTTTTTCTCAGCTTCCCAAAAAAAATTTTCAAGAGTCCACTATTTTCTTCAAAATCTCCATAAATTAGCTTGCTAGGAAACAATGTACGCTTTACAAGAACAACATGTTTTATAATCAGCAATAATAAGGCTGAAGCGTAGGCTTACGCAAAAGTGTAAAAGAATTATCGACGGCTTACATAAAAGGCGCTCAAGTGTATGATTTCGTAATCAAGCCTTTGGCTCGGTTCAGGAATTTTTCATTCGAAACAGTATACTCAGTAATGCGGCAGACAGTTTCACGGCCAAATTCACCCCAAAGTTTCACCGGAAAATAGGCTTGGTTGCCTACAAAATAGTAGAAAAAAGGGAATCTTGATGGAGGTGCATCATGCCAAGGACATCCGATAAGGAATTTTGGCTATGAATATTCTCTTGGTTTTTCTATTGCCTGGCCGATGAGACCTTTCTCCTTGGGCGAGCCGTCCCCATGATTGTTGCAGGCCAGGTGTGCACTATTTAGCCATCACTCACAAATGCAGTCCTGACAAATGCGAATGCGAAGTGCAAAGCATCTACCAGTTTAACCGATCGGACGTTGAAGTTGGTCTACCCCAATTGACACCTGCCCGGTGAAACCGATCGCAGACAAGTACGTTTGCGTGAGAATGGCTGTTTAGAGTGGTGTGATGGTAACAGTTGTTCATCAGCTGGTTGCTGGAGGATTGTTCGGTAGATAGGAACACCATATGGCTGGTTAGCTGGAGACAGCTGTTTTTGGAGGAATTTTGTTCCTGAATTTTATAAACAGTTTATATACGTCTAAAGTGAGATAATTGTCAGGATTTAATTTTTGTCTCGACCGGCCCAAGAGGAGTCTTACACGGGTTTAAGAAAAGCACAAAATTTTAAGAATTTTGCTTACAGCTTACAGTTTGTACGATAAGGATGCTAAATGGCTCTAAATTGCTTGCAACTAATTAATCAAGTTTTTTTTTCTTTGTACTGTCACCTAAAAAAATGCGTTAAAATTATATTAAGGTTTGTTAAAGAAGAAACGGTGCAAGATTTCACATTAACAACAGTCTTGTGAAATCGTGTGTATTAATTTTGTAAATGTTATCTCTTATTATGAATGATATGTTAGCATCAAGGACCTACAACTTTTGCGTATTCGGCTAGGATGGACCTTCAAATTTATTTCAAGACAAACTTGAGGTGACTCGTGCTATTATATTTTTCCCTGGTTAATTGGGGTATCATAAAATAACAATAAATTTCTATTACGTTAGAATCAGGTGATTGTGAAGTCGAGAGCTATATTGGGTTTTCCTTTTCATTCCAAGGATCCAGTCGTGATTTTTTATTCCATAGAGCTTTGTCCTATGATTCTTCATGAATTCAAACTTTACGTGAAGGCGGTCAATTTACGAAAAACTTTCAGCAAGTAAGTGTTTGTACACACAGATATTTTCAGCAATACCGATGATAACAAATAACAAAATACAGTGAAACCTGGTTAAGTGGGCCCTGGATATGTGAGAAACCTCGGTTGTTGATAATTACAATGTGGTCACGACACTTTAGCATTGAAATACCTCTATTACTGGGAAATTTCAAAACTTGTTAACTGAGATTAGATCTCGTAGATTTTTTCGATGTTTACCTCTATAATTGGAGCTTCGTAGCTCAATAACCTGTACAAGTGAGACAATTTATCAGATTATGGCCACTTGTAGTAGCAATGAAAATGACCAGCAGCCCACTTATTTCACCTTTTTATATGATAAATGGTACATTTCGACCTCTCATAGTGGGACCCTTTATAAGTAAGACAACTGTCATGGTAACCTGCCTATTTGGGAAACTGGGTAAATGAAAAGCCTCTACAAGTGATAAAATTTTTTGGTCCCTTGAGATTCCAGTTAACGAGCTTTTACTTATGGTAGATATTTCAGTATTTTGGATAAAATTAAATAGCCACTTAAAAGGTTGATTTAAAGGATTGATGTTTTAACTTCTGTTTAACTACAATGAAAAATTTTTGTATTTTCCTCCAATCGAAACGACAACCCAACTATCTCAATCTCGAAATGAAAAATGATAAATAAACTCGAACTGGTCACGAAATCGATCAGATTAGTGATTTTCTCAAGGCTAACATCAGCGCCAACAGCATCACAACTCAACCACTACATTCATGATATTCTTATCGCGGCCGTTCTACACAATTTTAGTGACTGAAATGAAAGTATTAGCAACTCCGATACAATTCGATACGATACGTGTCCACTCTGACTGGTCTTTCGCTCGTCCGCTCAAAGCGGCCAGATCCTTAAATGATAGCAATTGTCTCTCGTCAAGTGTGCTTATCTTGTCAAAAATCTGAGACACTTTGCAATTGGTTAGACGCTGGTCGCTCTAAAGTTGCAGTATGGTGGAGTCGAGCCAAAGTCTTATGATGAAGAAACCACGAACATCGTCACCTGGTCCTCGGCCAAGTAGGACAAATGCCGCGAAAGATTTAGATACTTAAAATATGTGTTTGAAGTCCATGTGGAAAATTTGATTTTCTATTCAAATTGGAAAATTTGATTTTCTATTCTATTGGTTCAGAGAAAATTACGTGGAGCCAGTGAGATGGAGCTGCCATAGCATCTACTCAATTTAAGTTGTTTTGTGCTTCGTTTAGTTAGGAATTTTAAGGGCAAAGTGCGGGATCGCTACCTTGAGATTGGACCAATTTTTAAAGTTGTCTCCTAAAGTGCAAATTTCTTTCACTTTCCTCATGGGATGACCTGCCTTCGTTCATCTCCGCACTATCCAGCATCCACATTCATCGACTGATATGCAAAGCCGATCCGGTCACTATCCAACGATTCGATATCGTCTATCGGCCTCAGTCTCAGCCACCAGTCCACCAAGTTCCGACTCTCACCTCGACGCTGGTCATAAAGTAGGTGTCAATTAGTGCTAAATGATGGATGCGATATACGGTACTTCATCTTTATGCTAATGAATACGGACAGTTAATTATTTTTGTTTGTTTTATGTGGCCGGCGAGTAGAGCGACTGTGGAGTATGTGTGGGAACAGTTCGCCCCCAGATGGCAATGATAGGCTCCGTTGGCGGAACGAAGCCAATCGAAGTGGAGGTACATGTAGCACGTATGCAAGTATGCAGCCAAGCGCCAAACGAGGAACATAATGCAGCCGCGATGGATGATGGAAATGCATCATGGCAGCATAATATCTCATCTCTGGCTCTAAGCATTACTATGTACTTTATGATGTCTGCGTGCCGGGGACACGTTCGCGACAAGGGGGTTCAATCCAATTTCGGATTTCAATTACTTCGAGTGCTCCGACCCATGTCTCACTTCAAAGACAGCACTTCAAAATCCATTAATAATAGACGTAGGTGTGAAAGTATTTGCCCGAAGACGGCGTGTGAAAAACGAAATTAGGCCCTCGCCTCGTTTGAATGGAGCCCCTAATTGAATTTGTTATGGGCCCGTTGTGTTAAGCTCGGGCTTCGTTAGCTGCAACAGAGCCATGGGTGTCGTTACTGAGTTGTACCAGGCCAGGGCTCGCTAATGAGGCCTAGGACGCTGCAGTGCAATCACACTGAACCAGACTCCAATCTTAAGTCTCGACTCGACGTGGCTCGATTCCGTCCCAGCTTCGTTTCCAATTTCTATTTCGAATCGACCGAATTGTGAATTGGATGTCTCATTAAATGACCGACCGACTGGCTCGGCCCAACTGATTGGACACATGTATGCTGGCCACTCGACCGAGGAATGTGTGTAAATAGGGCCAATTATACAATATATGTGACAGGCGATGGTGATGGCTGCGGCAGCGGGTGGTGGCATTGGTGATGGCGTTGATTGAACAAGTTCGTTAGGTGAAGGTGATTTTAAAGCAAAGATAATTCGATCATAGTTCTTTTAAAATTAAATGCACATATCGAGCTGATGGATTATAGGGAAGATTATTAAAACTAGCACTAGGATATTAGTTATGCTCCGATTTCACTTTGTTTTTGAACAAAAGAACTGTTATTTAGCTTCGATTTATGATGTTTAGAACTCTTCTTGATTTTCTCTAATAGATTTGCAACACTAAACTCTGAAGAATTCAACATGTGGAAGTAACATGTTGAATTCTTCAGCATAAAACAATTCTTTAAATGTTTTACTGTTTTTACTCGGGAGTATAAGAACAAATCATGGAAGCGAAGCAAAAATCAGAGAACTATAGAAAAAATTCTGGGAGTCTAAAAAAAAATCATAAGAGATTCCAAAAAATCAACAACAAAAAATGTAGGGATAATACTAAGGACTGGAAAAAATTCCGAGAATCTGAAAAGTATCTCGGGAGTCTACATATCACTACGTGGACAATATATATATATAATACAATTCACTCTGATTATGTACTTCATTCATTGATTGATACAAATTGCGTGTATCTACCCACATTGGGCGCCTTCATCTTAGGTTTCATAACTACTGAAAAAAATGTACAAAGGTATTTCAAAACAAAATGTCTGATTGCACACTACTTTGGCAATCATTTAATGATGCAATCATAACAAAGTATTTTAAGAATGAGTGGAATACAGGATGTATTGTTTGCTTGGCTTTTCTGAAAAATATTTTCATTAAGAGTATGAATATTATATAAAAAAAATGTTTAGCAAAAACAAAGATCATATTATCTTTTGAGCTACCAAACCGAAAATCTGGTGATTTGTATTCATTCACTGGGTTTTCTAATTGTTGAGAAATAATGAAATGTGAACTAAGCATCAAAAATGTGAAGAGGCAAAGAAAAAAGCATGAAATATATATTATTTAATTTAACCTGCATTGCGACTGACTGAAACTCTGTCAAGCTATCGTCAGTGCAGTATGAAAATTTATTTAAAAGATTTTCCTTTAGTTGCCCTGCGTGCTTTTTCCCAGCCGACTAGCTCAGTTTGGCGTGGGTTGCGGGCGGAAAATCTTTTACGTGCTACGGCACGCAGACAGCACGACATTTAAAACATTATACCGCACATAAAAAAAACAATGAAGAGGAGAGGAAGGGGCTAAGTAAGGAAATAATTTATTCACAGTTTATTACAGATTTTTTTTTGTTTTACTCTTAAAAATGAACGAACGAAATGTACCGAGAATTACAACCAACAATACTTTAGAAACAAAATTAAAAACATAAGGGAACAGTATGGTTTCATGCAAATAATAACAAAAAAATAATAAATCAGCGAATAACCAAAAATAATATAATCACAAGAATGGTTGATTAATTTGGGTGGGTGTATTCGAATTTACATTGATCATAAGAATTCACATATGTATTACTTTAAATAAACCAGATAATAACTAATAAACAAATATATATAATGACCAAATTAAAGGTGTTAGAAATAAATATAAATAATAGGCACTTAATCGCCAAATTAAAATTTTAGAAATAAATATAAATAGTATGCACTTAATGGCCAAATATTTATACAACAGACCCACACCATGAATTGTAAGAAATAAAAATAATCAAACGTAATCGAATAGAAAATCAATTATTATTATTATAATCCTAAATATCATGCATTCAACTCTCGTATCTGATCATTGCAAACTTGCGTGCCCATGTTTGTTTCGTATTCTTCAATTGTTTTAGAAATTGGCTTTCTAATGTTAGCGCACCGTTCACCAATCGAAACGTAAACTTTCAAAAGGGACTTATCTGGAGCGTCAACCAACAATCGGGATCCCCAATCAAGCCAACTCGGTTCTTCTTCTTCATACGGTAGCCCACCATAGAACAGTTTGTTCACAGTCTTCCTTCTTTAAGACTTTTTCTAGTTTTATGGAATATTTTTTTTTTTATTAAAAGGTCTGCACACCAAGCTTTGAAGTTCATCCGGCTTAGCCAAATCAACCATTTCCTTTACATTTTTCTTTGTAATATTTCTCACTTTCACTCTGTCTTTTCTGGAAATAAACTCCACATACCTTTCTTCTTCCCAATTCAAAATTCGAATCCCCCATTTCAAATCTCCCGTATATTTGCTTTTGTCCACACCATTAGGGCGTCCCTAAATTCTTGGTACTCTCTTGAAGCTCTATGCTCACAAATCCCAGCTGATGTGATATTTTTTTGAGCTATTGCGGAACAAACGATACTGGAACATCTCGTTTGTCAGCCATGAAGACAGACAACCTGTCAAAGTGATGACACTGATAGTAAACAGATGGAAATTTTCGGTAAGTAGTTTTTTGTTTCTTTATTACATTTCGTATTAACTGAGTTGTTTTATTTTCAGTATCAAAACACCTGATTAAAATTTTCCAGCTCTCGAAACAAAATATTTTAATTTAAATGTCAGTTTTTTTTTAGAAGCTAGATCAATGTGTCTTTGTGTTTTTTGTGTTTCTATCAGATGGACGCTGATCAAATTACCAAATAAAAGGCCTGAATTGGAAAAGGCATAATGAATAAGTCTCTGATACAATAGTTACAGTTTCGTTTTGATTGGAATCTAAACAAATGACCAAAGAATTGATGGTATAGCAAGCTCTAAATTTTGTAATGTCATTAATTAAATGGTTAAGTCTAAATAATTAAGTTAATACAAATTAAAAACGTCTAGAGCAAAAGAATCGCTTGAAAACCGATTTTCGAAGAAATTATCTTTGAGGGACTTAAAAATGTGTAAAGACGTAATATATTTCTTTTCTTTGTAGTGTCATATCAACCATTTCTTACTCAAAGTTACAAGTATCATTTTCTGACAGCATCTCCTATAACACAAATCATGAAAATGTTCAGTGCCTTTATTTTCCTGAGCAAATTCACAATGTTTAGGAGAGCAAAATTGCCATATCTGGCAGCCCTTTGCCAATTTTTCAACGAAATATCTATGAAATCTGTCCTAGAGTAAAGTTCAGCTGCAGTAAAGGCTAAGTCGAAAGCTTTAGGCCAAAAACCAGTTTTTTTCTCTGTGATTTTTCAAGATGGAAGTGTTGGTCGTATTTCAAAATTACTTCTATCAGATCTGGTCCTAGCTAATACCAACATGTTCTTTAAATTTCATATTGATCGCATTATCCGGTCGTCAGTTCTCGTGAACAGCAATTTTGAGTGCTGAAAATAGAGGTAATTTGATGATTTGTTGCCGTTCTTGTGCAACGCGGAATTTTGAAAATTTTAATTTGACGTGGTGGACAAAAGTCAAAATTCTTCAATAATTTGAATTTCTTTTCAAAAATCAAAAACTTTTCAGGAGGGTTGATGATTTGAAGGATTTTTTTCAGGCGCCTGCCATAGCTTCAGAGTCCATGTGTGCAAAGTTTTAGTTAATATCAATACGCTCTGCAAATTTCACGATGATTCATTGTGTTGGTCAGAAGCTATGACAAATCGAAATTTGTGTAAAAAAAAATAACGACAAACAAACCGGTGACAAAGGTTTTTCAAGAACGTCTTTGGGAAAAGACGATTTGCGGTGTTCACTGTATCTCAGCTGAAAATTATCGGAAATCAAAGATCATTAAAATTTAGTCAAAGTATCATCAAATCCTAATTTTCAAATTAGAGCTGTCATTAAGTACCACTGTTTGAAAAAAATTTCTACCGGAGACATACACGGTGACGCGGTGGAAACATTAGGAGACTCTGCTCCTCCATATTCCACCGTTGCACGCTGGGCCAAGGAGTTTAAGCTGGGAAGAACATCCACTGAAGATAAACACCGCAAAGGACGTCCATCCACATCGCTCACTGAAGACAACGTCAAATAAAGTCGAACATGTCGTGTTGACAGATCGAAGAGTGACCATCAGGCATGTAGCTGAGGTCACAGGGATCTCATATGGTAGTGTTCGAAAAATCTATGCCTACAAATTACATATGAAAAAAGGTCTCTGCGCGTTTGGTACCGAGAATGTTAACGGAAGAGCATAAGAAGAAACGAGTCGACATTTCAAGGATGAATCTCGAAAAGTTCCAGGCAATGAAGATCTAGCTCCCAGCGACTTCTACCTCTTTCCTCGGCTCAAACAACACCTTCGGGGTAAGAAATTTGAAGATGATATCGAAGTGATGGCCGCTGTTGAGGCATTTTGGGAGAGTCAAGATAAAGAATTTTTTTCTAAGGGTATCCTGGGTTTGGAAAAAAGATGGACTAAATGTATTAACTTGTTAGGAGACTATGTTGAAAAATAAAAATATCTTTTAAGTTCAATCACCTTGGTTTATATTCATTATTATTGCTTATTGATCAGCCTACGTATATAAAGAAAAGAAATATTTGAAAAATATGACCCTTAAGTTAAGGCGGCTTTAGATATGCGGTGTTTGTCAAATACCGAACACCTAGTTTGGCAAACTTCGCATGTGTGGTTGGGTTGCTCGCCTAGTGCTTGCCCTAGGCCAAGCACAAACATTCGGGTGCTCGCTATTCCCGTAGTTTGTCGAACTTTCAACTCACATCAAAGTAGACGAGCACTGTGTCGGATCCCCGCAGCTCATTCATCTTCCAGTTTTGGCGAACATTCGGCAATGCCCGAATGTCTAATTCACTGTGCTTGTCATTCCGCAAGCACCAAGCCAAATTACTTGACTAGGTGTTCGGTATTTGGCGAATAGGAGGTGTTTGACAAACACCGCATATCTAAAGCCGCCTTTATAGGTCTGTTCGCGTACCTGAATCTATTATAGTATATTTAAATAGATTCGCAGCAAGTCGTTTTTGTACTCTTCCTGCAAGCAAAGTTTTGCTGACGTCATCGCTTCCCCTCTTGCAACAAGTTGTAGAAAAATACAAAACAACCCCCCAAAAAAGTAGGTTTGTTGATTAACGATGGTTTTTGACGTGTTGGACCAATTGTTCATGCAACTGATTTTAATATTTATCATATGATGAAGTTATTATATATTCTTGAATTTCAATCAAATTCGAAATAAATGATGGAGTAAGAACTTTCAATTTTCACGACTACCATAGGCAACAAATACTGTTTTTTATCCACCTCCGTTCTAAAGATTTTGATTAAAAATTGATTAAAAATTAAAAATTTGAGTATGATTTTAATTTATTAAATGATTAAAAATTTGTGTTTGATTTTAATTCGGATAAGAAGTATCTTCGAATTAAATATCTCTCATTGTAAACTATTACGTGCATCTGAAATCGTGTTTAACTAAATTTTTTGAAAAAAAAAACATTCATCTTCCCCAAGTCAGAACCATTTGGTTTTTCAACATGTACTTAGTAATCTTTCGACTTATAGTAATCTTTATGAATATACTTAACCGTTATTAGTGCTTTCCTAATGATGTTTATCAAGTGAATATAGCCGCTACTCAGCCACCAAACCTCACCATTTACGGTCAATCATGCCGAACATCAAACATAAACCGAAAATTTCATTCAATCTGCTTGGATGCCTCTTCATTTCCATCCCATCTATCTATACGTCGACGATAATTGCGTTAATTTTCAGAAGCACTGTTTCTAGACGCTAATAGCTTCTTATCACATACTAAAGATAATGCTAACACACAAAACTACCGAAAGCTATTCGCCACTTAACCTAGCCGCTAATCAGCATTGAGAATCTACTTACTGCTGAAAGTATGGCTTTACTTAGAATTTGGCGATGTCTTTTTAATTGGAGAAAATTCGGTAGCTGCATTGTTGTATGTACGAGCCGCCGTGTATGGGCCCAATAAAATTTAATGAGCACCGAGCTAGTGGAGCTGGTTGGAAGCACTGAACCTGCTAATAGGCTAAATAAATTCCCGAATTGAATGGCAGCTGTTGCCTGGGGCGGCAGCAATTGCGGCAGAACCGCTGCATTCCAGCAATGTCATCGCTTATTTGAATTAGATATTCTACAATTAGCGACTCGGAGACGAGTGTTTGATGTTCGTGTGATTGTATCGTAATGGCAAATTAAACTGAGAAAAGAGTTGTCTAATGAATTTTATGAGGAGCGGTTTTATTGGATTACCATCAAAATGGGGTAGTTAAGGCTGAAGTAAGTGCTCCTGGTTAGCGTTGACTTGCGAAAGGCTGAAATTTAAATGACAATTCGTTGAAATGATGGCTCAAACGTTATTTGAAAGATTTAATTTTAGTTCCAGTAAATTTTATTTTACACCTGGGACTAGTCTCTGTCGAGACATTGTGCCATTTAAGAGTAAACATCAAAAATGCCGACTGAAAATTGCAACAAACATGCTGGTCTATGACTAACATTAATTCGTGGTGTGAAAAAATGAGCTAATCCCCTTATGACTTAAAAAAGTCTAGCGCATCAGAACCGCTAGAAAACTAATTTATCGATGAAATTGTCTTTTAATGACAATGTGGAAAGACGTTATACACTTTTTTGTAGAATCATATCAACCATTCCCTATCCCAAGCAACAAAACTCAACTATAACACAAATGATGAAAATGTTCAGTGCTGGCAACACTTTCCCAACGAAGCAGCAATAAGTTTACGTTAACAAGCTCAAACTTAAATCATCTTATCCTTTGAATTTCGTTCTCATCGAAAGTTTTAGCGGTTAAACGTTGTTTGAGGCTGCCATCCGAAAAATGTTCAAAACTAGAAAAATTTAAAAATTGGTTTCTTATTTTTATTGCAAATGCTTTGCATATGAGCATATTTACGAAAATGGCTAAAGCTGGTTAACCTGTGTCAGCAGCAAAGTAAAATATATACCAAATCTGCTTCACGTTAAGTTAAACCCAACCAGTAAATTTCGTTTCGGTTGAATCACTGCGCTGGAAGTTATACGGGTGGAAAAATTTTTAGGGTTACCACCCTCAAAATTTTAAAGCGTTGATATTTGTTGTTAATATTCATTGCAGGATCATTCCCATTTGCAATTCTAATGACATAATCGCTCAGTAAAGAAATTCCACAAAATTACAAAAATGGTCATAGCTGGCAGCCCTTTCATGATTTTTGTACGAAATTCCTACGGCAATTGGTTCACATTAAGGTCCATTTAATGCATGAACTTCGTTTTGATTTCATGACTGGACTGTAAGTTATAGGGAAAAAAGCTTTATTTTGCTGAGCAAATTTGCAAGATTCAGGAGACAAAAATCACCATAGCTGGCAACTCTATTCTAATTTTTCGGCCAAATTTTCACCGAATGTTATTCAAATAAAGATCTAAATATTATGTGAATTTTGTTTAAATGTGATGGCTGAATCGGAAGCTATAGGCCAAAAAGCTGTTTTTTTCTCAGTGATTTTTCAAGATGGTACCACTGCCTAGTCAATACCAACATGTCCTGTGAATTTAATTTTGATCGGATAGTTCGGTCGTCAGTTCTCGTGAACAGAACTTTCGAGTGCTGCAAATAGAGGTAATCTGGTGATGGGTTGCCGTTCTTGTGCAACTCGGAATTTCGAAAATTTTAATTTGACATGATGAAATGAAATCAAAAATTTTTCAGGAGGGTCAATGATTTGAAGGATTTTTTTTCAGGAGCCTGCCGCAGCTACAGGATTACCCATACTACCTTGAAAATTCATGTGTGCTAAATTTTAGTCAACATCAATACGATCTGCAAATTTCACGATGATCCAATGTTTTTGTCAGAAGTAATAACAATCAAAATTTGAAAAAATATCGTTGCCTTTTTTAGGCACGCTGCACCCACACACGGTTCAAAATTTCCAACTCTTCATCATAAACAAGCTAAGAAAATAATAAGTTTTCATTCTTGATACTTATGAAATATAGGAGTACCTCAAAATTCACTAAAACGCTCGCTGTCGCCAAAAGGTTTAAATGATGAAGAATGGTTTGGAATGATGAAGAAATCGATTTTTTTTTCTTTGGTTTTTCTTAAAGAACAACTCATCGAAAGTACTCTCTGAAAATTTGAAGTCGATCCGAGCTATATATTAGAAGGGAGAGCGATTTCCCCACTTCGATCTATCCCACCTGTGTATGTAATATTTCTCATTTCACGCAACTTCTTTCACTTTCTTTTCTATCGAGGAGGGAAAATAATAATGGTAGGGTAATGAAATACTGAGTCTAGATATATTATTCTATACAGGCTTTGGACATAACCAATGAAGAAGGGCAATTATTGTATGGGCCTGGTATCGATGATTCTATGTAAGTTAAAAAAAAATGTTTTATTCTTACTTTAAACTTTAAACGCGTTTTTCTCGAAACGGTATATTTCAAGTCGGTGCCAACGATAACTCAAAAACTAATGCACCAATCTTAACCAAATTTTGCACACTTATTTTAAATAGTATTTTCTTGTACTTGAACGAAGGATATTGTGTTTCGTTCATTGGAATTTAATACACATGGCATTATTTATTGAATTTTTGGGTCAAAAATTAAATTTTTTACTCGCGACGTTGCCAAAAGTTCAGATTTCAATATTTTTACAAATCCTTCGTCCAAGTACAAGTCAAACTCATACTCTACCAGAAACAATTTGAATTTTTTGTTTCAGATGAATCCAGCTCAAGATATCGTTGGCACCGCATTTTTCGAGCCTTTTCGTAAAATAGCTGCCAGAGGGCGTATTATCAATATTTTTGTCTAAAATTTTTTTTACATATAGTTCAAGAGTTACTTTAGTTGTTAACAATAATTTATAATAATTTAATGCATTATTTTTTATTTTTGAAACATTTAAAAATGGCGTTTTTTTTATTCTCTGAAACCCATGTAACCCCTTAAGATATCAGAATTTTAGTCATCATTTTAGTCGTCAAGTCATGGACCTACCTACTATATACATCTACGTCCTTCGAAAATTTCAGCTCAATCGGATCGGCCACTCCAGAGATTATCTCCCTTAATCATTTTGCTGATATATATATATATAAAATATATATATATATATATATGTATATATATATATATATATATATATATATATATATATATATAAACATATATATATATATATATATATATATATATATATATATATATATATATATATATATATATATATATATATATATATATATATATATATATATATATATGTATATACATATAAATATATATATATATATATATATATATATATATATATATATATATATATATATATATATATATATCAAGAAATATGAATTTTCGGCGAAACGAGTTTAATATTAATTTTTTTTTAATAATCCAAAGTATTATTGCTAAATTCAGGACAAAGATTCATAAATTCTTCACATCTGCCTAACATTCTGTTTCGAAACTAAGTAAATAAGTCATAACAGTTGCAAATATGCCTTTGAAGTCCTACAAAAATAAAAGTGTGAAAATTTTTGTAAATGGGTAGTGATTAAACCAAAATGGTTTTTTTGTAGTTTACATTCATCCATCATTCATCAAAAACCTTCCTTGAAACTTACTACAAACCACATCAACCGTTCGATTTTCAATCCAGCAAGAATTGACAACGACAAACTATCCCACCGATCCCAATGCATGTCAAATATTCCATTAATTAACTTAGTTACAAACCATTCGAAAACTACTTGGCTATCCTTGTCGTTGTTCATTCTCTTGGTCATTGTCGTCGTCGTCGTCATCATCATCGTCCCGAAACCCGTCTAATTAAAAACACTTCAAATACCGAAAGTTTCGAATGAATTGCAGGTTTTTGTCAAGCACAAAATGCAAACTTCGGATTCGGTGCACAGGGCGGCCGACATAAAGACACGAAGCGAGAGCCTGAGTATCATAAATATCGAATTCACAGACCCCAATCATTAGTTAGTTTCGGTCCGAACCGAACGCAGCCCCAACACCAGGACCTGACCACGTCCAGTCTGAGAATAGTTTAATTAAAATTCCTGCGAGAGTAGAAAGAGACGCGAATTCTGCCATAACTTTAACCGGACGAGCTTCCGTCGAGCACCGGCTAAGCCCTCATTCATGCAAAATTGCCAATTAAGGAGCCTAAAATTCCGCAAACCTGCACAGAGGATGCATATCTCAGCGGGTGTGTTATTACAGGTCCGACAGATATCGAACAGTAGCGGTTTGGTGAGAATCGGTCCGACGAAAGGCGGAGATGTACATAATTTTGCAACTAGACTCTTACTAAGGGAATAAGGACGAGACAAGGAGAGGGTGTGTATTTTAATCAGAATCGATGCGGTGGTGGTGACACTGGCTGCAATATTGCAGCCAATACCAGTGATTCCTCATAGTGCAAGTGAATTCCTAACTGCTTTCAGGCTTTCCATGTAAGTTGGTGCAAATTACATTCGCCCGAAGGAAAGCAATTAGATAAGGACCAGGAATTTTAGATGTGCGCTTCGATTTTCACATGACCTCCAAAAATATTTCTTCATCGCACTACGAATTCAAGTGTTGAAATTTCTAACGTTTTTTTTTTCGAATACATCTCTCATCGAGATTGTCTTTGTCCCTCTGGTGAAGTCAACAATTAACCATTGAGTGCAATCACCTTTTTTCCATTCGTCATATGAAATTCGTGTGTTGAATGAGTTAGTTAGCTGTGTTCCCAGCAGGGATGAATTTCTCCGACTCGGAACACATTATGTGCGTAAATACATAAAGGTGAGTGCCAATTACGGGCACCATTGCCTCGGGGCCTCATCGAACTGCTCATGCATGAACTCACGGACTCATTGTCGTTTCGAGTGCAATCAATCAAAATAATAAAGGCAATTGTCGTTGCAGCCGTTAAAGATGTCGATTTCGATTTCCTAAGCAAGCATAATGGATCGATGGAATTTATTGAACAAGCAAGCAGTTCTTTTTTCGTCATCGTACAATAAGCGGGCTGTTGTGAAATGTCGATCAATGTGAGCTGAGAGAGAGTGGAATCGGTTCGAAACTAGTTCGGAGTTTATTTGATTGAGTTTAGTTTTTGGTTGCAAAACGAGCCAAAAATCGATCTGAAGATTTGTTGATTGTGATTGAATTAAGTTTCAAAACAACTAAGCTGCCTAATTTCCCCTAAAATTCATGTCATGTTCTGGAAAATTTTTTGATTTTTTAGCAACGGAAGACGTGGTCCAAAAAATATTGGGGGATGAGGGCTACTTGTAAAAGGAGTACGTTGTAACAGAGCATATGATTTCACTATGATATACATGACCACAGTGTTGTTGTGGCCGTAAATTCATTCTAGCAGCACTATAGTTTGAAGGCTACAAGATTGTATTTGGGGACATAACAGTAAAATGCATTTTTCATTGACGAGACGAAATAATTTGAACTTATAAAATGATACCAACAAGGGCAGGCAGTAACAGTCTTTTTTTTTAATCATAGTTTACTGTAAATACCACAATCAACCATTGACACTGTTCTCCGCATTTCAAATCATTTTTCACCATTTTATATATAAGGACCTTCAACTTTTCGAAACGAAGACATCTTTGAAATCAGTGGCGGCACGTGGTTTTGAGACTTAGAGAAGCACAAACAAAATATATAGGCATATAATTTATTTATTTATTGTCCAAATCCACAGAACAAATCCAATTATAGATTAGACAAGAAGAAAAAATAAAAATATATACAAGTATATAAATATGTAAGAAAAAGTAAATAACATGGAAACCAAGAAAATTAATAAAATTCAGAATGGAATAATAATACAAAAAAGAATAAAAAGCTAATCAACCGAAAAAGAAACAAACAAATTGAGTAAATTAGGACCATATTTCGATTATAAGAAAGAACGTTATTTTTTAAAATACTTTTAAACACAGATAACGTTTGAGGCAGAGGACCAAGGTTAAGGCTATTTGCTGACGAGGCAAACGCAAAATGGAGGAAAAGAAATAGGTGTATGTACGGGCAAATGTAACATTAAAGTTAAATAAAAACCGGGTCGTCCTAATAGAGGCCCGGTTCCCTAACTAAAAGTTGAATGCTGGGGTCAACCAATATACTGCCTTTAAAAAGTTTAAAAAGGACGTCGAGGAACACTCTACGTGACTCAAGGGAAGGAATTTGAAGGATGGAGAGGCGCATACTGTAATCACAATACGGAATACTGTACTTATAGAACAACGAGCGGGTGAATCGGCGTTGCACGGATTCAACCGCATCGATCAAGTATCCGTAATGTGGACACCAAATTTGGCAACAGTATTCAAGAACACTACGGACAAAGGAAAAAAACAGATAAAGAGAAGTGGAAAGATTAACAAAACGTTTAGAAGATCTGATGATGAAGCCAGAAAAAATGAGAAGCCTTGGCAGTGACGTGAAGAATATGCAAGTCGAACTTCAATTTGGAATCAAAAATCACGCCAAGGTCCTTGATATTAGAAACAGCATTGAGAGGAGAGCCAAGGACACAGTAGCAGAAGAGCAAAGGAGATATTTTGTGGGTGAAAGACATTTGATGACACTTCGCAACGTTCAAAGTGGACATGTTAGCAGTGCACCAGTTAGCCAGAGTATCCAAATCGCTCTGCAATATGGTACAGTCACTAGTGGATTCAATCATTCTGAAAATTTTAAGATCATCAGCGTGCAAAAGTCATGGTGAGTTAAAGAGGGAAGGAGATCGTTAATAAACGAAAGGAACAATAAAGGGCCAAGAATGGATCCTTGCGGAACTCCTGAGGTAGGAAAAAAAGGTGTTGAAGAGCAAGAGCTAACAATAACGACACAAGAGCGATCACAAACGTAGGAAGAGAACCAACAAATAAGGGCACCAGAGAGACCAAACCCAGTTAGCTTTGATAGAAGAATATCATGGTTCACAGAATCGAAGGCCTTGGCAAAGTTGGTATTGAGGACATCTACTTGCTTTTGCTGGTCGATTGCGGAAGCAACGGTGTTTGTCAAAGTCAATAAGTTTGCTTTGATGAATCCATGCTGTTCCCTGGCCAGCAAGGGCTGGACGAAAGGGTACACTCTATTGTAAACGACTCTTTCGAGAAGCTTACTAAAGCATGGCAAAAGGGATATGGGACGGTAATTAGAGATGGAAGAAATATCATCAGCTTTAAGGATGGGAAATATGTTGGCGGATTTCCATAGGGAAGGAAAGATCCCGGTTGAAATGCTGAGGTTAAAAATTATTGAAAGAGGAACACACAAGGAAGATGAAAGTGATTTGATGAAAAAATTTGGAATGCCGTCAGCACCGAAGCTAGTGCGTGCATCTAGAGACAACATTAACGATTCCACTTCTAAGGGATAAGTAAAAAAAGTAGAAAGGGTACAATCAGGAACTGGAAAAAAGGTTGAAGACGAAGAGCTACTATGATCGGAGGTGAAAGAAGAGAAAAATTGAGCAAAGAGCTCACAAGAATCTTAAGGTGAGGCCGCAGACTTATCATGAAGATACATAGCAGAAGGAATGCCAGAGGAAGTTTTAAGGGATTTAATATAGGACCAAAAAGGTTTAGGATTGTCAAAAGTAATAGAAGTTTCGACATACTCAAGGTAAGCACGCTTAGCGTCGTTGGCTGCCATTTTAGCAGCAGCTCGTAACCTTTTAAAATTCAAAAGGTCATCAAGTGAGCCAGGCCTTTTGTATTTGCTACGCGCTGCATCTTTCGTTCTAAGAGCAATTGCGACATCAACGGCGAACCACAGAGGGTCGGAACTTCTTTTACTGCGAAAGGAAGGAGTGTAGCAGGAAATTAAGTTGCACAAGAAGGAATAAAATTTGTAGATAGCATCATCAACACTTAGCCCTCTGAAGAAATTATACCAGTTAGTACAATTTATTTCATTGGACAAAGCAGAATAGTTTGCTTTTTTAAAATTGAAACGAAGTCTAGAGGCAGGTTTGTTTTTAGACGAACGGTTTAGAGTTAATTCTATAAAAAGAGGAGGGTGATGAGGATCCGGGCGCACATACGGAGATAGAAAAGGACTCAGGCAAAGTGAAGAAGGGTGAAGTTAGTCAGAACAAGATCGAGAATCCTGTTGTTAGTATTGGGTACGTTGTTGAATTGTGAAAGTGAGCAAAAGGACATAGAGGAAGAAGTAGTGAGAGAAATATTGTTTGAAGACAAAATACATGAAAAAGTATTATCCCAATCCAGCGACGGAATATTAAAATCACCACATAACAGTAAGGAAGCAAAAGGGAAGCGGCCATTGAGGTAGGACGAGATTTCCGCAAAGAAACGTTCATATACCAGGACGGGGCTACTAGAAGGGATGTAGATTGAGGAAACAAGCAGCACTGAGGATGGTGAAGGACAAATACGGACAATCACACATTCAACCGAGGTGGAAGGGATGAAGTCACTGCAGAGCGTTAGATAATATAGACAAGCATACGACGCGTTTAGTAAGCTATAACATGGGAATTTTATTAATTTATTTATTAACCAAACAAGGCAAATTTAGTACATATATATAAATATGAAAACGAAAAAAAACTGCAAATGGATACAACACTAATAATAATAATAAAAGAAAAAGAGGAAGGTACAAACAAACAACGCATAAATAAATAAATCATTGGCGGGAAACAACCCAATCTGGCCACACTGATCGAAAGTTACAAGGCAAAAAGCTTTTATTTCTCTCAGGCCTATAGGGCTGCCCACATTGTCAATTAATTCTCTCGGGCCTGGTGCTACTTAGAACTAATACATCCTATGAATTTCAATTGGCTCTAATTATCGAATCGAGAGTTCTAGCAAATACAAATTTCGGGTGCTAAAAGTAAAGGTAAGTTGGTGAAGAAGAATTACTGATCTGGTACAAAGACGAATTTTGAAAATTTTACTTTGACTCTTTAGTCAAAGCTAAGAGGTTTATTAGAAGTATGCATTTTTCAGGAGGATCGTTGATTTGGAGGTTTTCTGTTTACGTACCTGCCGTAGCTACAAAGTTGCCCGCATGTTCATCCCAAATCAAATAAGCGTATTTCTTCTGCTAATATGTACTTTGAATTTCATATTAATCTGATAATTATATGGGAAGTTATCGTAAGTTTGCAAATTTTCTTTGCCTACTTTTAGATACTTAGCACCAGCATGGGATTGATAATTCCCAAAACGTTATCATAATTTAGTAAACACAACTAATTTTCCTATACATTGCTTATTATTTGAAATATTTTTTTCTCTAGATATGTACATACATATAAATTCACTAAAACGTTAGCTAATGTCATAGGGATATTTTCTCGTTAAATAAAAAAAAATTTACAGCTCATATGTATCGAAATCTCCTGAAATGTTCAGGTCGATCAAACCATACGATTCCCAAATAAACCCATGCAATTATCGACATCGTTTATAGGAACATTAATGTTCGTGCAAAGTGATTCTAATTCTAATTTCCTTAGACAATCAGTCAAAAATAGCCGAAAACTGCACGAGTGGTATCTACTTACCCCTGACATTGTGGAATACGTTAGGCAATTCCTGCATAGCAGTCCGAGGTGATCTGTTCGCAAGCATTCTTAATAATTGTTCCTCAGTAACCGTCTGGTGAGGCATATTTTAGATTTGGACCTGCATTATTGCTTCTAATTAATTGCCCGTCGCGGCTCATAATAGCTTTTATTTATACTCTTATTTCCTCTCTAACCATCCAATTTGTGATTGGACAGCTTGTCTGCAAGATAAAAATAAATGTCAATATTCATCGCATCTATTATAAATATTACCTTCAAGCTTCCAAGCTTCCAAATGAGCTTCGACCTTAGTTTCCATTCCCTGAATTCGGGCCATATAGTTCCTATTTCGCAAATCCATTTTTAATAGTATTCAAAATTGTCAGCAATAAAAATGCAATTTCACAAGTTGCCTCATAATCCATCAAACACTCAAACATCAGTCCAATTTAATAGAATTAAGCGTAATGTGAACCAAATAAAGTACCATTAATGCAAATTCACACAAATTTCAATTAAGCTCGAGACAAGCGGGGGCAACTGACATATAAAAAACACCACCAAACTGAATTACAACAACGTTACTTCCGTATCCGATCTGTACCATTTCCATTAGCCTAATCACTCCACCATTATTCTTTCAATGCAAAGTGATGGAGACACGAATGGACGGACAGTCGACGACGTGAAGCAGCCAAACAAGCGAGCGAGCGAGTATCTTTGCTTTGTCCGGACCGTTATCTGTCTTCTCTTCAGTCGTCGGGCCCACATTGGGCGCCGTTAAATGCATTTAAAGATTCATGACACCGGCGAACGCTTTTATCAGTCAAATTGGCTTTGTTCGATGCTGTTCAGCTCTCAGGCTCCACCACCCGCACTCACATTCGCCTTCACGTTTACTTCGCGTACTTCATCCTGCATGTTTCGCATTAGGCCCAAGCCGAGGGAGGAACTGAATGGCCGCATTGATGTATTCGCTTTTTGGATTTGTCTCGTTTATTCCTCCAACGAGTGAAAAGGGGGACTTGAGACTCTTAAAAGGATTTTCACCACTTTTTCTATACGTTGGACTGATCCCGGCTACATAGTAGTGTCTACATCATAAACATAGCCAAACACACCACTTCAGGTCCCAATCAAATAAAATATTATAATTAAAACCAAAGCAGCTACAGTAAAAGCAACAGCGCTAATTAATTAAGTAAACAAACATGAATAAGAGCCATAAAACACATGCACTACCAACCCCACCGCTCTCATTAAGCGCACGGGACTTACTTGCATTACAAGAGATTTTGCCGGTATTACAGCAGCCCGGTCTCCTCTCCCATCTTTGGGGCATCTTCGAAAAGAAATGGTCGGACCAGAAGACGCAAGCAGAAGGTAGTCAGACAAACAGATCGTCAAACAGACGAGCGAACGGATCCGCCGGCAGACCGCCCGGCTCACCTTGCTCACAGGATGGGTCGAACCCAGGAACCTCTCTTTGCCCAATTATCCACGCCAAGTGGGGATAAGACAGTTCATTAATTGGTCCCAATTAAAAACAGCTAGCAACCGACTGGGCTTTAGCGTCTTTTTTAATAAACTTAAATGCAGCTTCTTTCGCACTACCACCGCTTCCCGGCTCCAACAAAAAACAGCAACAACAACACACAAGCGCATCAAAGCGATGAGAGGGTGGAGAAAATATACACTACTACTATGCCAGTGATATGCATGCGGAATTTCGATTTAGCGAAGACGAAAGAATAGACGTCGAATACGATAAACATCCCCGCGAAGGAAAAAGATAAAAGATACCAGGGGAAATTGGAAAAGCATGTTGACTCATTCTCTTTCAATTAGATTAATTGGGAGACACCTCACACCAAAGTTGCGTTGTGTGCTTTTGTGGAGCCGCCGTTGAGATTGTGTTTGTTCTACGATATGAGATGGAGCTCGGAAAAGTGTTGTCAGGATGAAACGGAAACCCCGTGAATTTGGGTTTTGGCAATTTTTCGCATCAAATTTGTTGACCATGTTGGCTCAGTTTCGCTGAACTAACTACCTTCGCATTTCCGTCGCATGTCTAATATTTTCACAACGAAATAACACAATAAGCAAGTAATTCGCAAATATTTGCAAGTATTTTGTTCATATTTTCGCAATTGAATCGATTTTAGTGTCGTGTATCCCTTCTGATATCTAATTTTCATTTTCTAGTTGATTTCCTCCTCCGAGAACACTGCTAAACCAGATTTTCATTTGCAAATGCCTCCCTTTTCACGTTTCTCTCCTCCGTCAATATTCGCTTGCATGGGGCTTCTCCTCCACCACCACCACGAGCGCGCATGTGTGTGCGTTCCGCAAAAACCTGTTTCATTTGTATTTGTCATACTCGTTCGAAATAGTAGGGGTCGTTCGGTCTGGCTCGTTCCGGTTCGCACCACTTCTTCGTAGTGTCCGTCCGTGTCGATTCCGAAACAAAAGCGCATCAACCAGTTTCCGTATGTTTTCGTTAGTTCAGTACAGTGTTACCCAATGGTTGGTTCGGACGTGGCTTGATTTCGTGAAGTGCTGTGAAGCGTGACAAACGTCAAACGGCGGTAGTCCGGTCTAAACGAAAAGTAAAATCTGTTCGGTGTGCATTCCGTACTCGTTTTCGCAGTGAATGCAAGTGCGAAATATTCGCGGTGTTGGAACTCTCTTGAGTTTTCCGGGATTTTCAATTATCCAGCAGTAGAAACTCTTGTGACAGATACTCGATAGTTTCTTTTGAGTTAGTTTTGCTGGATCAGTGTTGCCAAGAGAATCGTAATTTTTCGAAGGTTTTCCTTGAACTTGGCGAGTTTAGTGGCATGTTTGTTGATTGAAGGATAGGAGATTATATTTTAATTTCCGTTTTGAAAGAATCCTGTTTAGTTCGCAACGTTTAATGCATGAAGGAAAGTGATAGAGGAAGTGTTGGTGGTATAATCGAGGAGTACATTGATGGCTCTGAAATCAGACTGATTTTTCTGATTTATTTTGAAGTATTTGTTGGCTAAGTTATTTTTCATTTGGATATTATTCTCGGCGAATTTGATTTGGCGCGACTACTCAGCAGCGTACCAGAAGTATGCAGTGAGTGCAGAGTTAACACACCATTAACATTGAAGGTAAGAAGCTATTAATGGCGGGAAATATGACTTTCCCCTTTAGTATAGTGGCACAGCTCAAATATTTGCTTTGTTGGGACAAGTTCTCAGAGCACGGCGAATCGAACAAGTATGTTCAGATAAATGAATCAGGTATTGGAGTTTAGGTTTCTTGTGAACTTTAAAAAAAAGCCAGAGTGGTAAAAGCATTTTAAATTGTCTGCAAGACATTCTTTAACATCGAACAGCTGTGAATCGCCTTGATAACATTCATTCGATATAAAATCCCCTAATGTCTGCAAGTATAAGTGATACCAAGCCGGACGCCATCTCGAAACACGACCTTCGGCTGTATTGGTTTGGCTGGCAGTCTGTTATTTTTTTTGGTACAGACGAACGATGAGAATCGGAAAGACCATGCATCTTCGCAACCCCTACTGAACCTACCGACGGCCTAGCGAATGGTTCGTTTACAATAGAATTTCAGTTCATTATCTTTGGACAAGGTTTTGCTCTAATTAGAACGTGGTTGTGGGGCAACAATTATTTATAATGGGGATGCTTGCCGGTCGGGACCCTTCTCATTGGAATGTTGCCGCCTCTGTGCTCAATAGCAAGCAGCAATACGACTCCTTGTCTGGGCTCCGCGATGGAATCAGTCATGATGTGTAGTAGGTACCGAATTCATAGTATTGATGTTGAATGGCTGTTATTGTGCGTGAAAGAAGTTTTTGGACAGATTGGATATGAAAGAAGCTATGGAAGCTGAATAGAATGGTAGTAAACTGAATTTCGGTGCTATACAGTTTGCTGTACAGTTTCAAATATTGCCTCAAACATTTCGCCAATTATATTTGTATTCATTCTAAATGTTTCTATACTGTTCAATGAACGTTTCCGGGGCCAAATTGTTTTAGTTCGCTTGCTAGTCAAACGACTCATTTTTTTTATTACAATCGGTGTAATTATTCATATATTTTTCTCAGTTTTAAATTTATCACCCGCATAAATCAATGATAAAATAAGTAAATGGTCGAAATGTACTCCTGAATCCATATCCGAGCAATATTAGGCCGCGTTCGTCATTGACGAGCTCTTATTTTCGGTGTTTAAAATTAGCCCTCAACGTATGAGTGTCAAATCCCAAGATAAAAACCTATTTCATTAAAAACATCAAACCAGATTGTCATTTTTCATCATCTAACACTCCAAGATAATTTTCCTATTGCTTGATTTTTTATAATAAATTTTTCCAAGGCCGAGATTTTTCGTTCAGAGAACTAACGAGATATCACAAAAATAGAAATTATTAATTAATAACAACAAACTTTTCTATTTCCTGGTTGAATCAAATTGCTAAAACAAGCCAGTCAGATTGTTTGCTTATTTTGGCATTCATTTATGGGGTCAACAATATCAAAATGTAATATGGTATTTGATTTGTGAAGTTTTGCTACGAAAAAATTCATGCAAGGGTCTTGAATAGTTTTTGTAAATTTTCATAAAAAGAAGTTTCTTTAATTTTATAGTTTATTTTAGTCTATTTTGAAACATATTTGTAGAAAAATTGTTAAAATTTTATTAAAATTTCTTCAAAGCTCTATCTTTTATTTCATTCAAATAAAAGACTAGTTGAAAACCATTAAAATCAGCTCTAGAATAGAAAAAAAGGTTCGGTCAACAATTATTTTTCTTTATTTTCAATTCTCGTAGATAAACCGTTTATCTACTCCTATAACTGTAAACGAAAAGAAGTTTACAATAAAGTTATTTGTAATCAAACGTCAAAAAGGATTTGACGTTTGTCTGAGCACATATTGAAATTGTGTGTTGCCGACGTTGGGAGTAGAATTTTACTAGGCTAAAAAATCTAGGTCTTATCGTATTCAAGTAGTTTAAACAGTCCGAAATCATTAATAAAGTTGATTTGGTGGGTTCAGAGAAGCATAAAATTTATTTCATAAATTATTGATATTTATCTTATTTTTAAGACCGGTCAAGTTTAATTTATTTATTGTATTATTAAGAGCGACTAAAATTAGCGCAAGAGAATCTATTTATGTCTATCAGCTAGATTTGTCAAACAAATCACGCTAGACTAGATGCTTTGCAGGAAAAATCCAGCAAAAGATAGTGTTTCAACATAGTTTTGAAGAAAATACTTCGAAATCTAATCTGCTAATTGATCGTACGTGGATAGTCTAGTGAGTAGAGTGCTAGTCGATCAGCCTCAGAAAAAAAATTCTATTAGTACCAAATATTTCAAAGTTAAATGCCTTACATTTATTTGAAATTGAATGCAAAATTTATTTGTATCATTAATAGAAGCAAGTTGTAGGTTTTTCCTCTTTTATTTATTTATTTGCGACTTATTTGAAATACAATTCAATTATCTGCTGAAAATGTTTCGTTGACTTGTCGCAAAAGTAATTTTATGTGCGAAATTATAGTTCATTAATTTAGGATTCACACAGATTGTAATACGAAACGAAGTAGAGTTTATATTGAGGATTCTATGAAAAGCAGGGTAGTTTTAGCTAGACGTAGATATGTCATGCCAAAAAGTAGAGTTTGACCCGTTGTAGATTTTTCTAAATCAATTAATTGTAAACCACAAAAAAATAACCACAAATGTCTAATTTTTGCTGTCACACATGTACTATATTTGGAGTACAAATTAGTTCGGTTCAGTTTTTTATGGTCAAAAATGCAATTTATTTCAGAACCAAACCATTAAACAGATTAAGGGTTTATTGATTTGTGATCATGATGCCCTTCTTGTCTATAAATCAGCATGGACAACGTATATCGTCTCTAAAGCTTATCAAAGCAGAGAATAATTGATACGGGAAACTCGATCGTTTTGCGGAATAAACCTTCCAAAGCAGAATCAAAGTGGAATTGTCACAAATTTTTCTATTTTAATTTCATTTTTTCACATTTTTCGTTTTCTTCGACTTGACCTATTTTAGTACAGTTTTCGTGAAAAATATCATTTTCCACGAGACACCTTTTGCATTTGTAAAATAATTTGCCTATATACTCTCGTCTACCTCGAAGTGAAAAACGAAAGGGGTTAACTTTTCGGAGTACACTTTTCCACCTAATCTGTAGTCTGTTAGATAAGTTTGTTAGCATGTTGTTTTATGGGCTTCTTAAACATAGAAAAACAAACTCACAAACGTTCCAAGTCGTAATCAAAATCGGATAACATCAACATGCCGTTGAGAAAGAGGATGCTGTTAGTAACAAATGTTTAGATCAATATATCTCAAAAACCGTTATGGCTACAAGAAAAAGTTATGAATCTTTTTTGTTGGACATTTTTCAAGCTACAAATTCGTCATACATTGTTTTTCTGAAAACGTGACCGTTACTGAGATATTTAGGAAAGGTAACTTTTGGTGACCTTGGACCCCATATAAAAAGTAACGCAGCATTCGGATCGATGGGGACTTTAAACATTTTGTTCAACACGCCAGTACCAAGGTTCACACCAAAATTCAGCTTTCCTCTAATTTTTCTGAAGCACCATGTTCAATTTCCCCGGACTCTATAAGAAGAATTGAAAAAGAGAGGGTGCAAGAAGAATTGATAAAGATAACAGTTCATAGGACAAAAATAGCATCAAATGAACTGATGCTTGTCAAGCTCTCAAGCTTGTCAGTAGTCAAAAATATTTACACACATTTATTTGCGTCAAAATTTTCTACTTAATTAATGAACTTTTTTAAAATGTGATAAGCTTACTTAATTAACATAACTAATACTTAGTAACACCACCTTTGGCGTCGATAACTTCTTGTAATTTGGCTGGAATTAATCCAGCCAAATTCCAAAGGCAAATTTAAGAGTCAATTTAAACTAAATCGCCGTTATTTCAATTATGGTATCATGGCGTTTTCGATCCTTTTCAATTATATTAAGATCGAAACCCTGGCGAGGCCATGGAAGCACAGCCTGATTTAAGATGGAAAATTTTGCAGCCACCCGTCCTTTATGGCAAGGAGTATTGTCGTTTTGAAAAATTCAGTAATCAGTTGGAAAGAATCTATTTCCTGACGGAAAGTCATGATCGTTTAAAATTCCAATATAACAGGACTGATTTAAAGTGCTCTCTATCGGTGTCAAATCTTCAAATCCATAGTATGATGCACATCCCCCTGTTAAGTGGCTGCAATGCATTATTCTTTTGGTGTTGTCGGAGATACATGAAGCGTTTACCAAACGAATCCTGTAATTGAACTTCAGACTCATCTATCCATAAGGGTTCATCCATAAAGTACGTCACACGTAAAGGGGGGGGGAGGGGGTCGACAAAGTGTGACATGGTGTGACAAGGGGTGGGAGGGGTCCTAAGTTTCGTGACATCACATTTCAAAATCTAGAGGTACTAATCGCGTAATTTGAAATATTAATTAAACTAAAAAATATGTCCAACTCTATCTTTAGGGCAATACGGTTTAAATTGTTTTGTTGACAAGTTCATAGCCGCTTCTGACACGTGCCGATCGCCGACGAGCCCTTTGACTAATGCCGCCAAACGCACCGCACCTCGCGTAGGTAATGTTTTTGTTTCTATATTTTCATTCGACAATTTGCTTTCGCTGAGTGAACGACGTCGTTTTTTTAGTTGTGCTATTTTGTGGATATAAACATAGTTTAATAAATCAAGTTCAAAATGAACAAAAAGATAGATTTAGGTAATCTTTACCGTAGATTATACGAAACATACAGTGCGACTTACGCTGATAAAAAAAAACAGCATATACAGGAAGAAGTTAATACCTTATGGAAAATTTTGAAAAGTAGTGACAATATCGAAGGTGATGTGGAATTGAAAATCAAAGAGCTGCAGATACAAATGACGAAAAAAAAAGCGACACTAATGAATTTTTTTTCGAAAATTCCTTCGGCGTCAACATCACGAATAAAACTAAAGCGGGAAAAGGAGGGAAAAGTACAAGTAAGTTATTACGAATTTAATTACAATCCTTAATTATCGCGCTCAGGAGTCAAAGATGGACGCGGACTTGAATCGCATCGCACGCGCCGCATTAGGTACTAATAATTATTTAAGACTAGCTTTCCGCTCGTAGTTTTGCCCGCGTGTACTACGATTATGTGTTTGTTTTTACACCTACGGTTTCATAGGACTTCATACAAGTAATTCTAATATGGTGCGGTTGAAGACCGCGGTATAAAAAGTAACGATATAATAATATTAATTGGAATTTTATTACAATATAACATATAATTTGCAGGGAAATACTAACGAAGGTCAGACACCACTACCAGAAGACACTGATATGGTTAATATACCGTCAAGTGAAAGTCAGCTTCAAACAATACCTAAACCAACGCCTAGTCAGAGTGCTTCACGGAATAAAATTGTAGTTTTAGAATCTGAGCTCAATAGCTTGTTGTTAGCACGCGATGCTGGTATAGCCTCAAATGAAGCAATAAAAAAAATCTCAACTTTAAAGAAAAATATTCAGCAGGAAAAAAATATATTAAAGCGAAAGATTAGCGCAGCAGAAAGACAGAAAAAATGTCGTGATTTTAAAAAACGAAAAATTGTAGAACTTTGCGAAAAAAATACCGATTTAGCCGCAGCACTAAAACTTCGAGATACTCTTGGTCGGCCTAGAATAGAAGAAACACAATCCGGTTTACTTGGAGTCATAAAGGACCTTGCAGTTTTTGGTGGCGCAGCTGATGATCGACGTCGCACTGAAGCTATAAGGTGCTGTAAAACATTAGACGACTTACAAGCCGAACTTTGTAAACTGGGATATACTATCAGTCGATCAGGGTTATACTTGAGACTTCTGCCCAGACGAGTCAATACAGAGGAAGGAAAAAGACATGTCGTAACTGTTCCTGTCAAACTATGCAAACCCGACTCTACGCTACATACGAAACATCAAGATGGTCCATTTTGTACTGCGACGATAAGAAACCTTGAATCGTTAGCTTCAATTTTGGGCCCTGAACAAGTTTTCTTTTTATCGATGGATGACAAAGCACGCGTGCCATTAGGTATTACAGCAGCAAACGCTCAAGCACCAATATTAATGCACCTTGATTATCGTGTAAAATTACCGGATCATGATTTCGTGGTTGCGGAAAAACATAAACTTATTCCCTCTGTTTATGCAGGTATTGTAGTAAAGAAAGATGGTGAAGGAAAACCTGAAGCTGTGACACATTCCGGGCCTACATATGTAGCAATTCGCAGTGGAAAGCATTCGTCCTCTAATGCAGAGACTCATGCCACAGATATACACAAACTTACTGAAATATCGGCCTTCGAGAACTTCATGAAAACTCGAGAAGGTTTTGTAAAACCCGTATTTATTTTTACTTGCGATGGTGGTCCCGACGAAAATCCAAGATACGAGCGAGTTATAATTTCAGCTATACAACATTTTAAAGATTTTGATTTGGATGCTGTTTACATTGCCACTAATGCCCCAGGAAGAAGTGCTTTTAACAGAGTAGAACGACGAATGGCACCTCTTAGTCGTGAACTTACTGGTGTTGTATTAAAACACGATAATTTCGGTTCACATCTCGATTCCAGTAATAAAACTACTGACCTGGACTTGGAAAAACGAAACTTTGAGAGTGCAGGCACAGTACTGAGTAATATTTGGAGCCAATTGGTCATTGATGGATATCCTGTGATTGCCAAATATATTATGCCTACAGAAACTAGACTGGATGTTGAACAGGCTAAGGCATTGAAACGTGATGCGATTTGGTACGCAAATCATGTCCGGGAATCACAATATTTACTGCAAATAGTAAAATGTGAAGTGGTTTCGTGCTGTGGTGTGCAACGATCTAGCCTTCGGCGACTACTACGAGAGGGTTTTTTGCCACCACCTGTTTTAATTAAACAGACGTCAAGCGGGTATATAACAACAGAAAAGGATGATATCGAAGGTAAATTCGCTCCACTATTACTTCAATTATCTTTAAAACTGAGCGCGTCATCACATTTAAAGCAAGTACCGTATGATAGTTACTGCCCTAGTGTTGAGGGATACTTGTGTAAGCGATCTTGCGGCTTCTGTGGTCTATATTTTGCATCATATAAAGCCACTAACCAACACAAACAACTTCATAAGATTAAGCAAGATGAAGTTCCCATTGCAAAGATACGCCCTCAAAGAATAGCAGCTAGACGTGCCAGAGAAATTCTTTGTTTGGATATTAATGATGATGCCTTATGGTTGGATGAAAAAGATGTTGACACCACAAATGTTCCTGACGTGAAAAACGAAGTGAACTGTGAAGTGACTGCCATGCCAGTTATAAATAATTTAAAGGACTGGGTTCAAAGTCCATGGACTGAAGATGATTGAGTTTCTTTTTCTTTATATTCATTAGTTTATTTTTTTGTTATTGTTTCAAATATTTGATATTATGTTGATTTCATAAAAAAGTACTTAATTTAAATGGAAATAAAACTAATTTCGGAACTGCTGTTTTAATTTAATAATTTTTTGATGTTAAATTGCAAAACATGTGACGTCACACTAGGGAGGGGGGGGGTCTCAGAAATGTGACCACCTGTGACAAGGACGGGGGGGGGCTCAAAAACTCATGAAATTAGTGTGACGTACTTTATGGATGAACCCTAACACATTGTGCTAAAAGTCTATCGGCTTCTTAACATACTCCAAAGCAAATGAAAGACGTTTTACTTGGTTCGTTGGGGTAATATCCACTGTTTTACGCACAACAGAGGTTTTTATATTAACTTCTTTTAATCTGCGACGAAGTGTTGCTTCACTAACCTTTTTGCCAATTAATTTTATTGATGCTGCAGCGACTTTGACAGGACTTATTGAAGGATTTTCAATGACTGCTCCTAATAATCTTCTGCATTCCCTTTGGTTCATGGCCGGTTTGCGCCCAGCTATCTTGAAATTTTGTAAATTTCCGTGTGTGTCCTTCTTTTTAGTTAAATTATACACCGTTTTACGTCAAATTTTGTAAAAGTTTGCTAAGTCCGAAGCAGAAGTACCACTCTTAAATTTGGTAACAATTTCAGATCATGATAATTCCTTGGTTTTCACCATTTTGTTAATTAATTTTCTGAAATTTGAACACCTCTAAATTTGTTGAGAGTGCGACAAAAGCTATTGATCGTACTTACCCAAAGTAAATCCAACAGTAAATGAGAATTTGCATTGTGAAAATACTGTTGATGCAAATAAATGTGTGTAAATACTTTTGACAACTGATAAGCATCAGTTCATTTGATTCTATTTTTGTCCTATGAACCGTTATCTTTTTCAATTCTTCTTGCACTTGCTTCTGTATAGATGAAGCTATGCGACAACAAAATTTTTTTGCAACTTACTTCCGACATCAACAACAAAATGCTTATTGAAAGGAATATTGAAAAATTTGTTCATTGTGTAAATGCTTTTTGACTATGGCTGTGGTTTAAGTTTTGCATTTTTGTTAACCTCACAGCAGCTATATTCTCTGCAGAGCCGCATAAGACCGCATCGTTTGCGAAATACGTAATAGAACCATCAACTTTGCCTGAATAAATATTATTGATAAATGCTGGGAAGAGAAAAGGCCCTTGTACAGAATCCTAAGGAACGCCATATGAAATAGAAGTGTCAATAGAATATTATGGTCAGCCAAGTTGAATTGATTGAAGACGATTTTTATTTCATTTTAGTTGTACATTCTTAACCTAGCTTAAAGTATAATTAGCAATAATAATTTAAAGTCAAGCGGCTATACTATTTTGGCGTGCTGGCTCTTATGGTTTTTTTATATAAATATTTTTTTCTTAAAGATTTTTTATCTTACACACTAATAATACTACCAGCTTGTACAGTACTGGGGTTACCTGGGCAATACTTGACTCGCAGTCAAGTTGAAGGCTTTAGCTGTGTCTACAAATATTCCACAATCACAACTATTGTTGTTCAAACCGTCAAAAACTTTGGAAAAGAAGTTAAACAGAATATTTTCAGTTGATCTTTTCTCAATAAAGCCGAATTTATGACTGTATAAGAAGTTAGTGCTCTTAATAATTTTTCAATAACTTTTGAAAATGTTGATAGTGGAAAAATTGGCCTATAGCTATTATGGGCTCTATGACAACCTTGGTTAAACATTGGGATCTCTACGGCGGTTTTTAGCATTTCCAACAATACTCCTTTTTCGGAGCTTAAATATATTAAGTGGGTGAGAACTAACGAAACTAATAAGCAACTAACAAGTGAAAAGGGGTTTTTTTCGCAATATTGTTTTAGGATTGCTTTAACCATAAAATGAAAATGAAAATGATCAAACAAGCTATTTTAATAGCATCAGCTGTTAAGGGGGAAAATACATGTAACTGCTAAAAAAAACCGATTTTTTTTTATTACATCAAAATGTTTGAAATGCTCTAAAAATATACCAAAAAATGTTTTGAAGCGATATTCGTATTAGTTCTCGAGTTATAGTCAGTTATAGACAGCGCGGCGTTCCCCAGGTCGGTCGAGCTTTAGAACTTTAAACGCGTTGTTCTCAAAGTAGTACTTTTTCAACTGCCGTACAAGATATCTCAAAAAATATTGAATCGATCCGGCTCAAATTTATACCACATCTACAAAAAAGTATTATCTTCTCGTTGAACCTAAATGTTATTGTAATTTCGGAAAAATAATTTGTTTATTAATGTTTAAAACTTGATTTTTTTTAAAAATAATCGATTTTATTGTTTAATCTAAAATTAATGTAGAAATTAAATTTTTTTTTATAAATTTTATTGGTTCACCTATGAATTATACATTAGCATATTATTTTCTCTCTGAACGTTGCAAGTTCCCCGGAAAAGGCGTTAAGTTGTACGAGGCAGTTTTTGATGTGTTTTTTTCATTTCTTCGCATGTTGAAAAATTATTAAAAAAATATTTTCATTTACTGTGAGACATGTACTTTAAGGATGTGTTATTAACCCTAGAAAGATAACGTGCGCCTCAAAGGCGCCCGCCAAACGGATATATCGCTGTATTTTTTCATCCAATGCGTGTACAAGCTTGTTTTTTCAAGCCAACTCAGTCGTCGGTCAACACTGCCGAGGGACGACCACTACTGTTCGGTAAGTACCATAGTTTCGTTGCTATGACAACCCGTTGCGCTCGAGAGGCGCATGTTTATCTTCTGTGTAACTTTCATGCATTTTTGTATGATTTAGTTTTTGTTACTTTTTATTTATTTCTACATAAATAAAGTAAATATAAAATTGGGTTATTGTTGCTAGTTTGACTCTACGTCCTGCTCGTCACCAACAAGATCCGTTTATACCAGTTTGAAAGGTTTGGGATCTGTTTATAGCCCAATGCAAAATGAATTACTCTTCTGGAAGTAATGTCACTATTGATGAACAACTACTGGGGTTCCGCGGTAGATACCCCTTTCGAATCTATATACCTAATAAACCAAAAAAGTATGGTGTAAAAATTCCAATGATGAACCAATTATATGATAAATGCGATGCCATACATTGGAAAAGCTACAAATACAAATGGTTTACCACAAGGCGAATATTACTTGAAAGATCTATCACGGCCAATTCATGGTACCAACCGCAATATAACGTGTGACAATTGGTTCACGTCTATCCCTGTCTCAAAATTATTGCTTGCTGAACCATACAAATTGACGATTGTGGACACGGTACGATCAAACGAAAGATAAATTCCCGAAGAACTAAAAAACACCCGTTCTAGACTAGTGGGTACGTCTATGTTCTGTTTCGATGGACCTTTGACCCTAGTATCATACAAGCCGAAACCGTTGAAGATTGTGTATATGTTGTCCTCATGTGATAAAGGCGCTGTTATACATCCTACAATTGGTAAACCTGAGATTACATATTATGTTCTACAACCAGACAAAAAGCGGCATCGACACAATTGACCAGATGTGTTCTTCGATGTCTTGTTCTAGAAAGAGTAACAGATGGCCAATGACAATGTTTTATGGCATATTGAATATAGCTTTTGTCAACTCATATGTAATTTACACACACAATGTTTTGTCAAAACAAGAAAAACAATTAAACCGAAGAGAACATATGAAAAAACTAAGTACTGAACTGTATACACCGTGGATGAGATCTAGATTGGAAATCCCTACTTTATCAAGGTGTTTGAGAGAAAATGTTGAGAATATCCTGCCACAAACTAATCAAGAGGCTTCTCAAGAAGCTGAAGAGGAACCTCCGGCTAATGTTTGGCGTTACTGTAACTTATGAACAACTAAAAAGAAAATAATGTCTAAGATGACATGTACAAAATGTAAAAAGACAGTGTGTGGTGAACATAAAAATGATGTTTGCAACAATTGTCTATAACTATAATTTTATTCAGTATTTCTTGTAACTTGAGACTGAATATATAGTAATTCATTAATTAGGAAGAAAAAAGAACTATAAATGTTACTAATTTTTAAAAAAATCTACTTAAATATTAATACTTCCAATTTTTGTTACTTTTTGTTAAGGGTTTATAAAACCCTACATAATTTTCTTAATAATTAAAATAATAATATAAATTTGTGTTTAATTAACTTCTTATTAATCTAAAACCTCATAAAAATTACAATAAAAAGAATAATTATTACAGTTTGTAAATAAATAGGGTTTTAATATTGTGCGCCTCTCAGGCGCATGTTTATCTTTTCAGTACTATAAAATAACGTTATCTTTCTAGGGTTAAAAATTTTCTGAATAAACAATATATATATTTTAAGTCAATCTGAAATTAGCATTTTTTTTCGATTTTACATGTATTTCCCCCCTTAATGTTATATATTATATTTTAAATACAAAAATTGTTTTCTTGGATTTGAATAGTAAGTAATGTTTAAAATTTTTATCTCCGGGAACACATCACAAAGGCCTTCATAATTTTTCGGTAATTATTATACTGAGGTCTTTGTTCTTATTCTATGAACGATTCTATGAGCTCTCATTGTATCCCCCTAATCTATGAATAAATCCAAGTATTTTCCGCCACTTCTAAAATAAATTTTATGTCACGATTGCTTCATTTCATAAGTTAGAATAAAAACAAACAAGCTTAAACAAGTTTGAAAAAAATGATGAATAAGAATTATTGATTCAAATTTATTTCAAAGCCTTTGAATCACAATTCTATAATTATTTCCGTATTTGTCACACTATTGAAAAATTACACAATAATAAACAAAACATTTAAACATTTTATAGCTCGTAAAAAAAATCCAAAACAACTAACTCGCTTCCAATCCCGCTGTGTTACTAATAAATCCTATTTAAAAACTATGTTTTCACAAACTTCTGTTTGCATATTTATAGAAACGATTTAATATCATACAGCAATCAAATATTAATTTTACCTAGACTGTATTCACCAGCCAACAACACATTAGTTTCGACAATATATGTATTTGTTTTCTTCATTTTTCCCGTTTTATTCAAATATACATACTTGATCGTATTCTTGAAGCGTCCAAGTAGAAAATATGATATTTTAATTACGGTCTTTATTGCGTCTACGGCTCTTGATAATTTACGATGCGCACGAGACAGCGACATTGTTTTATCATCTCAATTATTAATTTCACTTTGTTTCGCTGCGAACGATAAGACTTGAGCATTCTATTTGATCTGCGAAATGTTAAATAAATATGAAATGAACGATATGAAGCCGCTAGGATGATTATCATAAGCCTTGTAATTTTTGCTGATAAATTTCTGAGATTTCGTTTGTTTGTAAGTATTATGTTAACAGTGGTTCAATACTTTCCGTCAAAAGTGTCTAAAAAATTGTAGAAAACATGAAATATTGCTTCTTCAGAAAGATATATCAAAAATAAATATTTTTTGCACCTTAGGGAAATTTTTTTCCATTTTCGAAAGGTCCTGATTTTTTCAAAAACTATCAACATCTCATACGTGTCCAAAAAATTATTCCATCAACTCTTTTCCATTAATCCTCGAGTAATCTCACACAAGATGTCCTCAGCTAATGCCGGGTTGTCGATGGTAGAGAAAGAGAAAGCGTAGCAGCAACCCTCTTCATCACAACCCCTAGCATACCTCCAAATAGTGACTCAGGCCTGACGTTTTGAAACTCATCAACGACAAGGACAACAACACCGATAGCACCAACAACGCCGCCGATAGCAATAATAATAGCAACAACACCAACAATACAATACCGGCATGGAAGCAGGGAATTTAATTACGAGTCCGTATGCCTTGTAGGGATAACGTGCCGATAGAGGCAAGCAGGGGTTGGGTTAGGTAGGCAACAGCCGGCATTCGCGCCACGATGCAACAACGTTATTATGCCGTAGTCGGTAGAGGGGATGCAAGGAGGGTGGAAAATAATTCAGTACCGTGGAAACTTATTGTCTTCTATCGTTCGTCCTATAGCACTGCCGTCAAGTGCACACTATAAAGTAATAAAATCCTGGAAAAGGCAAGGCTATCGTCTTATGACCTCGTGCAGTTTCCGTCTTTTCACTGTCGGCTGCTTGTCTGCCTGATCTCATCGTCGGTGTTTTCGCTCACTTTAGCCATCTAACTGCCGGATAATAGCTGGTAATTAGTCACTTCTATGTTAATTTCATTAGGAGACTTTTTTCTCTATCGGCTTCAAGGAAGCTAATATCTTCAAAACATAAGCAGATATTGTGCCCATGCAATGAAAATTCACTGGTTCCGAACAGCTGCCTGGTATCATTACAATGGCGGCAGCATGGCATGGCCTGTAGTACACGAGGTTGCCAGATTGACCCTCATTATCCCAACCCAAATTTGATTGCATTCACTTTTTTTTAATCACGCTATATCGTTTTCTGGTGTTGTTGCGTTTTTTTTCGCGTTTCACTCTCTTTCGTCTTGTTGATTTCACTGCTGTTGCTTTGCATGGATGCCGATACGACTGAAGAATGAAAAGCAAGCCTATGTAACTGGCATCCATATAGGCTTCCAAACGTTTGGATTGAATGGAATGAACTGAACAAACCAGAGAACAACGACTACAACGATTACGATACAACGGCGGTGGAATAGAGTGATTGAGGTCACCATGACGATGCGGTCAATAAGTCAACCATACTCAAAGCTGAGGTTAATTTGATGGTATTAGAGCATAAATGCATAAATTTTGTGAGAAACAGATTTTTTGAATGAGTTTTGTGATCGATGGTGTGATAATGGGATTTACATATTTAAATTAGTCGAAAATATGGTTCACGCTATGTGGCAAATGGCACTTTCTACCATCAAAATCGCACAAATGACTAATGCACTTGCCAAAAACTGGTTTGTTGCTGAGAAATTTACTGCCGAATTGACCTTAATCAACTGTTGATAAATGTAACTTCAATTTTATTGTAGTAACTTAATACTACGATCAACCCACATTGGGGGCTAAAATACTTTGGTGATTAAAGCCACGCTAGATACAAATTAAGCAATCATCTTCTAAAATAGTATAAATTTTATAAAAATTAAGTAGCTACTTCACCTGTTTTGCCATATTAGAACTGTCTAATGAGCACGTCTTCAAAATCCTTATTCTTACAAATGTAGCCGGATCCATTTATCCGAATGTATCGCTGTTTTTCTGTGGATTAGCTTTAGCTGGTTTGGTTAGTATTCAATTCGCTTCAGCTGTACAGTTCCATATATAATCCTTCAGCAGTGCAGTATGAGGATATTAGTCCTTTTTGCTGATTTTTGTATTAAAATATATCTCTCCGAAGTTTTGAAGAAAGTACTAGTGTTTGGTGCTCCAAATATAGTCTCTCCTTAGTATTTTTGCTGTTTCTCAGGCAGAAAATCAAGCTGAAAATTTCTTCGTGATATCCAAAGGGCAAATTCTTTGAGTTGAATTAATTCCGAAAAAGAAACTTTTTAAAGGTTCGCTCCTAATCTCACCTACCGCCCACCATGAAAAATAAAACAAGCCACCTTTTAAATGCGGATAATATGGTTGCAATTTTTGAAGTTTTCTTAAGCCACCCTGAAAAACAATCTGTGGTGCCAAGAGCACTACTCCAGGTGCGGCCCTTGATGCGCTTCTCAATTGCCCTCCTCTCGACATTCAAATTCAGAGTGGGGAGACGAGCTCTGCCCATAGACTAGCTCAGCTTGGCTTATGGGTAGGAGTAGACGGTGTGAGCAATGCTCTATTATGGGTTCGATGCGTGAGATCTCCCCGATTCTCGCTATGCCTTCGGACACTCGAGTGCCCTTCTTCGACTTCGGGAGAAGGTACGAAGTAATCTTCTTGAGCATAAGTGACTGGGACGATCGAGATCTCTGTACGAAGGGATATTCCGAGATCTTCTTCACGAACGCCTCGAGGACAGATGTTAGATCTGGAGCTGTTGTCTATCTGCATTCATCGAATGACAGGTGGGCTTCTTTTCTTGGAGAGCACGTTTCTGTTTTTCAAGCGAAAATATTCGTTATCCTGAGAGCTGCCTGTTGGGCAATTGAAAAAAAATCGGAGAAGAAAACGCGTTGCTGTTTGCAGTGACAGTCAAGCTGCACTAATGGCGCTGCGTAGTCCCCTGACTACTTCGAAAATTTTCCAAGAGTGCAGAACACAATTGAACTCTGTTGCCAGATTCAATAGGGTGCATCTGCTCTGGGTACCAGGGCACTGTTCTGTTGAAGGAGATGAAATTGCTGACGCCATTGCGAAGCAAGGTTCGTGACTTCCACGACAGGGCCCTGAACCCGCCTTGGGTGTGTCGACCGCATCTGCACATGCCATTCTTCGGAAGTGGGTAGCTGATGCTCACAAAGATAGATGGGCGACTGCTGATGTGGCCAGGCACACGAAGGTTTCCCTTTTAGAGCCCAACCATGTGACTGCAGGACTCTTGCCCAATAAGAGCAGGAACGTTTGAGAACCATGACAGGCATTCTGAGTAGACACAACTGCCTAGGAGGACATATGTACCGAATGAGTTTTGTACAGGATGACCTCTGTCCATCCTACCTAGAAGAGGCTGACTCTGCGGAGCATTTCCTCTGTGAATGCCCAGCGTTTGCGCGTTTCAGATAGTAATGCTTTGAAATGAAAAGTCGAACTCGTTTCCTTTATTTCTACCAATTTATTTTTCAAAAATCCGTATACTACTAGACTCGAAGAGTCGAAGAAACATCGCTGAAGAAGGCTATAAGTGATAGCCGAAATACTAGTATACGGATTTTTGAAAAATAAATTGGTAGAAATAAAGGAAACGAGTTCGACTTTTCATTTTATTGTATAATTTCTACCTAAACGCTCGCCAAACAATTTTTGTTTGATTATATTTGTTCAAGTAATGCTTTGGCTGGGATGTAGCACATATGCAGAATATTTCCTCTGCAGTGATCCTAGACTTTATCAAGACGTCCGGGAAACTATGGTAGGCAGGGGATAATGAGTACAATGGGTATTTTTGGCCTCAGTGCTTAGAGGTGCCAATGCGCCTCTACTCTGCTCTAGATAAATAGTTTCACGTGTAGAGGGCATTTTTATGATCAAATGTGTTCCTAGCGATTCGTTCCACTACGTTTGCTAGCTAACAACTTAAAGTTTCACTGAAATTTGACACTCCATCATCGGCACTACAACCGGTGTCCGGTCCTGGCCTCCGTCAACTGTTTTGTTTCCATCGGTCCCGATCGCGAGCCGATGTCATCCAAGTGGGCACCCCTAAACTCCGAGTGTCCTGGTCAACGCCACGTTGTCGTCTGCCGTAAAATCTGCCGCAAAGAGTCTTCCGAGCAGGATCCTCTTCGCTCATTCGTTCCAGGTGTCCTGCCCACTGGAGTCTATCGAGCTTTATCTTAGTAATTATATCGCCCTGATATATCACCACGTTAAATAACTATCTCTCAAAATTGCTACGATCAAGTGACTACAGTGATCCTACTCAGAATCATTTTTTGGCAAACTAGTCAATACTGCCCTACCCTTCTTTGGAAAGAGGCAAAAAACACAGCTAAAAACAATATTTTTTAAGTTAAAAAAATATTGTTCAGCAGTCTTTCTACGCCCCGCAGTAAAATGATAAGACACTCCTCAAGCTTTGCAAGTTTTCAGAATGTGTGAAGAACGAAAAAATCCAAGGACCTAAATGATGAAACTAATGAAAGGCATTTAAAATTTCAATGGAAAAAGAGATTCTTTAATGAGTAATTTAAAAAATTTTACCAGTTGCCTGCTACAACAGGCTAATTGTCGAGCATCTTAAAAAATCTTATTAAGGATTAATTAAGGAATTCTTGTTCCTTTCATTAACTCAATAACGCAGAAACTTGAGTCTCTTGGTTTTTTAATTAAAAAATTTAGGGGTGTCTTATCACTTTGCAGCAGAGTGTAGGTGCAAGCCAAGTTTTCGATAAAAGTAGATCTGTGACTACTCAGCACACTCCAATTCGCTCTCAGCTACCATTCCCATTCATTTCAATTCGATCAAAAATTCATTCCAACTCAAATGATAATCAAGGTAAATGCACCAATACTAACACTTCACCGCTCATCGGCTGAAATGTTTTTCAAATTCCAACTTTACGATCATAAATCTCACTCGGGTAATCTGGTTATCACTTCGTCTAACTTTACTACCGCCACTGTAATTTACGACCCACAGTTGCATTTTTCCAGTTACTCATTCGAACATATTACGATCGGATCAACAAGCACTTGGACGGCTCAAATCGATTTGAGATTTGACGACTGGGGAGACTTATAGTGCGGCAACAAGTTGAATTGAATTGACCGGAAACGAAAGAATGATAATGTTGCGAGCGGGTTATTTTCGAAGAATGAATGTATTTTATTTACTATCGATCGCGGGACATTTTAATGAAGATTTGAATTGAGAATGGAATGCTTGGTTGGAATGCCGTAAAGCGGATAAAGGAGGGTGATATATGAGATATTATCATTCATTAGATCTGGTTGGTTCTAGCTTAGGCACCTGTAGCTTTAAGCTGGTAGTTTTCCTGTCATTCATAAAATCTGACAGAAAAAATGTTGAAATCGATAATCCTTTTTCAAATTCGAACTAACGTCTGTATTTTTTTCGCCCTGCTTCAACGATACAATCTTATCAATCATGCCTTTCGATATAAAACCGATCGACAGATCGATCACTTCGAGGCACAATATGACTTGAAATATTTTTGAGTGGTACAACCATTATGACAAAAATGAAAACTGGTTACGCATATCTGCTTCATAGACTGTTTGTCTGTTGTTGTTTTGAAACTATAGTCGTGATCAAAAATCTTTCATGCTCCAATATAATTAAGATTGCTCAGGAAATAGGTGTGCAACTGGTAAAAACTGATTCGCCATGGCTATGGTGCCCAATTACAAAAATAACGCATGTAAAAAATAATTGACATTGAGGAGAGTTTCTTCATCAGACCATAGCATTGTTCAAAGTGAATTCAACCGAAAACGTGATGTAAACTTTAACTATTTCAGGTCAAATTATTTAACATATGCTAATATATGCTAGAAAATTGACGGGCTTTAGTGGATCTTGTGCTTTTGAAGAGCTGTTCAAACGATCATCGAAGATTTAGTGCTATTCATCGTCTATTGAATCTTCTTTGAATTCGAATAAACCAAAAAGTTTTTGGTCTTTTATCAGCTCCTGAACATCCTCTTCCTCTCTTCCTGACTCCCTATTTGATGCTTTTACTACTTTCAAGCCTCTTGACATTAGCAATCTCTTTGCTATGTTTTTCCCCTCTATTGACAGCATCCCGTCGATTCCTGCTTCTGACTTCTTTTCTTTTAATTTCACTGCTTGTCTCTCCACAGTTGTGACTAAGCCTGTTCCGGATGAATTGCTTTTGTCCTCACTTCACTCCAACTCTTCCCACTGTCCGGATGGTATTCCCAATTTTTTCGTGAAAAATCTTGCGTCTTTGCTTTGGGTCCCTTTGGTCATCTTATTTAATGTGAGTGTTTGTGGTGGTCCGTCCTCCTGGAAGCTCTGTAACATTATTCCCGTTTTAAAATCGAGTGAACGTGACCTTGCCCTATTCTCATTATTTCATCCCTTTCAAATATTTTCGAACGCTTCGTTTTATCTATGATGCCCTTAACTGCGTCTTTGCAGCGCAACAACATGGCTTTGTAAAACGAAACTTGTTAAATTTATTCATGTAATTGCGTCTGCAATTGACAGTAGCTGTTAGGCAATGCCTAAAAACATGCCCAAAATTGTAAAATATATAAACATGCCCAATCTACAAAGTTCAAAGATCAAATCTAGTACATTGTCTCACAAATCACTGCCAAAGTTGAATTAAAAATACAATCAAGTATGTACTGAAAAGTAGTTTGTGAACATAATTGAATTGAAAATTCAGTCTGGAAGTGGAGTCCAAACGGATAGGAACACTGGAAACCGTAAGTAGAAACTATTAGTTCAAGGGTTCAGCTTGATAAAGCACTTGTATAGTGGAATTTATCTAGCGATCCTGAACAGTTGCGTAGGAGATCTTCTGAAGAATTAATAATTATTGCCAAGTGTTGTTATAAATTAAATCATGAATTAATGTATAAAATATAAATTCGACTTAGAAATAAACCTAACGTTTTGTAAAGAAATCCAAAACTAGTTTTTATTTAAAAGCACGAACGTTAAGTTTAATTTCAGCGGATCGAGAAAGTATTTCTCCGTTGAACAGTAGCTATCAAGTTGATGTCATTTATTCAGATTTCGCCAAAGCTCTTGACACTGTTAATCATGCGCTGCTTCTTTTCAAACTTAAGCATTATGGCATCCGTGAACCATTGCTTTCTTGGATCTCCAATTTTTCAACTAAGCACACTTGTGTTGTCTCCCTCTTTGGCTTATCGGCCTCACCTTCCTCTCCTTCTTCTGGTGGAGCTCAAGGTTCCATCTTAGGGCCACGTTTGTTCAATCTGTTTCTCAATGATCTTCTGCGTGTTTTAAAGTCGTTTTGTCTGCGTAGAGGATGATCTTAAAATCTTCCGGGTGATCAAAAAAACTACTAACTCTTTTAAATACTCTCTCTGGTTGGTATAATTTGAACTGTTCTTCCCTCCTAAGCATAAACGCTCTATCTGAAATTTTTTCATATTTGTATCAATAGTATGAAATGAATAGTGAAAATGTCCATTCCATATATCTGCATGCTGCAGAAAAACTCAAATAATTGAATATCCCTGAAGCTACTAAAATGTATATCGAGCGTTTATGCGTAGCACAGCAGGGTATTTCCCTTAGGCCAATGACACACACGGCGTTTCGACCGAAGCGTTTCCCGAGAGAAAAACCGAGTTGGTTTAGCCGTGCATTACTTTAGCATTGTGATGACACACACCGCGGTTCAGGCCGCCTCTCGGTTTTGGAACCGATTCGGTAGACGAAAGAAATTACCCACTGACTCGATTCTTCGAGCGTTTTCCGATTTGCTCATAGCTGCGAAATCCGATCAAGCTGAAATTTTCAGGACGCATTGATGAAAGCATGGGATAAACGCTTCTGAAAACTGCTGTGTGTGTCACCCTTGAAAAAAACCGACGCTTTAAACGCTTCGATTGAACCGTCGTGTGTGTCATTTGCCTTAATATTTCCAAGTGTTTTTCTAACTCCTTTTCCTAAAAGCTTCAGGCTCATGTCTTTCCTTATGCTATTGGTGGTACTATCCTCTCTTCTGTCGACCATTTCGCTGATCTTGGGGTCACCTTTGATTGTAAGCTGATACTCGATATTCATGTCCTAACTATCACAAGATAGTCTTCTCGGTTTGCTGGCTTTGTGATTCGTTCCTGCCACAATTCATTTAATATTTCTACTTGTGTCCACCTGTTTTTTTTACCTTAGTCCGTTCTATGCTTAAATCTTGTAGTCAAGTGTGATGTCCGCTTCAAATACCTCTCAGATACTGTTGAATTAGTTCAGCGGAAAATTTCGTTTACCGTTCTCTTTAAATATAGTCTTTCATATATACCCTAGAATGAAAGTTTATCTCTTCTAAACATTCTTTTCCATGAGCAGCGCAGAGTTTACTTGGATCAGAGTCTCCTCTTCAAAATCTGCCGTGGCTACCTATCTTCCTCTTTAGCATCTTTGATCATTGTGCGGCAACCGGTAATGGTAATCAGGCCGTCCATTGTGTCTGAAGTACCGTATTTTGGTACTGATACTTTCTTCCACGCGTCTGTTTTGCAACTCTTACACAATGTCTTCAACTTGGTCCTCTTCCACATTCTATTGCCATCTTTAAAAATATGGTTAGCTGTAAAATAATTGTTTCTAATTAATTTTATTTCCTCTTCTTATTTTAATGGATTTTTTTATTTTTGTTTATTTTTCATTATTATACTACATATCACCTATTTTTGCCTAATAACTAAAGTAATTTTCCTCTATTTTGCTTTACTTAATTTTACTTTATTTAACTCCTACTCTACTTGATTTTTATATACTTATGTATTTTTATATACTTACTAATTATTTTTCTATTTTTTCATTGTATGCAATCTGTAATTAAGCAGTTTGCCTGTTGAATACCCACCGAATAAATAAATTAATAAATAAATAAAATAAAGATTTCCGGGTTGGCTGACATTTCCGAGAGTCTGTTCCAAAGTTTCAACCTTCGCCTTGAGCTGCAAGACTGTCTGTTTGGCCAAACTACAATCTTCAGGTGCTGGCTCTGCCACAAATGTATATGTCAGTAAAATTCGATGTTCAAGCCCTGCCATATTTCAAAAGAAGCACGAGTTATTGTTAATGTGGTAATTTTCCAGGCTCAATTTTTCTAGAGACGCTGGATACTCAGCTTAGTGTCTGGCTCTTGGTGCAAATAGAATGGCTCTCTTTGGGTTCTCCTCCACCATAGAATTTCAAAGTTTATTTTTTTTTGAGGTATGATACATTTTTTAAGTTTTATGCTGAGATCCCTTTTTCTCTTTGTTTGCCCCACTTTCTGCTTCGTCGATCTACAGCATAATCGTATGCGGTTTGATGAATCCGAAAAAAACAACCCAAATCTACCAACCACTCAACTCTCACCAGCAGAAGCTAAACTAATCATCGGGAATCAAATAACCACAAAATTGGCATCATTAGCGCAACTTATTTATTCGCTTTCCTGACGAAAAAAAAAACAACCGAAAGCTCTCTAAAACCACTTTCCCGTTTCGAACGCATCCACTTAGCATTTAACGAACGCTTATTTAGCAAATGAGCTAGTTGTATTGCGTACGCTGGCTTCCTCGAAACGTATCGATGTCTGACAAAATATTCATAGCTGCAGGCATAATCCATTCCCATCTGCTTTTTCGATCCGTCATACGTAGCAGTCAGTCGATCTCTCGTTGTTGATTCCGCACTTGAAAAGACATGCGGCAAGCCATCCCGGACCAGACCAGACCGGGCCAAGCCAGGCCACTTAAAAAACAAAACAGCATCGTCAAAAGTGTACGCTAAATAACCGCTAATTAGCTACTAAACCAATGGCTGTATTTCTCCGCGGGCAAAGGAGCGACAAGAGCACCACGAAAAAATCCACCTCGCAGTTAATTAACTTCAATATTTCATCGACAACACAATTATTTTAATTAAAATTGACAACGAAATTAATTAAGCAAAAGAAGCAGAATGAAAGGCGATTGATGTTGCTCTCGAGGTCTTGCTCTTATGGAGCGCTCGTCATCTGCGTTGTTTTTGTAGTTGTTGTCGTGCCAGTGATGTGTCGTCTGCTTCGTCCTCCTCGTCATTAATGGCGTTTTTCGTAGTTGTTTTGTTATTGTTGCCGCAGTTGTTGATGCTGTTGTGCCGTATCAAGTCAAAGTGCGCCCCAATGTCACCCCTTGTTGTCTCCTTTCAGCCCAGACAATTTAAAATTCACATACGAAATGAAATTACACGTAAGTATGTAGGTGTATCGTCGTCTTCGTCTCAATCTCAAGTTACCCGGACTAGAGCTGAGTCGCGCCATAATTAAAGGGGGACTTACGATCGTATATGACTGAAAACATGGACTAATTGGTTTAATGATGTGAGTTGTTATTTCTATTTTCTTTTTTCTTTTCTTTCTTTTTTTTTGCTTAATTTGCCTTCGAATAGCTGGCTGACTCTGTGGATTCGATTGTTTTCGTTCGATTGTGGAGTACATTCGATTCGCCCGAATATCTTCTTCAGAAATTGTGATATCCGTGAAGCTCATTATCTCGATGTGTAGAATGAAATTATAGAATTATGTATGCTCGCAGATATCGTTCCAGATAGGTTTTCATTGAAAATAGTAATTACGAATTTTGCATGGATAACTAACAAGTGGCATAGAAATAAATTGTTTCGAACATCAAGCTAAGTATGTTCTCGAATGGCTAAAATTATTGAATAAGTTTGGTGACTATGTTTTGGTATTGACAGAAAAAATTGTTTTTACTTTTGATTCGATTGTTTTTCATACTTCATACGACTTTTTCCTGATTTTCAAATTTGGCAAACCCTTGGCCGGCGCTCAATGCCTAAGAGTAGGCAAACAAGATTTTTTTTTTTAATTTCGAGTTTTGAAAACGATCGGGGGAGTCATCGGATTCGAAATTTACAAGATACACTAGTGCTTATAAGATTTAACCCTGTGTTTTAAATTTGATGAATTTATACGGAACTCTGTAGCAGCGGCGAGCTAGTGAAAAATATCCTTCAAACCATCGAGTCGCTTGAAAATAGTGGATTTTTTTTGGGAAAAAAATTTCAATCTGATGCTATTTTCATACTAATAGTTTCGAATTATCAGAACTCCTTATCCAACTTTCAGTAAAATATCTACTTTCGATTACCCAAAATTCAGATCAGAATGACATTCACAGGATGCTCTTGTTTTTGATAGATCTAAGATAGAAACTTTGGTATTTTTATTTTAATACTGAATCCTGTTTAAAGAGGATTGAGTTGATTTATCATGATACGTATCAGCCATCGATTTCCGGTAGCACCATTGTGTAGGTTTAACACTTGTATCGCAAACGTTTATTAGGCTTGTTAGCTTGGTGTCGTCATTTCGGTCTATTGAGCTTTTAACAGACTACTCTTATTCCTAAGTTTCGAACCAGAAAAATAATGTTATTTGATTGCGATCACTAGTCTAGAGGTAAACGTTGTAAGAAAAAAAAACGAAAATTAAAGTATGTGGGAGTTTAGTACATAAATGGGGTACATAGTTCACACCTAAATAGGATGAGAAGAAAACCTGGAAAAAGCCTCTTCGACTCATGATAATCTATATGATAGCCTTACACTTAAGGGACTATGTTGTGGGGTAATATACAGTTATTACTCTAAGAAAAATAAATATGTGCCTTTGTTGTGCTCATACACTCAGAAAAATTTCATCACTTAACATTTATTTAGAATCACTTTAAATCAAAAGTTGAAACACTTTTAAATCAAAAGGGAATCTTATTTGAATTCCACTTTATTATAAAAATTTTATTTTCAAATCAAAATGTTTCATCATTGAATGAAAAATAAAACATTAAAACAAGCAAGACTCACTTTGATACAACGTTGACTCACTTTGATACAGAGTTATTGAAGTGAGATTATTTGAATTAAAAAGAAACGTTTATGGCGCCAAATCATATTTGAAAATTTTTGAATCAAAAATGTTCAAATATGATTTGGCGCCTTATACGTTTCTATGACCTTGATGTTGAAGAGTCTGCGCCTATAGAAGCATTTGTTGACGAAAGGTCTGTTGATTTGCTTCGTGGTGTTGCTGCTAAAGCTGGTGTTCTTAAACCAGACTTGGTCCCTAAAGCTTAAATAAGCTTGGGACCAGGTAAAACGTTTAAATTTTTCGGCTTCTCTTCTGTAGTAAAATTGCCAATCGTTTTTGATAAGGGCAAGTATCTCCTGAATCACTTCGTCGGGCTCGGAAGGAGACGTGAATTCAGTACCCACAAAGGTTTCATTCTTGGCATCAATGTCGACTGGGTCCATGTCTTTTAAGTTTTATGACCTGGAATCCACATGATCTTTATCTTGACTTGAGGCTCTTGCGCACACATACTGTAGATTTGGCTAGTGATGGTTTTGTTCAGCGGGTTGTTGGTTAGTTCGAAACACGCTTGGTTTGAGTCTGTCAGTAACAAGATATTGCTTTTCCTTTCAGTTATTGAGGATCATATCACGAGGAAAATAGCAGTTAATTCACCGTTTATTATTGAAGTGTGTGAGAAGATTTCTGAGGAGACTCTGTTCAAAACCCGGAAGTCACAACCCACTCCCAGGCAGGACTTCGCACAATCCGCTAGAATAATGTGCTTGAATAGATTATGAGCCTCATTAATTGAATTATTGTATTCCACAAGCAGATTTCCGGTATCTATTTTCTCCACTTCTTTGAAGCAGCCTTTGTATTTCGGAGTGTGAGAGAGATTTGTGGGAAGAATTGTGTTACCTAGGAGTTGGACTCTGTCAAAGACGTTTTTAGATCTTCTGTATATGACTGAGTATCTGGAGTTTGATTCGAGTCTAGTCAGGTTTTGGAATAGATGGATGTCGGTCATTTTAATTTTGATGAGTTCCTTCGCAAGCATGGCCTGGGCCCTATAGATTGTAGGAAGTTCATTTGCCATATCGAAGGCAATTATGTTAGGCGTTTGATAGGAAACTCCGAGGCATCTTTTTAAAATTTTCGCCTTTTCTGAATCAAAGCCCTTAAGGACGTAGTCAGAAGAGTTTGCATAGGTGGAATGGTAGCTCTCAATCTTCGCTCTTAAGAAGGATTTGTAGAGGATAAGGCTTTTGTGAGGTGGGAGACCACTCTTGGTTCCTGTGACTCTTTTAATGACATTTATCTCCGGTTGAATGGCGTTGACTTTTGTGCTTAGGAAATCCTTGTCTGAGTAATTAAAGTTGATTGTTCTCTCTAGGAACTTGATATCAACTGTCCACTGGATATCCCTGTTATCCAGTTTAATCTTTGAACTGAAGGATTGATTCCTATTCAGCAGGATTCCTTTGTATTTACCCGGATTGTTTGGAAGTTTCAGGTCGTTGGCAATCTGCGCAAATCTTGCGACGCTTTCCTGAAGGAGATTGAAGCAGATTTGTTTGTTTTAATCAGCCTCTATAATAATCAAGTCATCTGCATACTGGATAATGTTGACACCGTTTCTTGTGTTGTAGTGAAACTTCGAGGTATACATATTGAAGAGTAGTGGACTCAGGACATCCCCTTGGGGGATGTCATTATTGATTTTGACATTCCCTGAACCTAGTTCTAAGCTTCTGAAATTAAGGAAGGTCAGAATTCAATAGCTATATTCAGGGGGAATGTTGAAATGATTGAGGCATGAATTGAGTAAGAAAGAATCTACATTCTCATATGCATTTGATATATGTAGTGTGAGGAATATGACACACTGGTGACTTCTTTTTGCCTGGCATATCCAATGGTCTATAAATTAAGATATTCAAGATCGCTTCTTGAATCCCAAAAGGATTGGGGTGCTGTTAGAACCACTTTTTTGACATTTCTAGCGAAATTTCCAAACTCCTTTATTTTTCTTTTGAGAGCGATATCTGTTAACTTATTCACCCAGTTATTTCTTCTGGACTCTGTTACCTTTTCGACTCACTCCGTTTTGGCTCTCAAGAAACCATAAAAGTCAGACATTCGTCTTGAAGCCTTGTGCAGCTTGAAGAGGGATTTTTTTGCGTTCCATAATCGCTTAAGGTCCCTCATTCCACCAACTTTTCTTAGAGTGTTGACTTGGTTTTGTGTACCTACTTCCTTGAAGTCTGATGATATGGTGCGCCAATTCCATGTAAAGTTGTGTTTTGAGGTGCTATCGAGAACTTTCTTTGATACTAACTTCCTTCTGGGTTTAATAAAATTACTTAAGGATGCTATGAAGTCCTGGGTGGAAGAAGTTTCCTGTGCGATCACTAGACAATTGTGGAGAACTTTTGACATTGGTCGAACTAGGGAACTTCTTAAGTTAGGAAGAGGGTCCCTGTCTTAACTGGACTTTGTCTGTTTGACATCCGTGCAGTATGGCTGAGTGCCGCTTACAACGACTTCTACCGAAGCTGTAGATGCGAGGAGAGAGGGGAAATAGTTCTTCACGTCCTGTATGAATGACCGGCTCTCGCTGGAAGAAGGATAAAGTCTCTTAATTCATACTTCTTTGCTTGCCCAATCGAAGTGGCTTCGGTATTCCTGACTGAGATCACCCAGTTCATGAAAGACTCAAGATGACTCTCCACTGTGAACTATGCAATTCAGTATCACAGTCGGTCCGTTTGTGTCTTCTCCAGAGTTTGGTTGGAGGAGGTAGCCGCGGAACTTAACCTGATCTAATATGCTACATTTCCTTTTTTTAGGTACATTCAGTTTAGGATCATGAATTGAACTAACCTGTTTAGGGTGGCTAACAACAATGGGAGAGAATCTAATGAGAGCTATGTGCAGCAAATTTCATTCACAATTATTTGTGAGTTTCATTTTCTTTCAAACCTTGGACAGAGCCTTAATTCAATCAATCGACTTTTTAAAAGGTGGTCAGTTCAATAGTTCCAAAGCAAATCAATAAATCATCGACACGCTTTTCTATTCGTTTCTTAAATTTACAGAACAAATACTAGCGTTTCAAGAAAGTATAAAAAGAATCAAAACTGTCATTCCAAGCTCCATACGTCTTTGCTCACTTACAATTTGATAGACTGATTTTTCTTTTCATCCTAATACCTGATTCTAGCCATGTACTATTTCGCACAATCAACCATCATTTTGCTCTGTTTATTCTACAATCACCATCACATTCGATTGTTGACTACTGCACGGGTCGAAGTACTTCATCTTTTCGCTCGGCATTTTAATTTCCGGATTCACCGTGAAATCCGTTACGAATCACGTGAGAAATCGTTTCTCGGGGTTTTCTCGGTTTTTCGCGATTTTACTTTTCGTACACTAGGATTAATCGAAATATTCATTAGCGATAAGTTATAGCCTCTCGAGCTGTAGATTACAGCAGGAAAACACTCTCCCACGAAACAATCCAGCTCGTCGTCGTGGACTTTGTCGATGGTGGCTTAGCGAGTCCACCAAGAGCATTGAAAAGGAGGAAGCTCACGAAGAAAGAGTTTAGCGTGCTTGGTCGCTTGCTGGGCTCATCCCATCTCTACCCAAAGAGCGAAGAGGTGACGTGAAGTTTAGCTCCGGGCCAACACGCCATTGTGGTAATTAGACAAGAAATTATTTCATGCGATCCAACTTGGAGCTAGATTTAATGATACGACAATTAAATCAGGTTTCAGTCAAATGATTTGGTCAGATGCCAAAGCGATTAGTCACCAGCAGCAAAAAGCAAAGACATTGCGCGTCGGATAATCGTGAAATGGCGGAGGCAGGCAGGCAGGCAACCAAGCAGGATGATGAGAATCAAGGAGAGTCGAGATTTCTTCAGTTCACATCAAAAATGCGCTAAATTTAAATGCATATCACATAAATCTTTGTATACTTGCGAATTTTGTCGTAGAGTTTAGCACCGATGTCGCGATGATGGTCAAAACTTGCAGTAAATAATTCGAGAGTTACGTAATGAGTTCGCGACAAGTGATTTATGGATTTTGGAATTGAAAGGGGACTAGTTTGCAGCCGGACTGTATGTGATATTAGAAGACATAATGGGGTCGTAGAACGTTCAAGACGATGCTTATGAAATGCTCGCATGAGAATTCAGATGGAACGGAAATGGTCGAGAAAATTTATGGAAAGTAGTGCACGTCCAGACTTAGGGTCTCTTTTCTGAAAGTCTTTTAACAGAATGCGGTAATTGGGTCTAATTAATTTACATTTGGTCCATCAGATGTTCCAAGGCAAGATGGACTTCAGTTTTATCTTGGAATCTAGAGACTTCCTCCCAAGGCAAGAATCACGCTTCTTTCGTTTTTTTCCCTTTTGTTTTTCGCCTTTCGATTTCTTATTGTGATCTCGCAGTCGAGTCCAGACTGAGCGGCATTTTTAAACGACTTGGAAAAAGCCGTCGACCGTGGCTCGAACGTCGTGGTTAGGGTTTCTTCTTCTTCTGCGTCGTCTTCTTGTGCGCACATCACACAGCAGAATATACTTTGGGGCTCGCGCAATCTTAGATAGTCGTGGGGCACTATGATGGAGCGACGAGGTTACTTTAAAAGCACGCTCGTGTACCGCGCAACTTGACCGATCTTTCGTGATCGCATGGCACGTACATAAGTATTTAGATCCTATAAATATACAATACAGTGCTAGTATATTTTGTGTATGGATGGTTTTTTTTTAGGTATATAGTGATGTGGTTCTGTTGCCCGCTGCGAGACGACAAACTTGCTCCAAAGATGACTATACTACGCTTGGAGACGTCTTACATGTATTTAGGCCAGGCAGATGTCTTGAAATTCGTTTTACGATGTGTGGATGATTTTTTTTTTATGTTGCTTGTAATAAATAATGCAAAATAATGCTGAGTTTGGTCGAATTTGATGGCGTTGCAGGGAAATTACGCGAAAATACGAGATGTTTAAAGTGTTTTGAGCAATCGATGATAAAGTAAGGTTTCAGAAAAAAGAAGGTTTGAGTATTAAAAAAATCCAGTACTTTATTACTTGAAAAGATGGGATTCCCAGTTTCAAGTGAATTATTTTGTAAATTTTAGAAAAAAAAAATATTTTCAACATATTAGTATGTACTGTCTCCATCTCTAACTTTACCTCTTCTTTTGAACGAAAAAAATCACCAGAAAACAGTCTTTCGTTCAATGGACATTCATAAAAAAAGGCGTTGTTATCAACCAAACTATGAAATCTATAGCACTCCTACCTAGCCCCGAGGGAAATCGAACACTTGCTTAATTCAAAACTTTTTAGAAAATTTGGGGATTGACAAGTAAACTGTCTTCCCTGCAAATGAGTGTCTGTTACACTCTGCCGGACGTCAGCTGTGGTAGACAGATTCTCAAATTGCATTACTATAGCCACACTACTGTTTCGATACCCCCAAAAAGGGATGTTTCAATCTCTTTTCAATCAAATTACGTAGAAACTGTAAAAAAAAATATTGAATCGAACCTGTATGCGTAGCTATCGCCATACATTCCCCAGCGATGATAAATTTAGCACCCTCATCGATGCTCCAAACAATTCTAGTCTGAAATCAAGACAAATCCGTCTCATTCATAAACAAATCTTCACAATCATTGGTCATGACCTACATACATCCCCTGAGATTCGAACGCACATTCTGCAATCTGAAGAATTGTGCACTGCACCAATGAAGAAGCCATAATTGTGAGAATGCAGCCAGGATCGCGTCCAGACCGAGTCCGAGAGACCATTTAAGTAGAATTTATTGCCTTTCCCACTGGATGATTTCAATTTTCCATGGTCGCATTCACGTACGATGATATTTATAGTAACGCATCTAGATGTTTATGCTTGCGCTATGGAATGAATATGTGATTTTGAAGGGGCCTCAATGAAGCCATTTCGAATGTTTCGCTTCGATCATAAATTCTGTTTCAGAGCACGATACAACGTGATCGTGGTGGTTGTTGTCGCTGTGGTGTGATTTCGATCCAACGTAACCCAGTAGGACCACAAGCATCGATGACTTTTACCATGCAATCTTTCATTGATGCCTATGAATTCCAAAATAATGCATGACAATATCATGTGTAAACAATCGTTCTGGTACAAAAATTCATGTGTGTTTACCTACTAACTACTTTCCTGCATGAAAAAGTCATACACAGTGAAGGGTAGAGTCATGCAAAACGGAGCGAGTATCGCTACTTATAATGACATCGCAATGTTAAATTCATCGATGCGGTATGACGAGAAAGATCCGATAATGATGACTGGTAATAATTACGTAATGATTACCAGTCATCATTATCGGATCTTTTTCGTCATACCGCATCGATGAATTTAACATTGCGATGTCATTATAAGTAGCGATACTGGCTCCGTTTTGCATGACTCTACCCTTCACTGTGCATGACTTTTTCATGCAGGAAAGTAGTTAGTAGATAAACACACATGAATTTTTGTACCAGAATGATTGTTTACACATGATATTGTCATGCATTATTTTGGAATTCATAGGCATTAATGAAAGAGTGCATGGTAAAAGTCATCGATGCTTGTGGTCCTACTGGGAAATTTTCACGATTCGATGGAGTGGTATGAGTGTCAAAGCAAGATGATTGTTTTTTTGGACATTTTTTTCGGTATTTTTTTTTTCAGCCATTTATGACAAAATTCCATTTAAAATATCAGAATATCAATTATTTCGACGATGAACAATACCTCCTGATTTCTTTCTCCTTTAATCGATCGTAACATTTTGTAATTTATCATACTCAGAGAACTGTATTAGTACGTTAGAAATACGTTAGTCTCTCTCTCTGGTAAGAATAACTACTATAGTTCACCCTTGCTACTGCACTTTAAATGTCATCTGTAATATGAATTAAAGGCCGAAAATTTATCAAGCAGGAACTGTGAATCACACCTTTTACTGCCGCTTTGAAAGATAATCATCAACAGCTAGCTGATATTCTAAGCTGAGCCTAGTTTTAAAATCGGCCAAAAGTTTTTATACTAAGTCGAACCCACACTGGGCGCTTATATTTTTTATGGTTTTTCTGACGAAGTAAATTTAAGAAGAAGATGTAAAACATCTTCTTCTTAAATTTACTTCCATGCTTTTATATTGACAGAAAACAAGTCACTGAAAATAAATAAATTCGAAATCTAACGGTAATAATTCGAAATTTTGCGGTACTTATGATTTTTTTCGTGAACCATTGCTATGGTGTTTGGCTTGGTTTTCAAGCTGAAAAAACCAGAATGAGCAATTTTCTGTCATTTCGATTCAATGTGTAAAACTTTACAGCAATGACATCATTTGGTTACTAAAAACTTTAAAAAAATTCTGAGTTGCAAATCATGTCGAACTCCATAATTTCTCCGCCAGGCTCATGCGAGCGTCATAACGAAGACGTTGGACTATTTATTACTAGGACCATTAATCTTCCAACAAAAAAAAATCTGCACCTACCAACGGCTACGTTTTTTACTCAATTTACTTAGTATCCTCCGTTCGACCTACGTCATAATTGCTCGCTTTCTATTTTCCCGGAACGCACAAAACACATATCCACCGTCCATTTCGTAATTTCTTAATACGATTTTTTTTTTTAAATTTTGCACCCCGCATGTTACCGTCAATAAATCACATTTAAAACAATCAAAATCTCACAATAATTTCCTTGCGAGTTTATAAAACGATTTCTTTGCCACATTGCAACCATGGATTATATACAGCACGAGAACACGTAACAAATACATTCACCCCTAGTTCTATCCCATCCATCCCATCGTCCTTTTCGTCATCCTTCTTGCGAGCTCTGACACCGAAGACCGTCGTTCCCCGTCCAATAGAGGGATAGGTAGGAAAAGCTCTTAGATTGTTTGGCTAACCAACTGTAACGCCATTTCGCTACTAGTCGTCCTTGAAATGTAGAAATGGCCCGAAGCGGGACGTAAAGGAGCAGGGAATGCCCTGGAGAAGTTATTTGTGAGCGGCGTGATTCACGAGTGTCGGTACACAAGTGGATTCGAGTGTAGAAAGATAATGGGTTGGCTTGAATGCTTATGGCAAAAGTTTTGCATCGAACAAAGTCAAATAAAGTAACATAATAGTCACCTGGTGTATGGACAACTTCAGGGAACCATGCCAACCGCGCGCAACCACCACGAACGAATGGGCCAATAAAGCAAAGTTGGAGCTGCTAGGTGAAAGCTAGGCCATGAGAACCTGACGCGAAACTCTCGAATTTAGGCAATTTGAATGCTTGTCCTGGCATTGAGTCCTGGGCTGAGTGTTCACTTGCTGAGTATTTCCATGATTTCTTTGCATCGGAAAATTGTTTTCCAGCAACGTAGCCGAATCGCATGCACGTCCTGTTCCAAGCAGCATTTCAAAACAATCTGAAATAGACCCTCACCTTTAGTTTGCCATCATCATAGACCGAAATCGAAACGAATAGAGCAACGGTCTAATAAATTATTTTTATTGCACGAAATTTCTTTTTAATATGCCATCAAAAGGATCAACTAGTATTTAGAGACGTATGCCGATTCGCTTCGTGCTCGATGTGGCGTGCGACAAGGGAGCAACGAAGGTAATCAGAGTTTCATCAGTCATAGACATTTCTCATATTTCAGCATGGAATCCATTATTGGGTTTCTTTTGATCCGTTTGTTTGCCGACGCCTGACAGGACTATGCACTACCGTTGCGTATCGCAGCCAAACGGGATGTTTGTAGTCGACACGGAAATAAATGCGAATAATAAATGCAAAATGATGTAGGAGGATAATAATAGTGAGTTCTTGCTAGCAGTGATATTATTTTCCGAAATTATTTATTGAAATTGATATTGCACTGGTATGCTTGTGGGGAAGATGGATTGGTTTGTTTTTTATGTCAATTTAAATACAATTTTAGATTGAAGGGATGACTCGTTTTTTTCGTGAAAACTCGCATTCAATAAATTTTCTTCAATTCGAGATCGCACATCACGAATTTATTTTTCCCAACGCCGCTTGAATGTGTTTTGTATCTTAATTTTGATTTACTCTTGGCGAAATTCGTTTGGCCGACATAGACACCGAACGCAACTAATCTGCTGCTCCGAAAATAAACGCTATACCGCCCAAACATTAATTTCCCGCTTGGCCTGATCTCAAAAAAAAAAATCAAAAAAAAAAAAAACAGGGAACAACGTTGCGACGCGCACTGTGTGTGGCAGCGCTGGTGGTTTTTTGATGCATGCGATAATTATTTTCGAAAGCGTTGTCCGTTGTCAGAGGAGAAGTAGGAAGAGGAGGATATGTCTAGGAAGGAAAATAATTGGAAGAATGATCAAATCGTTGTTGTTATTGTTTGCGTGTGGGAAATTGGAAAATTTTGACTTAGAGTTTTTGATTTGATTTCGATTTCTTTTAAAATTTAAGAGTATTGTGATATTCATTTGATTTAATTCAAATTGAATTATTTCAAATTCATTAAATTATTTCTAAAGTAAATTTAATAATCAATTTGAATGAAATTATTTAAATACGAGTCATACATAGTTTTATGTTTTATTTGGAAATCAAATTTAAAGTTTAAATAAGTTTAAGCTACATAATTAGCCATGATTGAAAACTGAACTACGAGTTATTCTTTGAAATAGGCATTTATGTATTGATTGCGAAAGAAATCCAATAGATTAGGTTACGTTAGTGAAGAGAGTTGCCGGGAACGCGGCCAGCTTTAGGCCACCAGTTTGGGCCTATTTGCCACTCTCCGCTGGCTTGTTAGAGCTGCCAAGTGACCGCTCCGCCAAACTGAATCAGCTGACTCAACGTGACGGTACTGGCCACCTCTGCTAACTCTTGAAATCTTGAGGCGTTTATTATTTAGGGCGGGACAATGACAAAGAGTGTGCTCGATAGTGTCCTCTTCCATCTCGCACCTCTTGCATAAGTTGCTGGATATCAGTCCCATTCTGTTCGCATGGGATGCGGTAAGGCAGTGCCCTGTGAGCAAGCTGACCGTGGCTCTCAAGCAGTTTCTGCTGAGCTTGAGCAGTTTCCTGCTTTTGTTTAGATCAGGTCATGGCCATAATGTCCTGGCCACCCTGCAGTCCATCCTGTTTTCCCATTCGGACTTTAGTTTGGCCCATATGGCGCCATCTAGTTTGCTTGTGACGTCAGCGATATACCGTAGTACAGTGATGCAGGAGCTATTGCTAGCTCCTGAACCTTTCCTCTCCAATTCATCGGCTTTTTTGTTGCCTATGACCCCACTATGCCCTGGCACCCATATAATCCGAATAGGAATATGCCTTGCCCTTTCATTGAGAGCCACTCTGCAAGTGTTAACAGTTTTTGAAGAACATCTGTAAGACGCAGGAGCGAGAATGGATGCCCTGCTGTCGACGCTACACGTAATTGACCTGGTTGATATTCCGTACTTCAGACTGAAAGACGGTAGCATGGTCCGAAAGTCTACACCACAGGTTAAGGCTCAAATCCGTAAAAAACACGCCCGAGCCAACTCCTGTGTCCGTCTTTGACCCGTCGTTGTAAATCCAGACGCCCCCATCGGTAGTAGCTCCCTTTTTCTTCCAGTCTGTTCTTGTGGGTATCTTGACCTCGAAATTCCTGCCAAGATGTATTATTTTGCTCATGTGGTCCGTGTCTTCTGCAACGAGCCCAAATCTTATGCGGCATTCTGTAAGAATACCCACTGATCTGAATCGTTCCACATGCCGAAACTTTTAACGCGTGTCGCCGCTAAGCTTGCGCTTCTAAAAATGAATCGATCTAGGGGCATAAGTCCCAGAATCATTTCCGAGCGGTTCTTAAAGCGCCCGTAATACATATGCAAACTAATCTTTGCAGTCTTGTTAGCTCTCTGATATCAGTTTTACTCTCCGCTGCCTTCCATCACACGATCGCTCCATACACCAAAATCGGCCTCACTACACATGTGAATATGTAATAGGCTGCCCTAGGTCTAGAGACCCCAGGTATTGGAGTAGGCAGACCGCCACGCGAAAAGTGCTCCGCTAGCCTTACCTATTCTGTACTTCACGTTAGCCCCCCAGTTCATTTTCCTGTCTAGTATAAGGCCCAACTATTTAACACTATCAGCAAGTGCCAATGTTATTCCGTTGAGGTTAGGCGTGGCTTAGCCGGTATCCTGTGTTTCTTTGTGAAGAGTACAAATTCGGTTTATGCCCTAAGACCGACTTTACTGGCCCAGATTTGGATATGGTCCTGCGCCGATTGCATAAGGTCCGACAAAATTTGTGGGAACGCCCCCCTCACAAGTACCACAATGTCATCGGCATACGCCACCACCTCAAAGCCACTGGCCCTTAGATTCTCCAGTATTTCGTTGACTGTCAGGATTCAGAAAAGGGGAAACATTATCCCTCCTTGTGATGTTCCGCTTCCGACTATTCTTTCCGTTTTGGCCTCCAAAAATGTAGCATCAATTTGCCTGTTTTTGAGCAAGTCCGATGCCCAGGTCGCGTTGACATTATTGAAGGCCCCCTCAATGTCTAAGAAGGCTGCCAACGTGAATTCCTTTTGCTGTAAAGATTTTTCTATCGTACCGACAACTTTGTGTAATGCCGTATCTACTGATCTGCCCGCTAGATACGCGATCTGATCAACACAGAGTCTCGCGACATCAATCGAGCTCTTGATGTGCAGATCATCAAGCCTCCCTAGTGTTTTGAGTAGAAACGATGTTAAGCTGATTGGTCTAAAGTTCTTCACCTACCAGGTTTCGGAATGAAGACCACCCTAGCTTTTGTCCATTGCTCGGATACTTCCCCGAGGTGGAGATATGCTGTAAAAATACGCTTCATGATGGGAATGATGGTTCTATCTACTTTTTGAAGCATAATGGGTGATATCTCATCAATCCCTGTAGTTTTGTTAGGTCGGAATGTGCCAATAGCCCATTCAATCTTGACCTCATCTACTACTTCCTTGATCAGCTGCTCAGACGCCCGGTGGGTTCCACGAAGTACGTCACCACGCGGTGCCGCGCAAGCCGATTCTGGGAAGTGAGTTTCCAGTAGCATGTCCAGGCATTCTTTCGGGTCCTCCACCCAATTCCCATTTTCCCTTCGCAAAAACGTAGGTACGGCGCACAGTGGGCTGAATCCCGATTCTAGCTGGACAAAAGTCAAAAAATCAATGTCAAAATGTAAGGTTTTCAGGTATAGGATATTTTTCTTAAGGCTTCAGTAAACCTAATTTCACAAAAAATTTTTAATTATACCGAACTTTAGTGTGTAAAAATTTGCTGTGAAAACGGTCGAATGAAAGAAGAGCGTGAGACGCTCTCGCGGTACATTTATGTGACCTTCCTTTGTATTATCTGCTCGGTGACATGAATGTTTATTTTCGTTTGAGTGTTAATCTAACTTGTTTAAATACTTTTCAAGAAAAAGTTTTAAGCACTGAAAAGGTCCAATTGAAAAAGGTAAGTTTATACCATTAGAATATAAGAGTGTGTCATTTTGCTTCGTGGAAACTGAAGAATTCTTCACATTTTAACGCGCAACTTTTTTTCATTAGATTTCATTAACTTCAAACTTTAAGAATTTCTTTATTATGGTATAATTAATAACATATTCAAAAATTGAGAGCCATAATTAACCATAAATTGAGATATAACAAAAATTCTGGGGTCAGAATTATAAAATTTAAATTTTCAGTTTAAATCCTAAACGGATCCTCATCTTCTATTTTTACTCTATACCTTAATGACCTTAAAAGGAACATTTAATCCTATTTACTTTTTAATGCTAATTACTTTTTAATGCTAAATTGGAATTAAGAAAAATCGTCATGAATTAAATCGCAGCTTCTGATTTTGGAGATACGTCTCAGCCAATCATCTTCCGACCAATAAGTGCCAAATTTAAAAATAGTTTTATGGGAATCGTTCTTGGGAGGTTCAGATAGTTCAGATAGGGTACTTCTCATGAGAAGGCTGAGGCTGACATCAGGAAAAAATATCCAGAAGGCTTTATGGAACTCTATAGGGATAAAAGTCGACAAAGTGATTCAAGAAAGTGGGACGTCCAACACCGGACACTTGTCCCACCGATTTTTTAAACATGCTAATGAAGCCGCTGCAGCTACAGGAGCTAATAAGCGATTAATATCTAGATTAGAACTATTCTTCAGGTATTTATAAAACAACTTCCTCAAATTGTTCACAATTGTTCACTTATTCGTTCTTTCTTATTGTTGCAGCTTATTTCAAGCGGAAATACAATCAAGGATGAAAAGTTCAACACATTTGCTTATGATTCTGCCAAGCTGTTTGTGGAGCTATATAGCTGGGACAGGATGCCTCCCAGCGTACACAAAATCCTTTTGCATGGCTCTTTAGTCATCAAACATGCTCTTGTTCCAATAGGGCAGCTTTCAGAGGAGGTAAAGGAGGCAAGGAAGAAAGACATGAGGCGATTCAGAGCCCAGCATACTAGAAAGTCCTCATGCATAAAAACCTGTGAAGACTTAGTTCACATGCTTTTGGTTTCATCGGATCCTGTTATTACAAGCCTTAGAACTTTCTAGAAGGTCCCGTTGAAAGGGCTGAGTCCTGATGCAAGGGAGCTGATCGCGGATTCAGTGGAAGAGAATACGAATGATAGCGAAGCGGAGAAGGATTCTCCGAGCGAATCGGAAAATGATTCTGATTTTGAATTTTTGTAATATATATAATAAAAATACTTGATTTTACTGGAAAATAAAAAATTCTGTTTTAATTAATGAAACACCTACTTTTTATCTCGTATATTTTTTTTAATTATTTTTTTAAGCTATTCCACCCTTTAAGCCCTTATTAAGCCCATAAAATAATTTTGTCCAGGTAGAATCGGGATTCAGCCCACTGTGCGGCGGGGGTTACGCTTAGGACCTTCCTGGTTCTGGCAGCCTTTGTACATCGTTCAATGTTCTCACAGAATTCTCTCCATGATTCGCGCTTGGCTCGTCTTATCTTCTTTTTGAAGAGCGACAGCTCTTGCTTGTATCGATCCCAGTCTTCCACGTTTCCAGAACGCCTTGCATTGCTAAACGCCCTTCGTGTGCGACCTCTAGCCTCTGTTAGTGAAACTCAATTACTTCAACGCATAAATTTGATAAGACTTGTCGCGGGACTACTTTAACATTTTCACATAATTCAAATGAATGTACCTCATTTTATGCGTCAATAGAACAATACTTCTGTAATTTGCAATTTAAAAAACATTTTCAACAATTATGACCTGATAGATAATAAAGTCCGTGTAAATAAAAAAACATAACAATGGCTAACATAATTTTTCATCAAAATCAAATTCATAGTAATAAATAAAACACTATCCTACATCAACCACATGTCACTCTTATGTACTCCTTGAAACCATATTTCACTTCTGACGACCCCATCCATATCTACCAAAAACTTACTTTTGTCGTGTGCAAAGAATTTTTTTTAGATAACTGTTTTGATACGCAGTAAGTGCTACCAAAAGAAGAAAAACCATATCAAAGTCTATACGAACAGTGTAAACGAAACCAATTTGTTTATTCAAAAATTTCTGTTTATTCTGTCAAAAGTAAATAAAAATTTTTCTGCAGGAACTAGTAGTCTTATCAAAAAATCATGAAAAGATATAAAACGGCGAATGCAATAAATAATGTCGTGGAGAAGATAATATTTTTCTTTGGTTGTGTGTATAGTAAAAACTGGTTTCAAGGAATTATGTATTTCAAGGGTGCAAGGCTAAATTTTGGAAAATTTCATAGCTCAATTTTTTGACGGGAAAATAGAAGTAATGATAATTCAATTTCAAATCGATCTCAATTGATTTATTATATGATCGTAATCATTGGTTTATTATTTAATATTTAGGAATTCAACAAATGGAGTGATTTTTGAATAAACTCTTCAATCATTTATTTTTGTAACTATATTAACTGCCTTCAGAATCGTCTGCTATAATCTAAAAGGTGATTTCAGACCAAAGTTGTAGAATAGCAGTTTGAAGTTGGGCAAAAATAGTGACTTACTGTTAAGCATCCATTTGCAGCTGACAAATTTCAGTTTGAACTGCTTCCATACTCTCTTTGTGTATCTCCAAAACTAAATGAACATATGCCACTGTGGTTGCATAATTGCCTTCTAAACAATAAATAAAAACCGAAAACCAACCTATTCTACAACAATATCAGTAAAAAAAGAAAACAAATAAAATCCCATCACAAAAGCAAAACTACTCGCTTTTCGAACAGAAAAAGAACAGAACTGAAAATATAGCAAAACACTATAAAACAACAGCAAAAACCGATCAAGAAGACCAGGAATGTGCATACCATTTCTCGATTTTCCAATAGAACTCGGAAAGAGTTGCAAACTTTTTGTTCGTTTCATACTTTCGTAACTTTCATATTGCTGCGCGAAGCGAAACAAAAAAACTGAAGACGTAACTGAAGTTCTCATATCGTTTGGTCAGTAGTGGCCCCAATTGAAAATTCCATTACATTTCACAACAAGGACAACAAGGACTTCTTCAACGGTAACTTGTACGACGACGACAACGAAAGCGATGTGAAAAGACGATAGGTGACATGGTAAAAGGTATGGAAAAGTAAGACATTTTCCTTTTGCTTTAAAAAGAAATGCATTCAAAGTCCTGGTTTTTTTTTCGGGGGAATCTGTACCAATCCTTTGGATATGTTGTTGGTCATTTCGCCATATTGGTCCATCGTTGAAGTCACCCGATTTCGTTGTGTTGGTACTAGTCGTGTCCAGTATTTTCAATGATTTTTCCCAATTCTGTTCGTCGCCGGAAAAATCAATAAAAGATATCGACGTTGACATCAATTATGCAAGATATCACGTTTAATATAGTTGAAACCTTTTAGTATGGCCCGTTGCCCGGGCCGATGGCGGCACCCCGACCAACTCGGATGATGACGATGACCGGACCGAAAAGCATCCATAGCTGCCTAGGTCAGGATATTCATAGAAGGTCATCGTCGTGGCACTCTTTAAATAGCTTTGGCGATTTTTAAAACAGTGGGTTGTGAATGTTGCCTTGCATTCTGTTACCATTGCCCTGGTCGTTCAAGGTTTTATTGAATTCCATTCGATTTTATTTTTGAGTTGAAGCTGGTATCTGTATATGAGGAAAAAATTGATTTTGTATTTCGTTTGAAAAAGATAATTGTCAAAGAAGTAGAATAATCGCAGGTAGGTAGGTAAGTAGTTTGGAGGCGTGAATTTTTCTATGACAGGATTATAAATGGTTTAGGCGGGAGGTAGACTTTTAAGAAATGTTGACTGTTTTATATGAGGCTATTAGAAAGAGGTCAAAGTGTTTTCATTCCATTTTCATTCCAGGTAAATGCTAAGATTGAAGATTATCAGTAATATTATAACAAATTTAACAGCAAAATAGTAAAATGTTTGCAAAATATAACGGGAACTTTACTTTTGTTAAGTCAGAGTTATAAAGATGAAAAATACAGCAATGACCCGAGCCAGAAATAATTGCGCCCAGTGTGGATTTGGTTGCTTGCAATAAAAAATTGGTCTCTTTTTTTGTGTTTGATGCGTCGCGCTAACATTCAATCAAAGATATGTTTATTTGTAGGGGGCCCGGTAGCTCTGCTCGCTAAGGCGTCAGGCCGAAAAGCGGCGTGTTACGGGGCCTGCGTTTTCGAATCCCGCCAGTGCCATGGCTGTAAGTGTGAATGCGTGTGATTGTCTATGAGGGTGGCAAATGGGGCCAAACTGGTGGCTTAATGCTGGCCGCGTTCCCGACAGCCCTCTTCACTAACATAACCTTAGTTTATTTGTAATAATTAACCTGTGGTTTATTTTTCAGAGAAATATTCTGTTTTTTTCTAAAGAAAAGAATATATATTTCTCCATCTGTATGGGAGATTAAAAAAATTATTAACTGAAGCTTAGTACCGTCTTCGATTTCACGTGAAATTTTCATACAAAATTAAACGTAAAATTTGTTCCGGCGAAAATTTAGTTTCGAAAATACGCAAGAGTTGTACTTGGTTGTTAGCGTGAAAAAATGCTTAGAAGTTGCTTTCGCTTTGAAAATGCAGATGGCGTTGACACATGTCTCCAATCATTTCACGCTAATTTAGTGTGTGCAGGTCATTTTTACGAGCTAAAAAAATGATATTTGGTGTTTGTATTTGATAATTGAATTATACAAATGTCTTTCCAATACGAAAATCGATCGAAAATTGAAATTCTTGACGTTTTATCCGTCAGGAATGAGCAGTGTCGCTGCTTTTTCTCTATTACCAAAATTTTCGCTCGAAAAAATGACCAGATAATGTCAAAATGTAGCTTCACGATTAACTCAGCAGAAGCCTAAATTTGAGTAAGTCGAATTTGTTAAAAATTTGATTTTGGTATTTGTTGCATGGTTTTTTTTTTGGATATTGTAATATATACTTATAAACTGTTTGAGGTTCAACAACGGTTTTTTATCCTAAAAAAAATTTGGTATTTAGAAAAAATCGGTATTTAGTTGTTCTGTAGACAATACGAGCAAAAGAAAATAAGTCTCAAGCTATCGATGATAGCGCGTGGATTTCATTAAAAGTTGCACATGCTGCCATATTTTGCATAATTCACTAAAATATCTGGTTTGCTTTTCTATTACGCCGGCAACCAATGTTAACAAAATTTCTTCGATGACCTCATTCACATTTAGCTTGTGCAAATACTTTAGTTTAGTTATTAAGTAAAAGCTTCCGCTGTAAATATTGTTTTTATGTTGAAAAAAAGATTAAAAAGACAAGGGGGAAATTCCATATTCTTCAATTTTTCCATATTCTCAAACTAAATAAGTGTAATCGTTGGTTCAAAAAGTTCAAAAAGTTCAAAAATGGGAATAGGAAGCTCAAATATGTCGCTTAAAAATTAAATGATAATATCCTGAAGGCGATGGTAGATTCAGATCCTTGTCAAACCATGCGCGGATAACGTGAGCAATTATCGGCCCGCGCATGACTTAAGCGATGATCTTCGAACTGATAAACAGCCCAGTTGAGCTGATAAACAGTCCTGTTGAGCTGACAAACAGTCCTGTTGGGCTGTTTATCAGTTCGAAGATATCGCTTAACTCATGTGCGGGCCGATAATTGCTGACATTATCCGCGCATGACGTCATCCTCCTCCTTTTCATTGTCAACATCCAGAACTTGTATTTTATACCTACTCACTGTTAGTAACAGAACATGGAGCCGGAGGTACAGTCCAGAATCAAAACATAACCCAAAATGGGAGAAAAGATGCCGCGGAAATTCGAAGTGGAAAGATCGGCATCAAAGCTTATGGCTATTGTTTTTTTTTTTTTTTTTTGAAATTTGGAGGGATTCTGTTTATTGACTATGTTCCTAAAAAAAATTAGTGCGGAATATGACGCCGCACTACACTCTAAAAAGTGGGTCTATAATTAATACTTTGATAATAGGAAATATATTCATTTTTTCGTTTAAAATAACGAATCACAAATTTTTGTACACATTCGATATGCATGTTTTGCTTTTACGTCATATCAGCTGAATAATACACAGCTTTGTGTAAATTGAAGCACATAGAGTGTAAAATCACTAATTTGCTATTCATCTTTGCGCCAAAGCCATAAAATTGCACCATTATTTAGGGTAAAATTACACCATTTGGTCGCAAAAAAAAATATTCTTTTTACGCGCTTTTGTAAATTTACATCTTTAATAGTAGGAATCCAGTTTCCTACTATTATAAGGGTAAAATTAAACCAAAATTAATTTGAGTGTAGTGAAAAAGGTGTGTGAAGTGTTTGTTGAGAAAAAGGGAGGTAAACGGGGAAAGGAGCCCTGTTTTTGCAGGACAATGCCCCTGTGCATGCTGCGCGAGTTGCAAGCTGTGCCCTGGACGAAACAACATTTGCAGAAATCTACCAGTCCATATCCAGCCCCCAGCGATTATATCATGTTTTTGAAATTTTAAGAAAAATCCGAGAACGAAGAGTTTCGAGTGACAAAAAATCAAGGCGACAGTAGACGAGCATTTTGAGGTCAAAGACGGTGAATATTTGTTCACTTGATTAAACGCCTTTTGTGACAAATGTAAAAAGTGTATTGAAGTATAGGGAGATAGCATAGTAAAATTTTTCGCTAAGCATTTCTATCAGAATTTGTAATACCCAAAGCTCAAACTTTTCAGCCGCCCCTAGTAGCTATGCGCCGTTTTACCAAATGTATCATTCCTACTTTACGCTGGTGATCAGAAAATGAATCATGTCAGAAACGTCAAACATATAGTCCATGATGTTCAACAGTCTGAGCAAATTTTTTTTCGCTACAACTTTCAAATCGACATTCAAAACGTGTTTTTTCAAAGGATTTTCTAATCGTTTAGTTTAAAATATTTTTGCAAATTTAATTATTTTATAAAAATGAATAAATAATATAACTTTCCCGCTTGATTTGACAATAATTAAACACATCATATCGAGATACCGAAACAAACAGCATAACTGATCAAATTTTTGCTGGCCAATAATCATTCATAAAAATTCTATAATATGTCCATTCACCCCAGCTACTCAAATCCTGTTGTCTGAGCTCATTTGAAAATCGTCGAATAATTTGTCTACCCAGTCAATCATGACTGTTGCTCAACCTTATCTAAAGCAAAACAATACATATTAAACTAAAACACTAATAACCACTTCAGCCACCATTATCATTCACAAAGATAATTAAATTATTTGAAAAAATCCCACAACCCATCCACCACAACATCACAATCCTATCGACAAATGTTTCTTTTTGTCATAAAAATCACCATTAACGCTATCATCATTAGCTACTGAAACACCATCCGTCCAGTCGTGATTCCATTTGTGGATTTGAACTGCACCACACTAGACCGAATCTTCAAGTTTTCAAGTTTCAAATCATCATTTTGATTTTCATAACTGGTTCTTGCCACATCATACAATAATATCACTCTCTGACACTCTTAGCTCCAACCAAGTCATGCCGGCCGAGCCTAGGTCAGTCAGCCGACCCACAATGACGACTGTCCGGGGGGGGCTTAGTGGTGGAACTTGATGGAACAAGCAAGCAAAAGGAGGCGTTGTGCGACCAAGTGCACTTCAAAATACGAAATTGACATATTTTATTGCAGTTGAAAGCGTACTTGAGAAAACACTTAACCAACAAATTATTGCTTATTCATTCAATTACTCGAAACACTTTTAATGACCAAATATATTTTTCTATTTTATTTCGCCTGGATGAAGACGACGAGATGATGTGTGTGTTTTTTTTTTTGGTGTTATGTGGTGAATATTTGTGTGATGAATCGTTGTGGTTTTGTTTCATTGGATTGCGATAGGAAGCTGTTTCCGTTTGCTGGTTTACTGATGCTTTCCATGAATAGTTTTGATAGTGATGGAAAAGCCCCCGCAGTACTTGAAAACGCTCTTCTCGAATTCAGTAGTTGAATATTTTCTCTAATTAACGGTCATTTTTAGTGTGGCTAATTAGCATATTTTCGGAGAGTTATTAGGTTTAGGTGAGGCATGTGGAGTTTTTTTTTGTTTCTAGTAAAATATTTGGTGATTTTTTGTGGTAGCTAGTGTAGGCTGGTGTGGAATTTGAATACAAGCGTAAATTGGGAATTATGACCACGTGAAAAATTACTTTGAAATCTGATGTGTCAGAAATATTCTAAAAAGCTTATTTTTCGGTTTTTTTTTTTAAATAATTCACATAGACACTTTTCTCAAAATCGCATCCACAAATATGCTGAGCAGTTTTGCTTCACGCCTATGAGCTTTGTTTTGCTATTGTGTCGAACAGGGCATTGAATTGAATAACAGTAAATTATTTACTATCATTGGTTCGATGTTAAAAATATTTTGTTAATTTCCTTAACAGATTTTAAGCGTTTATCTAGAATTCTTTAAGAAAATCACAAAAATAAATGTCAATGTTTTCTGCTTGTTATCTTTCATGTATATGACCCTAAATGTGCATGATTCTTTCTAACTTCATACTCACACAAACAAAAAATCGACGAAAAAATCCAATCTTTAGTAATCGACTTATCCAAAAAAAACATCTGAATTTGTCACCCCTCCACTTTTTTACAACTAAACCATCAATTCAATGTGTTGCACAACCAGATTACGGATAACCTTAATTACTTACTTTACTCATTGTCTTATTCGACCTATTCGCCAACCACCACCCATTGGCCAACCATCCATCCACCCACTCACCCACATCCCTGCCACATCCGCTTACCGAAATATTCAACGCTGTAATTATTTTCGTATACCTTTCGTAAAGGTAATGACTCGTTATTCGTTTGCTCCCATCATGGCTCACTTACTTCCAACTTTCGACCACCCCCTCCCTCCTTCTTCTGCCAATACTCATTTTCTTCGTTCCCGGGTTTCAATATCATCGACCACTTCCAACCACTTAACAATCGTCGCTCACCCATTTCGTTTCTTTATCCCGTATGCCGTCACAGAAAGAGCAAAAGGACCTTCAAAACGAATGGGGGTGAAAGTGGCAGGGCAGCCGACGGCCAGCTATGGAACTACTAACAAATTACATGAAAAGCAAAGCGAGCGGCTTCGAGTCGTTCCCGAGGAATATTTCACCATAGCCGTAGTCAGGTCGCATATCCTGCTCGCTGTCGACTGAGTCGAAAAGATGCCACCGTGCATTCTTCAATGTGGTGCGAATGGGGGTGGAAGTCTGACAAAAGGGAAACAAACCACCCAGACACGAATTTAATTCCATTATTACGTTTTAGAGCTCACCTGAGGGGTGATTTGATTAACAGGCTCCGCGCTTGCAGTCGGTCGGTGACTTGAACGGCCGCAAGGTAAGGGGTAGGGGAGGAGAGTGACGTGGTATTGCCGGCAAAGTTCGCTTTGCCATATAACAATACTGCCCCCGTCTCCCCTGGCTACAACTCAGTGACAGTCTTTCGTTCATTCATTGCGTTCTCGGCGAGTAGTGACCATCGGCGCTGTACTACTAAGAGCTTGCAAGGGCAGCAACACCACCGACTGAGGGGGATGGAGCACAAGAGCAATAATTTATTTTAATTGTGTTTTTCTACTTTTGCTGAAATGATTTGCTTCAAATGTGTGTACATGCATGGTGGCTAACGGGAAGGGTGCTGAACAGCCCGGTCGAACATGACTTCCGTCTGAACTTTCCAACCGGATTCGGTGTTTCTTCCGTTGCAACCCTCAAGTGTGACCCCAGTCTCCGTCGTGCTTCATACTCCCCGTGCCAGGGAGTCGTGCCATAATTGCAATTTCTCGACAAGATCCTAATGAAGGGATATTGTTGATTACACTCTTGACTAATCCTGGTCAGGGTAGAGGGAGGTAGTGGGGTTGCAGAAAACGAACGATAATGCCAATATTGGGGAAGATACACGAGTAAACAAGCTGAATAATGGTGGAATGGATGACGAGAGAATTGAATATACAGCAAGGAGTTTTGGTTTCCATACTTGCGTTGGCCAGGACGGAGAAGCCGACATGTAGGAGAGGGTGGTGGATACCGAAGGCAACGAGCAACAACAGAAATAAATGGAAATAACAAGAAGTGGTGAATGAGCCGTTCCTAATTGGCTCGAAAGCCAAAGGATATGTTAGAGGGGTGAGTGCTGTGAAGACGTAGGTTGTTCAGCTGGGATTAGATACGGGCTTGAAAAACGGGATTGAAGAATTGGCAGACAATTGGTAGGGAATCGCATCGAGCTCGTTATGGAAGAACGTTTAGTGTGCATTTCAATTAGTCAGTTCGAGTAATCTTATATTAAGTCATTTCGATAAAACTGATTAGAGATGTTTCTTCTGCAATGATGCCCTGGTTATTTTGACATTCCGTTTGTTTTTTGGCACATTTAGCTGCATTTACCGGCAACAGAGGCACCTTTATTTGCAATCAGATTATAGTCCAGGAAATGGGCGCGAAAATTCCAGATGTTAAGTTCAAAGTTTCCGAAATTTACAGCTGACTACGCTAACCTATCACCACATCTGCTACCTCGGTGGGGTTTAGCTGTTTCTGAAAAAATTACGTGACACACCGGTAACCGTTTTACAAATATGTTTTTTTTAGACCAGAACTTGCATTTATTTCACGTCTGGAATATTCAAAATGTCTGGAGTCCATTTCAAACAATTTTTGAAGTACCCAAAGAAGATACTACCATTAAATTTCATAAAAATTTCCTAATGGAAAATATTCACATTTCAAATTCAATTAATTCTCCTACACACATATTACCATCATTAATGTACTCGTATGGCCACACAATCCATTCGTTTGACGTGATTCACTCGAGTTAATTGACTAAAGACGACGATGCCATTCGGTACACAGCCATTCGATTTCAATTTAAATTGGAAATTAGTTCAATTTTCAGGTCCGTTTCGAACTACACTCAAGTCAGGCCCGGGCATGTCTTCCTCTAGGCTCTCTCCACCCGTCGAAGCAAGACGCTAAAACGTTAATGATACGCTTTAATTAAGACGACTATTGTTGCTGGCATTGTTTGGGCTAGGGTGATTTAAAGATTTCTTTCAATGGCGACCGAGTAGTCAACTGTTAGCTCGGAAACCATACGACGTCTCCAAAGTTCCTGAATCCAAGTTGCACACATCGTGTCTGAATCCGCTGAGTCGCGGAGCTGAAAAAAGGCCCAACTGGAAAAAAAATGAAACCCATTCGCTGCCTTGAAAGCGTGAAGCACGCGTAATTGTATCATAGAAGAGTTGGACTAATGTGTGTTGAGACGACTTTTAGCCTAGACTATGTGAATCTGCAGCGATTCAGCATTGCCAGATAGCTTGACTAGCGACAGCTGTGGCCGCTTCAAGTTTAATCCGAGCCAAATCGGTTTTTATTGTACATTGAGCCTGAGCGATGAATCTTGTGGAGTGGTGGAGGAGGGGGCGATGATGATGTTGTTGTGAGAGCTCTGATTGAAATTTAATTAAAACTAAATTGTTTGGCCTCATTCAATTATCGAGCAATTAATTTCCTTGTTATATTGCCCGGGCTGGAGGATGGTAAGCAAGTTTTGCAAATCGGGTCGGAGGCGGACAGTTGAGCATTTATGGAATTATTCGATTATCTGGGATCGACCACCAGGCGAGACGTGTAAATTTTGTAGAAGCGAAGTGTTTGATGGATGACTGGAGCAAGAATTGCGATAAATGACTGTTTTGTGAAAGGGTGAATTATTGTGTGCTATTTCTTTGCGGTGTGGATTCGATTTCACCCTTGATTTCAGGTTTTTCCTTGTAGTAGATCAGCTCAAGTTCTATGCGGGACCTAAGTCTCATGTGTCTATTCAAAGCAAACAATATGCGTTAAGTTGAGCCACTCTATTGTAAAATGATAATTTTATTTAGTTTGGCTTACCTAATTGTGAATATAATGGTTATTTTCCTATAGTTTGAAAAAATATTTTAGAGAGTGCTATCAGGACTTGAAGTTTTGATTAAAATAAAAAACTGCAAATTACATTGATCACTATCAATTTGAGATTACAAGGCCTCCAAATTTTCGAAAATGACAATGTCTGCCGTTGTCTTCTTCTAAATAAACCCATTGGGAGTCCTGTTTCGTTGAGAAAAAATCTCTTCTTCGGGTTCTTCTCTCTAGTTTTGAAAGACAACTAAACATCAGCCTCTGTAGAGACCAAAATACAAACCACACTTAAAAGCTCTTTTTTTATCAGCGCGTGGTACAAACCTTTGAAGCTTGCCATTGCAAAAAAAAACAAAAACTCGAAAAAATAAAAAAAAAAATATCGGAGGTAAGATTTCGGAAGTTGTCAATAGCATTTCGATAATCTTAAAATATCTGTATTTCTGGTCCTGATAAATGTCAAATGTACTGAAGACCAAGTGCTCCCAATAACATTTCTCACATATAGTGACGACATGACAGTTTTTTACGAGCAAAATATAGATTTCGTTCCGTAGTCCTGCATTAACTGCAGTGATGTCGAAGTACATATGTTCAGTAGCTTACTCAATGGTTTTTCCGATACAAGGATACTTAGACGCCTCAATAATTTGTGCCCTTCGATATCTTTTTCAACACATTTCCATCCCAATAGACAGTAAAGGAAATGTTGTGTTTAATTATGAAATAACTTTTGAGGCGCCTTAATAATTTGTGCCCTTTGATATCTTTCAACACATTTACATCCCAATAGTCAGTAAAATAGATGTTACATTAAAATTAATTTTTCCAATTATATGAACTTATTTTTGACAGTTTATCTGTTCTCTGTATTCGATCAGAATGTTGGTAGACCTAAACCGAATCTGGATGAGCTCAAACGTTCTTCCTTAACTTCTTCTGATGATCCTGTTTTTGTAACAAAAACTAGTTTGAGATGTTCCATGACGAAATACTAAATCTGCAATAAGTTCTTACGACTAATCGAAATTGAGTCTTAACTATAAAAGCAGGTAGTGGAGGATTGCTGATAGCCATAATTGTTTCTGCGTAAACTGTTTGTTTTTGTTGCCTTCTTTCTTTCCAATCTGTCCAAAAGTAATATATGCTCACTTTTAGCTCCTTGTCGTGATATCCTATGATCTTTGCTCCTGAAGTTGAAGCCTTTATATCCCAAATCTAGATTGTATTTCACATATGCTCATTAAGTATCTATCCCCATTCTTGTTAGTCCCTCTTTGGATATTATTATTTGTATATTATTGAGCTTGGCTACCAGTTCCAAATTTTGCAAACAGAAGTAAAAATTATTATTTATTGAGCGTTGCTAATGTTTGCTAAAACTTCGAATCAGGGAATGTTGAAATCGAATCGAGTTTCGAATCATCGGCCTACATCTCAAGTCTGCTTTTATCCCGAATCACTCATGCAAATCATCCAAAATCAGGCAAATTTTGTTATCTGCTGTTCCCCAGTGAACGGCATTGACTTATCAAAGTCCTCTTTTTGTTGTGTTTGTCGATTCCATTGATTATTTTTTGAACGATGTATAATAAGTTGACGTCATATGAAGAGGGTTTGTCAATACATTTGGCATAGTTGATCGCAATATATTGTTGGTTAAGCTACGTCACTTTGGCATTTCTAACGTCTATTTTATCCAACATCTGATGTCCCCCAAGAATTCATGCTTAGACCGCTTTTGTTTGTGTTGTTTATCATTGAGCTTCCAGTGGTTTTAAATCGGTTTCCCTCATTTACAGAGCTAGCATTTTATATATTAATGACTGTCGGCACTTTGAATTTAACTTAAGTATTAGGACGCTTGGAGAACTGTGAGACCTGTTTCCCTAGATATCGCTGAATGTTTCTTAAAGTTCTTCATTAACGAACGATGCCTTCAAGAACACTAAGCCAACCTCCACCTCATGGTTTTGTTATGAATGGCAAGAGGCCGTTTGCATTAAGGAGGGGGCATTCCGAACTTACAAGCTATCCCCATCTGGGAAATCAAAAAAACTTTATAAAACTGCTCGCAATACCTGTAAAACCACTATCAGAAAAGTTACATTCCAGTTTGACCAAAATATTAAATAGAAGGTCCTTGCAAGCCAGAAAGAAAGCAAAGGCTTCTAGTCGCTTGTTAAAAAGATGAAGAACAACTTCTCCAGTTCCGCCATGCCACCTCTTCTTCATGGTGGTAATGTACTTACTGAGTCACTGGATAAAGCTAATCTTTTTGCTGAGATTTTCGTTACAAACTCTTACTTGCCACCTTCATCACTGAGTCGTCCTAGCCCTCCAATGTGCGCTTTTAAGTAAAGGCCTGTATTTTTCTGCACAAGAGAAATATTGCAAATACTCGCCAAGCTTGATGTTTCTAAATCTGCCGGACCTGATGGTATTTCGCCCCTCGTACTAAAGTGCTGTGCCTCCGCCTTAGCTCTGCGCAAACTATATATAACTAAACCTCTACGCAAACTATTTACTATGTTCGACTGGAATATTTACTTCCGCATGGAAGCTTGCACACGTTCAGCCCATATCTAAAAAGTGGGAGGCCTGTAATCACTCTAACTATCGACCTATTGCAATCGTTTGGGTTCTGTCTAAGGTATTTAAATCACTCGTGAACTCAAAATTAATAAAATATTTTCAGTTAAATCATCTTATCCAGTATGGTTTCCGTTCTGGGCGCTCCACTTACTTACATTTCTCACTGAGAGATGGAACCATTTTCTCCATAGCTTTGGTGAAGCAATGGTCGTTTCTCTTGATATTTCGAAGGCATTTGAAGGCCAAGCTTCGTGCATTTGGTCTTCACTCCGTCCTCGTCAAGTGGATCGAACGTATCCTCGTAGATCGTTCCTTTCAAGTTGTTCTGGATGGACTCAAATTCTGTGTCCACACCACCAATGCCAGGGTTCCGCAAGGTACTGTTCTTTCACCAACTCTCTTCCTTTTATAAGTAAATGACCTCCTTTCCTCCACTTTCAATCCGATTCATAGTTTTGCCGATGACAGTACCCCTGACTTCCCATACTATTTTGACAGAGTGGCCGACTCTCGCGGAAATGTTACTTCTGTTAGTAGAGATCGCATGTTTGCATCGCTAAACAGGGACCTACGAAGCATTATCACTTGGAGCTCAGCGAACCGTGTGGTGTTTAATGCGTTCGAAAACCAATGCTGTCGTCTTTCGCTCAAGCCTTACCCTCCTCCTACTAGCCACACTATTTCCGTTGATGGTGTGGGTATTTCTGAATCACCTTCACTAAACCTATTAGGATTTAATATCTCAAGCAAACTAAGCTGGACCGGCCACATTTTTCAAATTTCGAAAAATGCCATGAAATGCCTAGGTTTCCTTCAGAGAGGTAAGAAATACTTTACACCATCAGACATAGCGCACATCTACAAGACTCTCGTAAGACCACGACTTGAGTATAACTCCCATATATGGGCTGGGGCAGGCCGGGTTGTTTTAGCGGAACTAGACAAAGTCCAACACAAAGCTTTCAAGCTTATTGGAAACGAAATTATTACCTTACATATTGCTGTGGTCTTTGTTCTAATGAAATATCAAGTTTGCTACCTTGTAGAGCACCTCCTACGCGCAACACCCGAGCCTCTCAACGCGCTCACTCTCATACCCTTTCGATCAGTGCCAGTCGTACCGTCAAATTTCACGATTCTTTTTTGTCTAGGTCAATACGATTATGGAACAGCCTACCATCTACTGTTTCCCCCCCGCCGACTATGAGCCACAATTGTTCAAACGAATCCTGCATCGCTTTCTCCTGCAAACTCAACCCTGCCTTCCTCCTTCTCCTTGTATTTCCTTCCGCCAAGGCTGTGGGATCAGTATCAATGCTATCGGGGAGATTATTACGAAGTTAATTTTTTGCCACTTTAACTTGCAAGCTGACCATAAATTTGATTTTTTAAAAAAGCATCAGAATGATTTTCCCCTGATTTCTAAGGAAGTTTTTAATACCCAGTAGGCGTGGTAGTGAAAACATAAATTGATCATGTTTTTAGCCTTATTATGACGACCTCTCGAAAAATGTTTACCTTATGTGGATGTTAAGTGTCTAAAAGTTTAAAATTTTTTTTTTTAATTTCCGGCAGGATCACCAAATCATCTGAAAATTTATAAGGCACATTGATGTATATAAGATATGAGTAATTTTTGATGAATGCTGGACAACTGGACGCGTCTTTTCCCTTGATCTTAATTGCTACATTTAAACATAAATGCTCATAAAAGTAAATTCAGAGCTTCGAAATAATTATAATGCTTCCCCCAGACTCTTGCTGACTCATTTGATGGGTGGTGTCGTTTTGATTCCTGAGCCAAAATAAAAAAAATGGAAACCGCCCGACATTTAACAATCTAATAAAGCTAACTGTTGAATATTGAAAAGTTATTTCGTGATAAATGTATCGTTTGCAATCAGTTTCTCAAAAACTTGATTTTTTAAACCTGCATATAATGATTTTTTTGACATTCGTCACAAGTTCATATGCTATTTTACCTTCGGCCGTAACGCTGATAATAAAGACACATTTTGTCTATCATTCTCTTCCTCTAGTAATTTTTCCTAATTGCTACAAACATTTCTAGACAGAGCACACCTTCGATAGTAGAGTGAAGCTTTAATGTGAGCCCTTTGATCCTGTTTAGAAAACTGGACCTTTTACCTCTGAAAGTTTCCCAAACATAAGCATGTAACTGTTTTGTAACTATATCTCTCTGTGTGACTCCTTCAATTGTGTTCAATTTTCCCTCGAAATTTTCGTCAAATTTTTCTTTAAACTTTTTTTTGATGATACATTCTCAAAGCGTTCAACATTTTCTCTTCCCACCAACGAATTTATCGAAAAAAAAACTCAAAATCACCATTTAACATTTATCTAACACGATCTTTATGTCTACATATAACTTTTTTCTTATAACAAAACAAAATACCTTGTCAATCAATTTAATCTAAAGCCATTCATCTCGAACGGTCACATGACATATATAAATGCCCATTCCATTAGCGGTAACAACCAATAAAATCATCACGAAACCATCAATAAATCTTCTTTATACTACAAACATCAGCGTTCAAAGAAACGATTTGCAACGAATAACGGTACTTTCGATGTCTTCTATCTTAATTGCTAATTTCCCTCGGTTTCTATTATAGATGCGCGACATCAGATCTGTTGTTTTTTTTTTCTTGCAGAATTCCAGTGTTCTACAGATTGATTTTCACACAGTCACGAAATCGAGAACGAAAGATAAAAGAAAAATGAAGCTTTTGCGAATAAGTTAGAAATTTATTTGCATTCTTGATGGAATTTCGATTTTCGAGTTCTAACTGTTCAGGGTACAGTTTTTTTCTTCGTTAATTTAGAATCAAATTCGAATGAAATCATCTGATAGAACTGTGTATTAGCATTTTTAATTTGTATTTTTTGTTTTATATATAAATTAATTTGGTATCCCGTGTTCTCACTGTGACGGATGTATTTGAATCTGCTTATTTTATAGTATCGCCAGTGAACAAATATTCCAGTTATCATCTTATACTTCAAGGCCGTTATCGCAATCATGAATATTGGACAATTGATTCCTTATTTTCGTTTCCCACTATCCAAAGGTTCAGATCGTAGGATTATACATTAATTGAATTTAATTTCATTTGCGTCAAGCCTATCTGTATCTTCGACAAATCACTTCTTGTTCCGGGTTAAGATTCTATTAATACATATTAAGATAATGAATAATATTTAAGAGCTCGTAAGTCAATCCAATCTGTATCTTTTATGTTTTTCCCCCAATGCTTTTACCGACATCATTTGCACAACACGACAGCTGGGTTGGTTTTTCCATTGTTTTCTCAAACGTTGCAAATAGCTCTCCGACTCATGAAAGTTGCTATTAAATACCGCGCTAACGCGTACAGTGTGTGTTTTGATGAAGCTAATGGGCAATGTATTGATTCTGAGCGAAAAATTCCCCATGTCTTGTAATTGCTATTGTAATTTTTCTCGAGTAGAAAATGCGTAAGGTCGGATTACACTGGTGAAAATATTCATTACTTTTTACATTTAAATTAAAATATTTTTTGCTTTAATTTTCATTAATTTACTTTACTTGAAAAAGTTATCTAAAATTTCTCTCATTTATTTTCTTTGCAGGAATACTAATACTTGATTGTGACACAAGCCGATTGGATACGTCTCAGCGAAGGTATGTATCAGATAATCAGTGGAATCCCATAAATCTAAATACCAACACCACCACCCAGCACGTTGCTGTTTCAATCATCTGAAAGATATTAATTAGTTGTACTTAGGCCGTTTCGTGATCCGAAAGTGCCCCAAACTACTCTAACTTGGTACTTAGTTTCGCCTGAGTTCATCGCAATGTGCAGTGTGGTCTTCACGTTTTGTGTGGGCTGATGTCTAATTACATCTGAATCAAAGTGAAATTAACCCACTTTAGTCTGTCGACCGGACGAATACTTGCCAGTGATGCCTACGCAATTGGTGATGACTCAACCATGAAACAAACGAGATTTGATGCGACTTGCTGGTAGTAGTTGTGGCCTGCGGATGGTCACATCACATTTCGAATGCGGATGTGCGCCCAGCGTGGTGTGGCAGAGCAAATAAATCCAAGACTCGCATAGAAAGATGTCTAATGATTGAGTGCCCACGGGTGCAGCATGCATGTGGTGTCAACGTGCTCCGCCAAGATTCCATTGAAGCTCGCGGGTTGTATCCCTTATTGGTAGTGTAGCATCCTCCAGTCATCAGAACTGCTCCAGGTAGAGAACGGAACTTGCAGGTTCGATTAGTTTCGTCGCGATTCATTCACCCCCTCATTAAGTCTAAAGAAGAGCTCCACTTCGAAATGTTTACGAATCATTACCCAGCTCTACTGCCGCTTTTCCTCTTGAAAACGCAGTTAGATATCCAACGCCAGATAAGACTGGCCGCAGTACTTTGGTCTGTGGACTCGCGACTTTGACTGCACAACAAATGTTCCGTAGTTCCTCCCATAGTGCTGGAGGACGTCAAGCTGCAACCCATTCCGACAATTCTGCCTTGTAGTTAAGTATGGGCTGCTTTGTGCGGCAAACTGGATCTGCTCAAAGGTATCGCGAACTCGAATTCGAACTCAGACTCGACTCAGCTCCACTGACTCGACTACGAAATTAACGTGTGGTAAAGTTTCTCTAATTATAGGTGTTCGCATCAGTGTTCCGCCGACTTCGAAGTTTGAAGTTGAAAAGTATTTTTTTCTGCGCTGTTGTGTTGCTCCATCTTGGCCGCTGGCTGTCTACCGTCCCCCTTTCGTTTCGCATTCTTGCTTGCAAGTTCCCTTGGGGATAAAACACTAAACTATCCATACGACGATGAATGGATAGTCTGGTGCTGTGCCAGTGGTTGAGCACTGGTATTTGTGTACGTTCTAGATGAAAGTGAAATAAATTTGAAATTAATGCATGTCATATTTTCTGAATAGTTATTTATTTGTCAGCCCGCAAAGACATTCTACCCCTAAGACTTTCGATTCAGTCATGGGGTCAAACCGTAATTCAATGGTCAGTTTGGTTTCGAAATAGCTCTAATCTGATGTACCCAATTTAACAACTGCACAATCATACAAGAGCTGCATATTATTTTCGAAATAATGATTATCAGGGTATTAACTGTCATTTGTATAATATCGACTGGCATAGTTCACTTTTTACGGTAGAATTGAACGATACCGTGTATTTATTCTAAGAGTTGATTTTGGATGCGGTTGAAAAGTATGTTCCGAAGGTAAAGAAAAAATATCAATAATTTGATCCATGGTTGGATAGAATTGAGAGGTGTTTACGTAATCAGAGGAACAATCTATATAAGACAATAAAAACCAATATCAATGCTAGCAATGAAATCAAGAAAATATATGACTAAGTCCAAAAATTTTGAACGAAAAAAAATGTCTCGTGAAGCATACGAAAGCTATGTTAATATAGGTAGCGAAAATATAATTCACGAACCTAAGATTTTTTTTGACTTCGCGAACACCAAGAGATGAAGCCTTAAATGTATGTGCAAAAACAACTTAGTTTCCTCTGATACGTAAAAAAAATGCGACTTGTTTTCCGACCATTTTCATGCAGTGTTTTGTCCACTTTTCAAAAGCTACTAACCAAAGAGACATTACAAAAGCTATAAGACAACTTGACATGGAAAAGGGCCCGAGGTAAAACGTACTTCCTCCAAGCTTCATAAATAAGAGTGCAGAAATGATTATTATTTCACTCTTGTATATAATTATTAACAAGTCGCTGTCATGCGGTGCATTTCCTTATTTCTGGACACCTTCTCATTTCACGCCGCTTCTTAAAAGTGGTAACAAACGCACGGCTGATAATTATAGAAGCATGGCCGATTTGTCCGCTATACCTCAGCTGTTTGAAAAAATGGTTTGTGTTAAACTTACAATTGCAATCCTGAACGAGCAACGAAATTGCTTCAGAAAATGCAGCAAATGCGAAATTGCATACCACCAACCTTACGACATATTGCAATATGGAAACATGGCATCAAATCGATACTATGTACACATAGTTTAGCAAATCATTTGATGGGAAATTTCGCATTTTAGGAAGCTCGTTAAATTAGTTGGATTTTTAGCTATGTAAGGCTTTCTCTTCAATAAAATACCGTCTCCTCTGGGACACCTCAAGGCAGCGACCTAGAGCCTTTCCTGTTCAATATTTTGATTTCGAATCTCTCGTAGACGTTTTCTGATATTCCGCATCTTTTTCTGGAAAATGTACCACATTATTCAATCGAAATTTGAACACCGCTCAGGTTGTAATAAATCTTCTTAAATCTAACTCCATAAAAGATTCACTTTAAACCTCACGAAAAACTAAAAAAACTACAAAATATTCAGTTACTCAAATACACATATTTATATGTCTCTGTCCCTCTCATATTGCAATGACTTTTGTTAGTAGTAAAATTTCTCTGAAAAACGAGCAGAGCATCTCAAGGCAAGTTAAAATAAAGCAGCTGTCAAGAAAAAATCGAGCAAGTTAGAGCAATTGAGAGGCAATTCTCAAAATTGATTACTTTTCAGATGTTCAACCTGTCAATTCACTAAAAAAAACTCTACTTCAGGTACAATATTTTGTTGAAAGTCGGTTCCGGGACTGTTGACAAACAGCTGGTTGCTTGCTCAAACTTACTCTATCAAAAAAAGTTAGAGCAGAATTCGTACTCTAAATTGCTCTACACTATATAAAAATACTTCTATTTTTTGAGGAAAAATGAACACATTATCAAAGAAAATTGGTGAAGATAAATTTACACAGTCGAAAGAAAGAAATTTATCTGTTTCAAAGAATTGATATTGAACTTGCTCTGAGTAAATATTTTCAAGGAAGTGTTCCCATAAATTTGGCATCAATCGGTTCTCGTAAGTTAAGCAGTGTTGGTCGCGTTTACTACTTAAAAGGAGGACCGCTTGAGAACGTCGTATGTCGTTGGCACGCAGAAACTCTCCCTCCCTTCATATCAAAAGCGCGGCTTACTTTGAAGAGAGTGAAAAAAAAATAAAAAAAAGTAAAAGACAAACATTTTCACATGCCAAAGCAATATAGTTTGACCTCAGATAAATATTGAACTTGCAATAAGCATTTTTTTTTTGTTTTTTGACAATGCTGAAGCTTACTTTGTTAGAAGCGAATGCTTAGCTATGGCGGTAGGGATACACATATGGGAGAAACCTATATCAATAATTCCATTATTTTTTTTTAAGTGCCTCATGATTCCGGCGGGATTCGAACCCGCGAGCACTAGATCGCTGCTTCGGACTGGCGCGTTCGCGAGCTAAGCTAGCGAAAATGTTGACAGAAGTCATAAAAACTATCCATTTTTTATACAATACAATATTGAAGCGCGGTTGATGTTGCAGCATGTAAAAAGATGTTCGCGTTGGAGACATAATTACTAAATTCGTAGACATAATTTACTAAATTTGAGGAAAATTACTTGCTTGATTGAAATAAGTTAAAGTAAAAATTGTATTCCGTTGAATGTAAGAAACTTTCACACAATATTTATACAAATTACTAACATCAAATAAAAGTTTATTTGATTTGTTGAAGATTTCACATCTCTGAAACAAATAAATATTTTATTTGATTCTCGGAAATAGATTTTTCTGAGTGTAGTTCAACTTAGAGCAGGCTCATGAAACACGAATCAGAGTAACTTCGGGCAAGTTAGAGCAGCCAAATTGCTCATTAAACACATTTTGCTGAGATATATCAACCTAGTAATCTTTAAGCCTCCAAAACTCTCCATAGTTCAAGCCCAACAAATCCAACAGTTTTTTGATTAGCATGGCAATTTGAAATTCCAGTAATTTTGCAAATTGTAAAATTTCTTCCAGGAAGTATATTTAATATCTTAATGTTACTCAATGTCTGCTCTAAATATTTGTTTTTTTTTTATTTAAAAAAAATGCAGTCTTTTCCAGCTGTCGTTATTTGTGTTTGCAAGATAATGATATAATCTAAATTTAATATTTACTGACAACTAGCTAACAACTGCACTTAGTCAACCCGCACTTGGTGTTTTTCCAATGGAAGCATAATGAAAATGAGACTTATCAAATTCGATGTACTGTTCATAGGAAAGTATTTGATCGACTGGGTTTTTTCCAACCTTCGAAATTAATTTTTAAAAAAAACCTTCGGAATATTCAATTATGTTTGCTCTGTCTGGCCCTAGTAAAACAGTATATGTTTGCTTGATGTCTACCAGCAAAATTCTTTTGTTCAAATAGACAGCTGCTCTCTCTACTGCTGCACATTTTCTAATTCTCAAAAACCTCCACAAATCAGAAAGTTTACCGACCACTGATCCCCTGATACAAAAGTCGATGAATTGTTAGTTTAATGGCGTCATGCATTGTCTGTCTGACTGACTAGGGTAACAACAAGAACAACATTCCCTAGCAATCCACTCACGGTCCAAGGGGGAGGAAATTTCCTCATCACCAGCCTGGCTAGACTTTGTCGGCTGGGAGATTTCCGAAAGCAGCCCAACAACCTCCTTCATCTCGCCACACCACAATAGTCGACTAACAAACTAAAATAGCGAAATTAACAACAATAGCAGCAACCACAATGAAGCCCCGGTCAGACCATGCAAGTCCATCAGAGGGTCCAACAGCAACAGTACTAGCCCAACAACAGCACTAAATTAAAGTGAGCGCGAAATACGAGCCTAATTGCTGGGAGTTAATGTGGTCCATTGTGTGTGTGGAGCGCGGAGTGTTGGAGATGATATCGCGACGTTTAAAAATAAATTAACATTAGAAAACCACTCGAATTTCAGGTATTTTCCTTAATTATAGTGCATTTAAGTTTGACGTCGTCCCGCCCGTGTACTGTGCGGCCCGACAAGCGAACATAATCAAGGTCGGCTTTAATGATGCATTGAACGATTAAGGGGTATCTGATCCATGCAGAGGAAGCTCCACACCACATTGAGCACAGCTTTGCCCGCGAGTGGTGATCGCCTGGCTGGTACAATGTTGGTGATGGTAATGATGCTCATCATGATGATTCTAATGATGATAATGATTATAATAACATCGAATGATTCCCAGTGGGCTGCAGCTCTTAGCCTGGCTTTTTGCGTGCTGATTGTATCAGAAACGATGCCGAATCAAATCGACCGGCGCTTTCTGGAGCGCAGTCAATGAACGACAGCCACGTCCGGCTCACCTCCGAAAGGCCCGAGGACGGAAAACGCTTAACCCAGAAACTGCCTTCGAACGTCTTAATTTATTTTAATTAAATGTTAATTATCTCTGCATGTTCCTGAAATTCGAATGGTTTTCGGGGCCATAAATGGTCAATCGCATTCCGTGCTACTATCAAAGGCAATTTGCTAAATGGACTTCGAGTCCATCACAAGAGCCAACTTTCATCGGACAATTTCCATAAAATGGCATTTTATGGGCTGCAAACGGCCCGATAAATTACGTTCGATTGTAGTATTTTGCTTCGATTGAGAGTACACACTTGATATTATTTCGATTTCGGGTTTTATATCAGATCAGGCTGTGGGTATCAGTACCGCGTAAATCATCCCAAGCCCACATTTACATCACAAATACGGCTCGTTTCGCTGTCGCAACACTTCATGCGGACCTCGTGTAAGTACACGAGTAGTAGATCCCCGCGACTTGGCCTCGATCTGATAACTTATGAAATCACGATAAGTCCCACTTTATTGCTGAATCAGTTCACCACAACACCACCCCGTCACGCCAGGCCGTGCTGCAAAAGGAACAACGACGACAAACTACGCCGTCCGCGCGGACAAACGCCTGATTAGAAATACATCTGATAAGATAGCGAAAATACATTTATCTGTCCAACAAGACAAATTACACGCCGATGGTAATCACAATTAATCCACAGGTAATCCGAACAGATAGTAGATATCAGTCGTGAGTACGTTAGTAGTGTGTTCCGTCCGGCCAAGTCGCGGCCGTGTACCTTACCTATCGTACGTATCTCACCTATCGCGGAATCAGTAGAATAGAACTACTCACTTTGCGGTGTGGCGAATTGATATTGCGCGTAGCGTGTCGTGGCCGTTGTCGCCGGTCGTTGCTTTCGGAATTTATTGGACGTACGTGAAGGTGGTGTGTTTCGGGTTGCTGCAATTGTCCCGTTTTAGTCGAGCTAGGCTGTGCTGGGCTGGGGTGGGCATAACAAGCGGCAAAAATGATTTTATTGCCAGAGATAGTGACGACCGATTTCCATGCATAGTACAAATATTGAATGTCTCATTAGTTGTCGAGTAAAAGTGATTGTGAATTGGTTTGCCCTATACTGACGACGGATTGATTGAGTGGGTGATTTCGGCATAGTATTGTCGTAATTACGGGTGTGATGCGGGTACGAACAACGATTAGAATGGTAATTGTTTATTCGCAGATGATTAAGATCGATATAGAGTGTGCAGGGAACATTTATGGTTAGAAAATCGGATTTTTTGAAACGTTTTTATGGGAGAAAGATAGTTTTCGAGGTCGCGTTACATTAGTGCCCAACATGGATCAGTCGAAAAAAAAAATAAATAAAATGTTTGAAAAAGAAAGTATGAAAGCATATGAATCACAAAGTAAGATATAGAAATATCATTACACTGGGAATCTTATCCATCTATCGATTTAATCAATTACTCTATAAATCTATGTCCCCAATGACGACGATAATGAGGAATAATTGCTCTCAGTTTTCTTTGCTTGACATTGCGTCCTTTTATGAATAATCTGAAAGATGCATAGATTTGACTAATGTATCAGCTCTAAGATGACCAACGATTTCCCTTCATCATATTGTTTAATGCTCATATTACTTTTAACAGTCCTCTGGTTCCCAAAAAATCTTCATTGTGGTCCTCCAAAATAGATTCGCCACTTAAAATGATAGCGTCTGAGAAGGAGAGATTTGTATAGCCGAAGACTTAACCTTGTCCCATGCAGTAGCCAGGAGGCATATGGTATGCCTCAAATTAAAAGCCTTTATTTTACTCTCCAACTCTGAACCTCGGCTTCCGACTAAATGTGCCAAAAGTCCTTTTTTGTAGTACAGTTTTGTCAAGTTGATGACATTTTGGCCCATTGGTTGGAGAATAGCGGTCCAGTTTGCTGGTAAACACATGGTAACAATCTTTCCATCATCACTTATCATCTCCCCGTCTTTTGGATGACACGTCGCGCTGTCCAATAGCAGTAGACCCTTTTTTGGCAAATTTTTTGATCCCAGAAACTGTCTTACCTAAACCAAAACAATTTTAAAATTCGACGAAATCAATTCGAAAATAATTTTACCTCTGGCACGAAAGTTGAATGAAACCAATTTTTGTTGGCCTTGTAAACGACGGGCTTATTTTTGAAATGCTTAAATGCTTGAGGATTTACAGCTTTTCCTATAACGAACAATTTGACTTTGTGCGTACCAGACAAATATGTCCAAGCAATAAAAGTGATTCTCTCTTTGCTTACTTTCCTACCAGGAGCAGTAGCTTCTTTGGAACCCACAAACGTTCTGTTTGGCGAAAGCTTAAAAAATAGGCCAGACTCGTCCGCATTGTAAATTTGATCTGGTAACAAGTCAAGCTCTTTAATTTTATTTTCGAATTTAATCAAAAATGATTCCACCAGTTTTGGCTTATTTGACAGCTTTTCTCCGCAAATTTTAAGCATTCGGATTCCATTCCGTTTTTTGAAATTTGAAAACCAGCCATTGCTGGCATTAAAAGCAACTGGTTTTGACAAAGTAAAAGCGTGCATGCTTTTGACTTAAGGATTTGTGCGGAAATGGGTACGTTTTGCTTGCGTTGCCTCTGGAACCAATTTTACAAAGCTTTTTCCATCCTTGGATACTCGCAGGTTTTTAAAGTTACGCGCTTTCCCGGTCCAGACTCAGAATTTGATACGAATTTGTTAAGCAAATGTTCTCTCTTTTTTATTCTGCTAATGCTTGACTTGTTGCACTTGTATGTTTCACAAAGCGATTTTACTGATGCACCGTCACTCAATTTGGTTAAAATCTCTACCTTCTGCTTTATAGACAGTTTGGGAACTTTTTTTACGATAGCCATGATTTCTAAATTAAAACAAAGCAATTACCGACCGCGAGAGTTTTTGCTGAACACTGGTAAATTAAAAAGCAAATCATAGAGGAAAAAGAAGGAGTGTAGTGTAGTCACACATTTTCTTTTTGCCCACAAGCTACAATTCGGGTTAGGTGGGAAAATGTGGGTAAAACACACGCAAACCCTTTCATCTAATTTTAATGCTCACCTTTGTTTTGTTTTTGATTTTCACAAGATTCTTCACGGACACGAAATAAAAAAATAACAAATGGGTTTTGGAAGAAATACGAAATATATTCCTCCTCGTTTCTTTTTATTCCGTTATGACGCAAATACAATGCACCCACGATCTATGAGTGCTAAAAGTTCTGAGAGAAGTAGCTGTAAAATAACTGCCAGTTATAGTAAAACCAAACAAAAACCAAACAAAGATAAAACGAGATAAGAACATAGATGGAAATTTGCGTTTACTGAGCCACATTTTTTTTGAAAAGTTGCAATTACTGAGTCACTATGGTATAAATTTGGGTGTTGTTTTAACCGAGGTATTGCGTTTATCGAGGGTTTACTGTACTGTATATATTTCATATTTCATACTTCCTTTACTATCTTATTTTATTCTAATCTCTTATTGTGTTATTGATCATCTTGAGTCAGCCCTCTCATATATTCATAAACCAATGGATAGTAATCAAAAATTATGCATAAAATTATTTTTTGACAAAAATCCTTAACTCACCTTTATTGAAAGTCCAATGTGAAACGAAAAAATTATCAATAAATAGTCATTTATTGGGAAAAAATATTTAATTATCTCGAAAGGAAAACTTCTCGTCCTTCATATCTAACTTTTTCTTCTTTTCTTTCTTGTATTATTTTACTTTTATTGAATGGGCTCTTTTTGAATAGTTTATCTATTTTTCTTTTTTTTTCTTGAATTACTATTCTAAAATTTATGGTTTTCTGTTTGTTCTATATTCTTTTGTTTCCATAAATGTGTATGTACCTATTTTTTATTTTATTAGGTTTGATGCAGTATTCTATTTTTTATAGCTTATTGTAAAATAATTTACTTTTATTTTTGCAAACTTTATTTGTAATAAACTTATTATTCTTAAGTTTCCATTTATAGTTTTTTTTAAATCTTTTATAGTTATTTTTCATGCATGTACTCATTCAAATGTAGTCACTGAATTATAATACATATAAAATATCTTTGCTCTAAATAATAAAAGAAAATTTCTTGTTTTTTTCTCTAAAATATAAAAAAAAACTTAAAAAAGGACATGAAAAACGTTTATTTTTCATTTTACAATTTTTTTTATTCATGATTTACGAGCAAAATATATTGTTCTTGCGTAAGATGTTTGAATTTATTCTACTACTCATAAAACAATTATTTCATTGCGAACTTTTTGAATATTTTCAAATTTTCGGGAAACTCTTGAGTCTATGGGTAACAGCGCCTAGCCATATCGTACCCAATATAATACTTATTCTTAAATACATAATTTTATTTATTTTAAAGTTACAGTTGGCAACATTTAATTAGAAATACTTGTGTCTTACTAAGAAAAACCCAATTTGTCAATAAATCCTGCTACATAAATTGCATATCCTTTAGACTAGTTTCTTATTTGATTCCATAGCAATTGAGGCAAATAAATGATTAGTCAATGCTACCTCTAAAAGGGTGACAGGACAATAAAGTCCTGGAGACCTAAGATTCCAGCGTTTTAAATTAAATCAGGGTTTTCTTAGTAAACTGTATGTTATTTTAATTATATGTCCGCAGTTATATGTTATTAATTACTGGACTCAAATACATTTGACAAAATTTTTCAATCAAATCAGTCATGCTTAAACTGGTGCTGCAAAATTTTTTTTTTTTTTTTTCCAATAAAACGCATCCTTAATTCTATCTTTTGACATTCAAGCAAACTTTTATGCTTAATCCACGATCTGCATATTTCTTTATCTTATAGATTTAATATGCTGAAATATATTTTTATTCATATCTTTTTATAGCATCTTTTTTTTATCTTCCGTTGTCTTTTATCACCTCATGTTTCCTGCGCCTAACCACAATATCAACATTGCCATTTTTTCATCCTGCTGATCCAAGTTGACGAAATGTTTACGCCAACCACCCTAAAGCATTTCAGCGCCCAACGTTGCACCGAATCATCGGCTGTGCCAGGACATTCTTCTCGCTCCAGTGCAACTCTCGCTTGTCGACGAAGAATACCATGGAAATTCGAAATAAAACTCAATTGTGCCAGTCAAAAGAAAAAAATAATTTACACCATTTTGCCTTATGTTTTTTGTTCCCGGATTCGACCGCGTCTCGGAGAGCTTTTTTGTGTTTTCTTCTCTCCAATCTTCGCGCCAGTCGTCCTGGCGGTAGCATGTCTGCTTCCACTTTTTTTCGTACACAGTCCTATGTACGTTTTTCGCACGAGGCAGGATTCTGTAGTTAAGTTGCCACGACTAGGATCAGGACACCAAGGGGTAATACTGAAAAATGCCGAGAATCTGAAATGGCGCTTCCTCAACAATAACGGTCCACGTCAGGCAGGTTTCCTTACCATGTGTGTCTGTTGTGCATTGTATGTATTTCCGGTAATATTCACCGCAAAACTGTAAACAAAAGCAAATCGCACGACGTCCCGACAAACACCCGAACACAGAAGTCCCAACGAATCCAATAAAATTTTATACGAGAATATTCATATCGTAATAATTTATTTGCCGTGAAATTTATTTTCGCACAAAACGTCAATGGTCGAAACTTGGTCGTTTTGCTATTTTTGAATGGATGTATGAGCTGTTCTGCGTAAGTATGCACTTACTTGCCACCGAAACGTGTTCCTGTTTTTTTTTTTTAGAGTCGGCCTGCAATTATCATTCACGCATACATTTCATTTGTCTTTTGTTATTTTTTTCGCTCTCTGGCGGTTTTATTTCATATTCGACGGATACTTTTTCCGCGTAGAGTGAAAAGTTTCAGGCTGAAGTCGTCCGAGTGAGAATTGCAAAAAGTGAAGTTTTGTGGCAAAGATATATATTAAGGAATGATCATTTATGGGGTGTGAAAAAGTTTTTTGTTGCTCTTCGTTGTTCGGATTATTATGTGCTGAAGAATGCTTTTGTTGCCCGTTAAAGGCACATGCATATGAATAAAGATATTTTGAAAATGATGGAATTGTTTTCGGGAGGCCTGTTGTGGCTGGTATTATTTTTATGGTATTTGGAAAAATAATCAATGAGCATGTAGATATGTGTATAAGCTTTTTTAGCATTCAAGAGCAATAAAAAAAATATTCATTGTGCTTTAGCAATGAATAATTTAGGCTCTTTTTTGTGTGCAAAGAGATAGAAATAGGGGAAAAATCAAACATAAAAAAGTAGCTGAAAATTCAAATATTTGAATTATCAAAATTGGCTGTGCATTGAATTTATGAATTTTTAGACATTTCGGCTCAATTTGTTCTTTTAGAAAACTACATCTTCCTTCTCGCAACTTACCAGACGACTGATCAAAACGTTTTCCCAGAGATATGTGTACATCTAGGAGCTCAGTCGAGTAGTTATGAAACAAATTGGAAGCTTTTCTTTAGAGAAGTAACTTTCAATGGCCCCATATCCTCATCTCGTCAAGATGTATATGAGTTTTTCAGAAACATATTTTCTTCCTCCTTAAAGAGTTTTCCTCTCTTGTACATCTCCTTGATTTCTCTTCCCTCCCTCCATCTCTTTCTCCAATCCCAACTAATTCGATTCAAGTTGAGAATTTATTGCTCAATCTTGATCAGCATTCCGGTGGTGGTTCTGATTGTATTCCCAATTTCTATGCGTGGTCTATTTCTTCCTCATTCCCCCTTTCTATCCTCTTCAATTTGAGCCTGTCATCTGGTATTTTTCCCTCTGTCTGGAAAGTTTCAAATATTCATCCAATTATCAAAACTGGCGGTGTTTCCTCCGTCTCCAATTATCGTTTTATTTCTCTTCTCCTTTGTTTCAGTAAATTTTTTGGAAAAATTGTCCCCTCTAAAAGATATCCCATGATTCATCTTATCCTAGCTCCGGAACAGCATGGGTTGGGGAGGGGTAAGTCTACTTTGACTAGCCTCAACGTCTTCTGGCCGTAGATCGTCAAAAACAAGTCGACGTAGTGTACACCGATTTTTCTAAAGTCTTTGACAATGTCAGCCATAGGATATTACTGAATAAAGTTACGCTATTTTGTTGTTTCGGGTTACTCCTTTTTTGGTTTTCGTCCAGCCTCAATGGCCGTGAGTGCAAAGTTACTATTAACAACCTCTCCTCTTCTCCTTTTCATCTTTCTTCTGGTATTCTACAAGGGTCAATCTTTAGTCCTTGACTTTTCTCGATTTTTATTAAAGACCTTCCTTCAATTATCGATTGTCCTTGTCTACTGTATGCTAACGATTTGAATTTCTTCAGAGTGATGAGGTCAGCTAGTGACTGTAATATTCTCCAGAATGATCTGTGTGCTCTTCTTAATTGGTGCAACCGTAATTCCCTGTCCTTAAATGTTAGCGAGTATAGACATATGACGTGTTCTCTCAAATCATCTCCTACTTCGTTCTCTTATTCATTTTCCACCAACTATCTGACGTCCGTTAATCAATTCAAAGACTTGGGTGTGACTTTTGATCCTAAATTGAAATTTAATTTCCATGATGCGGAAGTTACCGCTAAAGCCTCCTGAGTCTCTGGATTGGTACTTCGCTCTGCCTCTAAATTCGTCTTTTTTTGATGTTAGTTTGTTGTGTCTCGAATATGCTTGTCAAGTGTGGTCTCCACGTTTCCCATACCTTTCTGAGACCATCCAGTTTGTGCAGCTTAGGCTCACACGCTCTTTATTTTTTTTAAAATTTAATATTCCTTACTCCTCATATGTTTCTTGCCTGTCCTTTCTACAAATTCCTTTCCTGGAGTCACCCGGACTGTTGTTTGACGAGCGCTTTCTGTTCAAATCGTATTCAGGTATTATATCTGGCTTCACCGATTCGTTGCGATCTCGCAGCTCGTTACGTGGCAACAGGACTCAGGAAGTCTTCACTGTTCCGTTCTCGCGTACAAATGCGTACTTCTCTTCTCCCTTTAGCGGAATCCCTAGACGTCATAATGATTTGGGCCTTGGATCTCTGCCACAATCGTTTCTTGCCTTTAACAATTTTTTAAAAGTATTTATACTCAACCTAAGCGTTGGAACATTAGATTATTGAATTGTATTTTCTTTTATCTTTTTATAAATATGAATCTTTATTTTTATCTTTATCTAATTAGAGTAGATTCATGACTTGTTAATAAGATATTTTCAACCCTTTAGCGGCGGCGGGCATTTTAGTGAATTTTCAGGTAACCCCATACGTTTCTATGCAGAGTAAAGTATTGGGAATGAAAACTTACTATATTTTGTGCCTGTTCTTGATAAAGCATTGGAAATTATATCCCTGTGTGGGCGTTGACTGCCTAAAAGTAGGCAAGAATTTTTTTTCACATTTTGATTTGCATAACTTCTGACAGAAACATTTGAGCATCGTGAAATTTGCAGAGCGTATTGATGTTGAGTAAGGCTATACAAACGCGGGCTTCTCAAACTGTGTGGGCAGCCCTGTAGCTACGGCAGGCTCCTGGGAAAAAATCTTTCTAATCATCGACCCTCCTGGAAAATTTTAACTTTTTGTTAAAATATTCAAATTATTGATAAATTTTAACCTTTTAAATTTTCCAAATTCAGAGTGCACAAGAACGGCAACCCGTCATTAAATTACGTCCATTTTAAATACTCGAAACTTCTGTTCACGAAAACTGACGACTGGATAGTCCGATCAATGTGAAGCACATGTTGGCTTTGACTAGGACCAAGTTTGATACGAGTGATTTTGAAATGCAGGCAACCCTGTGGCAGTGGTGCCCTGTTGAAAAAAATGTTTTTTGGCCATAACTTTCGATTCAGCTATTAGATTTTAATAATATTCACATTTTACTTGAACCTCACTCTAAGCCATATTTGGTAGAAATTTGGTTGGAAAATTAAGATATAGTTGCCAGCTATGGTAATTTTTGTCACCTAAGTCTTTTAAATTTTCTCACCAAAATAAACTTCCGATTCAGTCATGAAATCAAAACGAAATTCACGGAGTAATTGAACCTTATTGTAAGCCAAACTTCATAGGAATTTCGTAGAAAAACCATGAAAGAGCTGCCAACTATGGTAATTTTTGTAATTTTCTGACATTTCTTTACTAACCGATGTTGTCATTGAATGTTCAAATTGGAATGATCCTGCAATGAAAATTAACAACAAATATTAATGTTTCGAATATTTGAAAAACTTTGAGGGTGGTAGTTCTAAAATTCTTCCTCATCCCTTTAATTTCTAGCGCAGTCACCCAATCGAAACGAAATTCACAGGGTGGGTTTAACTTAACGTGAAACAGATTTGCTACAATTTTGTCTGTGGTGCTAACTTAGGATTGCCAGAACCAGACATTTTCGTAAATATTGCACCAACAGAACCTTCCATTTTGTATTCATAAGCAAAGCATTTACAGTAAAATAAGCAACCAAAGTTTAAATTTTCTGAAAATTTTGGAAAATCGTTTTTTCCCATTCGGAAGTCCAGGACATGTACCTTTTGGCGAATTGTAGTCTATTCTGTAGATGTACGGTAGTTAGTCGAGGCTTTCTTTTGAGTTTCTGCCATTCTGCATCTGGCAAAGAGTGTGAACCACGACCAATGTGACGAGGTCTTCCAGTAAGCTATAATGTGTCCTTAATATGTTTTGTAGATAGCTGATTTGTCATTACCTCGTGCCGAATTTTGCCTTTATCACGCAAGGGCAATTTTGTATTGCCCTTTGTGGGGTCCTTAGGGGTTCCGGTAGCTCTGCTCGCTAAAGCGTCAGGCCGAAAAACGGCGTGCTACGGGGCCTGCGGGTTCGAATCCCGCCAGTGCCATGGCTGTAAGTGTGAATGCGTGTCATTGTCTATGAGGGTGGCGAATGGGCCCAAACTGGTGGCCTAATGCTGATCGCGTTCCCGGCAGCCCTCTTCATTAATCTAACCTAACCTAACCTTGTGGGGGCCTTCACGCTATAGCCATTGCCTTTTTCAAAAAACACATTCAGAGTATTATGTTAGTTTCATCAATTTTTCTGTTGAGTATAACTCATTTACAGAAATTCGGAAAATAGGGAGACGAAGGTTTTCAGAGAAATATTCTACAGTAGGAAGCACAATTGATGATACATTTTCAGTTGCACGCATACAAACGTCTACCTTTGTATGATCTTACAGGGAGCTTTCAACTCGATAAAGTCTTTCTCTCTTATCATTTTATCAAACTAATAGCATTCCCCGGCAATTTCTATTATATCCTTTTCATATCTTCCGTCAGAAAATTTCCTAATTAGAAGATTTTCGCTCGCGAAATTATTAAAACTCTTATTTTATCTGGCTCGAAGCATCTAGTTCGTAAATTTTCCTCTGCCTTGGAGTGATTTCAGTGAGTGGCTTTCCTTCAAACTAGTCGTTTACTATCGCTTTAATTTATGTATTGCTCGGTTCGTAGCGACGGACCCTCGACTTGACGCAGAGCAGCTAATTAGGCGAACATATCAAATAGCAAATTAGTCTAAATATCCTGCTGTTCCATTTAAAGTTGCATAAATCAACTGGCATGCGCTTCGAGAGTGTATGCGGCTGCATAGGTGGGTCGAATCGGATAGAAAGCACGTTTGGGACTTTCTAAGTGGAACCAGACTCGGTGGATGGAATATAGTTTGTTTAGTGTTCCAGGGAATAGTTTAGAAACATGATACGGCCTCTATGCTGATATTTGTAAGCACAGTAAATACGATTTCGTATTGCAATCTGCTAGAACGCATCTACTAGTTGCTGAAATGAAACATACATAGTTGTAGTTGCAGCCTGTTTCCATCCCCCGCAACTGTTATAACTCTTTCTCCTTTCCCACCCCCTGCACCAGACCAGACAATCGCTGAACGACCGGGCGCTTGGTACCCAATCCGGCCATCATGAGAGCCATGCATAACAAGTTCACCAATTAATGATACATATCGAATTTCTTACAAGCCAATTAAGTGCATTAATACACCAGGCAACGATATCGATGGCAGTCATATAGTCGGGTTATGAATTTAATTATGTAACGTGAATGGCTCGTTATTGATTCGATTATGTAAAGGAATGTTGTTGCTAGTGCTGAACGAAGCCGGCATCGTTGGCGCGGAGCTAATGGCGTTGTTTTTACTAGGAATTCGAGTAATTGATGAATAGTTCAGGTGCGATAATTACCGTCTTTGTTGCTGGCTGCCTGGCATCAGGTACGTTGAGCCGTAAGTAATTGGCAAATATCTGTGGGCTGGTGGAATGATGTTCTAAGCTAATTAACTGCACGGTTTGGAAGACGATAAGGAAAATTACGGGAATTAGATGCGCTAAGGTTATTTGCAAGAATGTGTTGTGTTGGAAGGAAGGGGGGGATGATTTCTTGTGCAAGGTTTAATCATAATTAGATTGTGGGACTGCGAACTAAATACATGTGCCTGTCAGTTAAATGCTATTAATTGTTGCTCTCGCTGAGCCAAAGTAAATATATAGTTAGTCACTAAATTGAATAAAAACCTAACCTGTAAATATAGTATATGCCAAAGATACTAAAATGAGGAAATCAACATCTTTACAGACAGGCAAGCGGCGGTAAAAGCACTGATGTCGCACACATACAAATCGAAGTATGTATTCGACTGCATTCAGGCCCTGCATAAACTGGGCAACAACAGAAGAGTCAGAATTTTATGGGATCCTGGTCACAAGGGCATTGATGGAAATGAGAGGACGGCTGCGTTAGCCAAGCACGGGGTCAGTTTTCCCCTGTTTTTTTTTTCATTCCAACTTTTATTCAAACGATTAAGCACTCCATCGACTCTAAAATGATGCAAGATGCAATGAACAGATCGAGTGCAACTCAAAACTGCAGGGTAATCAAAATCATGTGGGGGTCGTACAATCTAAATACCTACTCGAATCAATGCGGACTGACTACAAACGGCTGGCTGGCATAATTAGTGGCCACTGTATTGTGGCAGCACATACCATGTAAATGGGACTCCTAACCAGTGACATCTATAGGAAGTGTCAAGAGCCCGGGGTGTCAGATGCAATCCAGCATCTCCTGTGCCACTGCCCGGCACTATGGAAAACCAAACAGCGCTACTTCGGTGAACCCTGGCTAGTGAATCTCTCGCACGGAACGGAGCAGAGGCCAAAGGACATGCTTCAGTTCGCGAAAAAGTTCGAGGCATTCCATGGCTGCTTGGACTGAACTTTCTTTCTCCTGGTCCACTTATCTGGTAGCACTATAGACCAAATACGTCTATGTGTGGCCTTGTGTCAGCCACTATAACCTAACCTAACCTATATAAATCGTTTTAAACATTTTCAAATATTTTAATAGTAGCGGCCCCAAATAAGAGCCTTGCGAAACACTCAACGGTGGCTAGTTTCATTGAGAGAGAGCTTTCTATGAAGTTTAATTAAAAATGTCGCTCTTATAATGTCATTTATCTAGGCTGACACTGGACGGAAAAGGAACCTTTTCAATAAAAAGTCCGAATTTGTTCTACAGAAGGTTATCGAGTGAACTTGTCGCGACTTTTTCAAAGAATCTCATTTACAATTATGATTTACAACTATGATTGATTTGGTATGACCAGTAAAAGTAAAGTAATCTGGCGTGGCGGTGTGGGTCTAGAGGTTGAAGCTGGTAGAGAGCTTCATCACAAATATACAATCAATGTGATAACGCGTGTCGAGTAATTAGTTCCACGACTCACTTTAGCCCTAATTAATTCATGTAGGTGAATCCAAAGCTTGGTGCGCGGACCCTCGTCCGAACCTGGATTCGAACCAGGACAACCAAATACAAGAAGCCATTGCTTTACCCACTAGGCTACTCAAGCTACGACTAGTAACCTGACTAAAAACGGAATGAAATCGGTCGCTATAATTTCAAACGATTTACATTTAAATCGACAATTGACAAGAGTTCAATAATTTTGAATATATTTTTATCTTCTGATATCGATCGTAATCTTTGCAGGTTCAAATCCGTGATCCGTTTTGGGTCAAATGTTTGATACTCAATCCTAAATCAAAAAATATGAAACTAAATTAAAATGTTATAGCACAAAATGAACTCCACTAAAACTGGACCTTTCGTGTAAAGCGCACTAAATCGAAGCATATTTCCCTTCGTCTGCTGGACGTGTCAAATAATTAGAACCGTATTTAATAACCATTTCATTGGAACTGCCAGCGGTGGCTTCGCAAACGTTCATAAAATAGATAATATCAATTAAGACTGTCTCTAAACCAAATATTCTATAGCTAAACATCAACCGCACAACCCAAAATAGATCTTTTCCACCACACTTAACTTCTTAGACACTCCACATTTAATTAAGCACATCACAAAAACCACCATCACCAATCACTATCATCTGTTCTACGATAATTTCGTAGCCATTTTTCTTCTAATTGCATCTTTTCGCTTCATACTTTCTCTACGCTTCACATGTGCTAACGGCTCAATTGCTAACATCAGCAAAAATATAATTGAAGAATAGAAGCAATCAGGCACCCACCCACCCAGCCGTACAAGACACGCAAATCACCCCATTGCAAATTTGCAGGATTGCTGAAACAGTTGGCCGTAATTCGGTTAAACCGTAAAATCTTAATTTGATATGCTACACAACAGTCACGGCGCATAAGATGATCCTATATCTTTATCTTTTTCCCTATTTGCGCCAGATAAAAATTGATTTCAATTACCGCAGCGATTGCTCCTTGTCTACGCGCCGAAAATGAAATCAAAGTGCTGTCATCTCGTCAGTGTCGTCATTGCGACTTATAGCCACCCACGCGTTCTACTCAAGCATCCTTTTGGGTTAGTATTTCGCTCCGGTGGAAAGAGGAGAAGGAGATGCGAGAACTGAGCAACTTATTTCAACGAAGAAAATAACTGTTCTTCGACCAACAGTAATTCCAACATATCCGTCACCCGCGCGCTCTCTTTGACGTTCCCCAGCTCCCGCTTACAACTGTTCAAATAACGAAAACAACCGAACCGAATTGTACTTGAGTGAAAGATCTGCAAGGGGCAGGGAGAGCGAAAGATATGCCGTTCGAGTAATTAATTTCCTTAATGGCCCCTAATGATAATTGTGGACTAATTTTAATTTAACTTGGTCTTCTCCATACGTATGCATGCGAATTACTATGAAAATCTTCCTCTGACGTTCGTTTTATTCTGAAAGGGACAGACGATGGGGAGAAGAGGGCGGTAAACGCACAGTCAGTCAGTTATTGTGTCAGGACGAAAGTCTCGTTCTCTCAGCGTTGCCGCTACCATTCACATTCTGCTGCTCCTGTTGCTATGTAATTGCGACAAGCGCTCGAATAAGGATACTGCGTTCGCTCACTGTTTCGGGGACTCGACTGTTTGCAGTGTGACAATGCCCGCCAGTGGGATTATATGGTGCGGAAGAGAAACACAAAAACGCCATCATCCGTCGCCGAACAGACAAAATAAATACATTCGTAAGCAAAAGAATTAATTAAAAACGACGAAAAAAAGTTTTAATTAAACTTCTAACTTGTTGTTACATGGCGGGGGTTTGGTGAGAATGGGAAGAAGGAAAATGGGTAGGAATTCGAGTTGACTAGGCTAATGTGGTGTACTAGAACAGAGATCGCGAGAAGTCTTTTTCTGTTGATATTAGTGGGTACTGAGTACAGTAGGCGAAAGTTATTTGAAGTCACGTAATTTTGCAATGTTCGGAAATGATAAGAGTCGTGTTTTGAAGAGCTTGTTTAATAATATCACTGATCTGATGAGATAAAATTGTTGACATGAATCAAATTTTTCACATACTTTACGCTGAAGAGTGAGGGTGGAATCCAAAAGGAATCTTTAAAAAATTCTGTTCGAAAATGAAAAAGAAAAAAATGATTTAGCTTTTTATAATTGCTAGCGAAGTACTTATAATTATAGAACATTTCTGGAGAATATATTGACCAACTTAATGTCATTTTTTTTTACATTAAATTTAAAACTCATTATTCGTTGTATTTCATTGCATTCAGTCCTTCAGAATGTTGTTTTCTCATTTACATTACCGACCAATATTCGTTTTTTAATGCACGAATGTATAAAACCCATTAGCAAATGCATAAAATATTAAAGTTATCTAACGATCACATAAGATGGTCTCTAGCCGAAATTCAAAGAAGATTATTTTGGCTTTATCGTCTCGAAAAATTCCTTCAAATCCACTTAATTTTTAAACCTGTCAATTCACACCACTTTCAGATTGCCCTTCTTCACCCTTTCTCTCCTCACCTACATAGCAACACACCACTCACAACGAAAGTGATTAGTTCGAATTCAAATTCGGATTCGTGTCCCAACCCGTCCTCCATCATGTCTCTCCCGCACCATTTCCATAGAGATCGTTCGCTAGATTGCTGTTATTGATTTATTGTCACATTTCAATTATTGTGGCAAGTAATTCCATTTCGATTTGGCATTCGTCTCGTTAAGCCCAAGTTACTGTCGAAGCGATTGAGGACAGTCGCGCCATTTCTAGCGTCTAGCACCAGCAAGCAACAGCAATTCTGCCGGTCAATGAATGTTCGGGTGATACGGCTGAAGGGGTTTGGGTGACGTGAGGGGATGCACTCTGACAACGACGAGATGGCGGTGAAATTTATTGCAATCGAGAAGAATGATGAGAAAAAGAGATTTGCATTTCAGTTTCAGTTATTGGGTTTCGGTTGTTGGAATCTTTCGCGCGATGACGACGGACTGGATTGAATTGAAAGATAGTCTTTGGATTTTTCAGGTAAAAGATACGTTTTGGTGAGATTCGATCATAAAGTTCGCTAAAGAAAATGACACTTCCTCTCATTCTGATGTTTGGAAATGCTGATCACTCTGAATCGATAATAGTTTTATCTGGTTTATGCCATTTTATTAATCTGTTATTCAAAGCACCTGCTCTAAGTTGTTTCTAAGTGAGTATAGCAAAACGCTCTTCCACACGGTTCTAGGATTGACCCAGTCATTCAGTCATTAAACAAACACTCAACTGAAATCGAAGAGCATCCGCTCAGAGACGATATTTTTGCTACTATCTCTAGTCTAGTCCATACAGAAAATGCTGGGCAAACATATGTATATGAAGATTCATTCTTTTTGTACACTTAAGCCGATTATAGACAAGTGTGTGCGGGTGTGTCACAAAGCCACAACCACGCTTGAAGTTTCTGCGGTCGTATCTTTTCGATGAATGAACGAAAAATCGTTCAACATTAAATGAATGAATTGAAGCAGTACACTGAAAGAAAAATCTTGGTAAAATCAACAATTTTCCTTAGTTGTTTTTGCGTCAACTACGGGCTATAGTTAAAACAACCATAAAAAAATAGTTGATTACTTTTATGCACCATGACGCGTGGTTGATAAGCAACGTCCGTGGTGCAAAAAAAGTAAGCAACCACAAACAATGGTATTCCAACCATATACATAGTACGAAATATAGGCAGGGGAGGCGTGAATGCCGCAGTTGAATTTGGTGTATCACAATGCAGCGACAATGTCGCTATCAATGCAATCAAGGCACCAACCAAATTCATTTTTTTTTCTTCTGTATTGCTAAATCCTGTTGTACGAGGATTAGGTTGGCCAGACCATTCAACCTAATTCAATCAGATTTACTTCAACCTAGTGGTGATGCCAACCTATGGTAGGTATCACCGCTAGCGGTGCGGCAAAATTAAAAATTTGGCAAATTCTGCCGCTGCCGCAAATTCTGCCGCTGCCGCGAATTCGGCCGCAGCCATTGTGCGCGTTACCATACAAAACAGTGCATTCTAATTTTTTGACTGCGCTTTGCCGCAGCCCAAGGTTTTGCCACAGCGGAAAACGCTGTATTCTGAACAAAATAGCGTCATGCAACGTAATATAAAGGCTTTACAGCATAACATGAATATGAATTATATCGAACAGCAAACCGAACACAATTTTGCCATGTATCATATGAAACTTCTATGATAGAATAGGAGTATGAGTATGAGGAGTATGAAAAATCAACAGTTTTCCTTAGTTTTGCCATCAACTAGGGCTATAGTTAAAACAACCATAAGAAAATGGTTGATTACTTTTATGCACCATAACGCGTGGTTGATAAACAATTTCATTCGGAGCATGAAAAACGTCCAAATGTTGAAACTATTCTACTTTGCGTAGAATAATTCCAAAGACTTTGCTCACTGAATTACGTTTGTTGAAATCAACTATTGCAAAGTAGTTTAAGTACCATAAAAACTGTTGATAATTCGAAACGTTGAAGTTTTGAGTGAATTGATGAATATTTTCTATTTATCAACTAATTTTCGTGGTTATGAAACAATTAAAACAGTTGATTTCATGAACGTTGCGATATTTTTTGTATAACCAGAGCCAACTACTTTTATATCGTTAAATTAACTATATTAACATAGTAAAAATAACTATTTTCCTTAGTTCATTTAACGATTTTGAATGAATCGTTGCAATACTATTAAAAATAGTTGAATCAACCAAGAGTTTTTCTTTTAGTGTATGTAATTTGGCACTGTAAATGATAGGAGACAGATAGATACTAATGAAATGATTTGATTACTTGGATGTATAAATCTATAAATGTTCGTACTGACTATTCCGAGATGAGAGCAAGCATCTCAGGTATTCATAGATTGATATATCCAGTACTAGTTACCATTTCTCTTCTTATCGAAATTCCTAGAAATTTAATAACCATTTCGGGAAAAACATCAAAACATATGTGTAAAAACAACATGTTATTCAAAATAATACACTTAAATACAATATTTAGTTGAGTTGTTTTCGAAATGGTGCCAAGTACGGCAGAAAAAAAATTTGTTATATTCAAATATTTCTGAAAAAAAACATGATTTAAAAAAACATTTATGCCGGAATCAGAAAAAAGCTCATAGAAAATAAGAAAAAAAAGAGCGAAAATTATATTAACATGGCAATATAGAATGTTTTTCTCGAAAAGTAAAAATTTGTGTCCTAGAGAAAGTGAAAGAATAATTTTACTTTTTCTAATCGACGATGATATTCCTAAGTCCCAAACTGAATCCCAAATTGTATTTATCCAGAAAAAAAAAGGATTTGAAATACAGTGTTATTTGGTTAGTCTAATATCAAAGGGAGACCAATGAATTTAACTTCAAGCACATTTTTTTTATTTCGTTGCTAAATATATAACGATTTGGGAGCAATATGCCTTCTTCTCAGTATCTATTGATATGTTTAGTTCTCAAAGAAAAAATGATCTTTTAGTTTTGATATTTGATCTTGCAAGCTAAAAATGTTCAACCTGATCAAAGTTATTGAAAGAGAATTTTGAAACACGATTTTCAAAAAACCACGAAAAGAAATTATCTGCGAAATCGAAGCTTGTTCAATAATTTCAAGGAACCATTGCCAGCCTCGATTTTTCTTGAGAGCAACCATACAATGCCAACTAAATTGGCTGGCATTATATTTTAATTTTAATTCCTCTAAGAAAAAGAATCTCACATTGTCGCGAAGTACTGAATGCTTCCTTTTTTAAACCTGAAAATAAGAGAAAATCGTATTTAGCTGGCACCAAAGCCAAGAAAAATTTTTATTCTCAGATCAAACCATTAGTTATGCAAATGGTTAAACCTCAGAGCGTATTTAGCATTTTTTCACTGCCCCACTGTCGTTCAGAACGGCCTATTCCCTGGCCAAAACCCTAAAAAGCGAGAATAAAAATTTGAAAATTTCCACTATTGGGTTTTTAGGGTCGAAAATTACGAATTCAACATCAAAATCATAAAATTCAAAATGGCGGGCCCAAAATGGCGGACATTTTGAAAAAATAATTACTTTAACTGTCCTCGAATTTGCACCATTGGGCTTTCGAGGCGCTGGTTATGAATTTGATATTAAATTAATGACATATGAAATTCCAAAATGATGAAAAATTTTGTAGATATTGTAAATGTTTATTTTAATACATATATGAAACATGCTTATACATATATGGAACACGTTTGTGTAATTAAACCGTAATTGGTTGCAGATGGATTCGCAGTAGATGTCTCAGTGGCATTCACTTCCATTGGTAGTAGAAAATCTATTACATCAGAGGGCAATGGAGCACTATTTGTGATCTTCAGTTTTTGAAAACTCGTTATGAGTGGGTCTGAGGATGCAAGAAACCAACCACAAAACTTCAGTCATTGTTTTCTCTGGCGTACATTTTCTAGCGAAATTTTCGCGGTACCGACGAATGTCTTTGTTCCTAGCTTCTTGGGCGTCCTCGGAAAGTTAAAGTTATCCGATTGGTTAGATACCCATTTCTACTATCGCGTAGCCATGTACCGATGTTGGCATCGGGTACGAGGAATACAGCTTGACATATCGTTTCGCGATGTCTAAGCAATAAACCCTGAACTTCTTGGGATGATCAGCGAAACCCCTCGACATTGTCTGCAAAATTACTTTGCAATTTACTATGCTCGTCCAAGCTCAACATTTTTGCTGTTAAGGCAACGTCCTCAAAAAAAAAAAACATCGGGCTGTATTTCCGTCATTTGTCCTGCCAAAGGCCACAAGCAGTCCATCAGTCCAAATGGCCTGAAGCCAGGCCGAAATCTCACCCTGTGTGGGAAAAATTGGAAGAATTCATAGACTGAAGGAACTAAATTGGTTTTCTAATCAATCTAAAGGCCATGGACTCGGGCCATTTTTGGCTCGACAGTGTGTGGGGAAATAGTAGACCTAGTTTTGGCAATCCATAAAATGTGACTGTTTCTGTAATTATTTTATTTAATCGAAATACCAGCATAATGGGTAGTGGTGGCCATGATTTTGTTTTGGATGTTATCGAAAAATATAGGTCTCATGAATGTCTTTGGCAAATCGGAAACGAAAATTATCACGACAATACGAAACTAAATTCTGCTCTGATCGATATTATTGTACTGTTTCGCACAAAGGACCCCCAAGCTAATAGAGAAACTGTACAGAAAAAACTACAAAGTATTAAGTGAATCTTTTGTGAGGAGTGATGGCTTGCATCATATTCGTATCCTTTCATTTGATTAATAAAGTGACCAACTGTAGCAACGTATTATATGCCGTTTCATCCATTCTTAAATAATTTTGCCAATCAGAAGGCTCAAGTGTAAGTTCTTTTACCAAATCTACGTGACTCATTTGTTTCCGTTTGGCAAGCCATCCTTTTTGCTCCTTCCTTTTTGGTTTTCGTTTCATTATGTAGATTCAAGCTCCAATTGTAGAATACTCCTCCATATGCTTCGGATCCATTAATAAATTAAAAATAATTTTTCTTCAAGTTTTTCTCTTTTTTTCGAAATTAATGACAAAAAGTGGAATGGACCGACTGGATCGAGACTCTATTGCGAGTGGTGAGCTAAATTGGACTTAATCCAAACGGACTCAAGCCAAATGGACTCAGGTCGTTTGGAGTGCTCGTGAATTAGGGCATTTAGGCATATCAATATTTAAACCTAAAGCAACTATGAATTTCTTTTGGATTTGTTCCTTACGATCACTAACTGCCTTCTTTTCATCGACTGATTGTGCCTGCTATTTACTCTCTCTCAATATGAAGCATCCATTCTATAAATCTTATCCACGCGTGTAAGGAAGAAATCCTAAAATGCAATTTAGAGCTGTCAGATTCTGTTTGTTTAACCAACTGTAAGTTATTGAAGTTTTTAGACGTCAAATAACATCGTTGCGCAGATTTTGAGTCAGTAATATCATTTCTCACCTTTCGATCTATCATTGTAAACGATAATTCATACTTTACTTCACTGTTACTTATCCTCCATTACTAAATTGAATGTGACGAGAGATTCTATCTGTTTATCAACGATATTTTTTTCGTCAACAGTTGACTGCATGGTTTCTTTCAAAAATTCTAATCTCAACGATCAGCATTAACAAGGTGAAGAAGACCTTGGGTTCTTCCAAACGACAATCTCCGATTTTTCGTCTGAAGCTAGCATTTGCAGCGGAACCACGGACGTAAAAAATACGTAAGCGTCAGAGCTATCGCTTTCGTTTTAATGACTTTATATTGAACTTGAAGCAATCGAGCTTTGTTATGATCGAGTAGAGCCTGCAATGAAACTTCCGCACTTGTTTCCGTTATGGTGATTGAACTTTTAACACCGAGATTAAGCAACTAATATTTTATGATAACTTGGATAAACCGAGTCGCCTCTGTTTTCATTCGTTATTTTCCCGGACTATATTGTACGTTTCTTTCGTCATATTACCGCTTATTATTAAGTTCAAAGCAACATCTGTGCTAATTTCTTGAAGTGCTGGCTTAGAATGCTGCCTGTGAATTTCAGCGTGGAAATGTGCGAACTTTTTTTTTGTATCCCAGCAAATGTATTTTGAAAAAAGCGAAAAAAATATGAAAATCAAGTCTACCGTTAGCAGAACTTTTCATAAATAACAACAAACATTTTTGAACATTGAAGAACATAGAATGTTTCTACACACCTTCATTAATATTTTCCATTGTTATTCACTATTTTGTGGAGAACTTTGAAATTGGCCAGCGGAGCGTCGCGCACGTGTTTCTTCGAAGGCCAACTTGCCATAGGAAAGCAGGTATGCAATATTTTCACCCCAGTTTATGCGATCTGAATGTTCCAAACCCTCCTTTACAAGAATCCATTCCAAAAACATCGATATTCCAACCTTCTTTTTTGGGTTTTGGCCAGCGATTCGGCTGCTCTGAACCACAGTGATGCCCCTAGAATCCAAAACCTCACGATGATAAGAGATAAATAAATGCAAAAACAGTAAAGGGTTGGTTGCATGACTCAGTTCAGAAATGTATTACATGAAAATTTTTTTATACATTTACCTATAGAGTTTAAATTCGGCAATGTGCTGTTGATTTTAGTCCTCCTTTAGTCCCAAATAGCCGAAATATATTTGGCACCCAATGTGGGCTTAGCCAACGAAAATTCAATTAAAGAAAGTCATCAATTTAACAATTTTTTATGGGAAAAAACAGCTAATAACATTGTTTACTTGACAGCAAGATAAGAATTTCTAAAACATTTTAAGTAAGATCTAATTTTGTCATGCTATCGTTTATTTCACGAAGCGAATAAAGACTGAAATAATTACGAAGTGTTATGTTACGCCTCTGAAAATGCATCTTCTGAATTATTTTGCTATTTCCACATAGAAATAACAAAAAAACTTGCATAGTACTTAATATAGATTTGTCAACTTAATATATTTTAATTAATATGTACGATTCTTCAACTAGAATAATTTTTTTTTTTAAATTGTCAATGATAATGTGCATACATGCAATTTGGGTTACTCTTACCAGCTCTACATATATGTATCGGTCAGCAGTGCAAATGTGCCTTAAATATCGACGCTAAATGCGTTTTAAAAAATATTTTTACATAAAAAAATATCAATGCTCCGAAAAATGGCTTAAAAGGCAATTCGTATACGACCCCCTAAACTATACTTGTTTTACATTACGTTTACTTAATTTAAATGTAAAATTGCTTGCAATGTACTAATAATTTTATCTTCTTCTGTGTCTATCTGCATGCACGAATATGCATGTTTTCGAATCTACCAGTTCTTCAGAGAAGCTACTAATATCGCCTAGGGCATAATAAATTCACTCGAACCTAAAACCATTCTCATGTGGTTGGCACATTTTCGGGGTATGTACTTATTTACGTGCATGCAAGCCATTCCAGTATCATATGAAAGAATTCACTGGCACCATATGTGGACCTGTAGTTTATCCGGAAATCGCTCTTCTGTGGTGAGACTTCCTGCATCGTAACCCTCATGCCGAGCAGCACCCTGCCTACTTACCTTTCGGGGTATTTTTTTCCCAGACCTTGAATAATTTTTCTCCTGAAATTCACTGCCCCAAGGACATAGGTACCGACAAATATCGCAAATTGCATTGTCTCTTCGAATAGAGGCCACTCAGTGCAGTGAAATTTAGCGCAGCAACCAAGAAACGACAAAAAATAATTGAGTTTAATTAAAGCGACTTTCTTGGCCTCGAAGAAAATTCCGTTGAGGTATTGAGCTCGAAGCCGATAACGTGGTAAACGAAATGGCCTGGCATGTGCACACGTGATATCAGCTCGCCTGGGCCTCCGACCACAGGGAAGCGACCGCACAGACGACGACGACGCATGAGAATGCAAATTATTGCAATCATTATTTAATTTGCAATTAATGCTCTGTGCACAACAATGCACTGCACTAGGCCCCGGCTCGTTGTTCGGACAATTAACCTTAAAATGTGCCCGGCATCAGTGCAACTGGCCGGCCGGCAAATATATTGGTACGCACATTTGGCCCGTAGCACCTGATGGTCATTGAGCGGTTTCAAAATTGAATTTTAATACGAAAACTAATAGTCCCCGTGGCTTTACCGTTGACTTGACGCTAAATTCTACTGGTAGCCTGCTGGTCTTCTCCGTCTACTATGCGAGTCCGCTAAACGCGCGAAGGTGGTTTGCATTAATTTAATGGACTGCTTATTGGTGCCGCTATGGTTATTTTATTCGAAAAAATTCATCAAGTTTTTTGTACTCTGCAAAAAATATACATATATGTATAATTTTTTTGATGAGAAATCGCTAAGCGATGGCTACTTGGTGCGTCGGTAGTTTTTAGTGCTTTCTTCGAAGGAATTATGATATTTTTTATGGCCATGCGGAAGTAAGTCGGTATTTTGCAAAATTTATATACGTTTGGAGGTTTTCTTTCGGTGATTTCATTGCTTGGGAATCTGCATATTTATGGCGAAAGTTCATCGAATTGATGATGGTGTTTACTGTTTAATAGTCACAAGTGTCAGGTGTCAAGTCGAAGTAGACCAAGTGTGGATATTTCATAGATTTGCATTAATGAAATGTAAATTTTCTACAAAATAAAATTGCTGAATAGTTTTGTAATTTTCGAGTGATTTAGAGTTTTTTTGGATGCAAATATTTTATTAATTATTCAGTTTGGCAAGATTATTCGCGGCTCTCAAGCTAATTATTAAAAAATTTATTTGATTCGATTTTTTTTTTAGTTAAAATGGCCTAAAAACCACAGGGCTTTAAAGCAAAGAAAGTAAAATCTAAAAAAAAAATTGGTGTATCTAAAACCTTTTTTGCTTTTAATTATTCGAAATTGTCAATGAAATAAGAATTCGAATTTTCTCAAATCAACTAGTTTGATTCCTTAAAAACTATAATTAATGTTCCAGACCTAGACATCCAAGTGGAAAACTTCCCCTTCGTTTATTTCTCGCTCACATTTATTGTAATAAGCATATAATCTAGTCTAGTCTAGTCTGCAATTATCTGATAAACTACTTTCAGAATACTTGATTACATACTACATATTCTAGAAATTGATGTCCGCGTGTTCATTGCGTGGCACTAAAGGAACTTAATTATCGAACGTAAAATGCGCTAAGTGCTGAAGTTTTATTATCAATTGATTGCATATATGCGTGTACACGGGTAAAATGGATGATTCTCGGCAGATGACAGAGCAATTGCAACTATTTTTAATATAAAATGAAATTCTAGTGCAAGATGTAATTAAGAATAATTTAATTAATTTGACTTATATGTAATGTGTAGGTGCACGTCAAAGAGTATGAGTACATCTCCAGCAAAAAAAACAACTAAATCTGGGGTGAAATTTGGGCATATAAGTTTCGTAAGAGTGAGTGAAATGATCAAAAAATGATCTTTTAGTTCAAATCAGCTTCAATTTGTCGGTAGATTTGATTAATTTGTCAATATTTTTACAAACTATGTTGCAACAGAGAGTAAAGAAATATTGATGTTCTACAACAATCAGAGCAGAATTCGATATTTTTTAGGTTTTGGAAAACAATCTTTGGAATTTGTCGGCACATCTTTTATTTTTAAATTTTGAAAATATTCAATCAATTTATAAATATTCAGTTGTTATCTCACTTGAATTATGTTTCACAGATCTTGGTCTGCTGCTGAAAATAAAGGTGAAATTAAAAAAAAAATATTAGTAAAATACTTATGCACATCAATTCAGTTCATGTAATCTGCCGTTTACAATAAAGATCTATTTACTATTCATCTCAGAATCTTTGCTTTCTTAATTTTATTCAATTCTATGTGTTTTTTTTTCAAAGAGAAATATACTTATTTCAATTTAATTGATTTAATCTGATTTCAAATTGATTTATTGCAAAATTTTGAAGCTATTGAAACAACTTTCTTGCGGAAATGTTATTTTTCAAAAATATTTAGCTAAAAGTATTCATTGAGTAATTCTATATTATTGTTTCGTATTTATATTTTTTTAAGCATAATTTTAATTATATTATAAATATTTTTTAATTACAATTTTTTATTGCTCATAATTTTCTACTATCGCTAATTGTTGGGCACGACTTATTTTTTTTATAGTTTCTTTAGTTTTCTATCCACTTTATTATATTTTTATGAAATTTTCAATTCCAAACATTATTAGAATTATTGTTAGAATTTTTTGCTTGATTTTATTTTACTGTTGTATTTCTCTTCTCTTTGTGGGCTTGTGATTCCTTGAGTTTGCAAATACATTCTATCTGAGCTAATCTTTAATAGCCTGGGCCAGCTGTTGTAATGTTTGTCCTGGCCTCGCGTTCTTAGCTGTGAGCGATGCACCTTTTTTAAGTGACCCTTACCGTACCTAATGTCTAGAGCAATAACTGGAATAATTTTCAACTGGTATAGTCTAAAGTGCTTCCGCTGCAGCTCCTCTTAGTGATGCCATTAATGAAGTTGCACGCTGCTGATCATTCCAATGATTCTATTCTGCAACAACTATACACGGTGTCCAATATATTTGAATACAAAAATATATTGAGATACAAGAGCAAGTTATCATATTTAATATTTCGCCAAGATTTTTATTGAAATTTAATAGTACATGAATAGTTAAAAACCTGCAATAAATGTTTTTTGATAATATCTCCTATTGCTTTTTTACCAATACTTATTTCTTTTCGAAAGAATTATAGGCGGCAGCTTGGAAGGACAACTGTTTCAAGAACTTGCTTCTAGTAATATTCAGCGTTGATCTTTTCAACATAAAAACAAGGGGAATTTTGCCTCTCACAAATCCGCCCCAAACCATAACTGAGTATGTTATTTGATACCTGGGCACATAAACTTCATTTTCGCAAATGTCCTCCATTCTGAATGTCCACAATCGATTATTTTGTGGATTGTGTGGCTGCTCAAAAATGAATAGTTTTTCAACGGAAAACACGAACTCATCACCACCGTGCCAAGCAAGTATGGTTTCAACTCTCGCAGCTCTTTTTTCCTTAACTGAGGTTGAACCTCCATGAATTTTCTGTTTTTTTTTTTTTTGTAAGGTTTTGCTCCTGCATCGTGATTGAGTATTAATTATGCTGAAGACTTTGGGAGTCCCAATTGCGCAGCTATTTTTCTCACCGAACGACCTTTTTTTCCTGAAATCTGTTCTCTTACGATCTTAACGCGTTCTTAGTACGTGCAGTGTGTGGACGTCCAATTATCTTACGATCCTTAACAGAGGATGCTTCCTTATAACGTTTGATTGCTTTATGTATGAGGTCCCGCTTAATCTCTTCCTTTCATAGGTCCCGAAAATTTTTTTTATTTCTTTAATAAAGTTTTGAGCAATTAGTTCACTATGGATTCCATCGCACTATCTCAATAAGGCTGGTATAAATCGTTTTTTTTATAGCATGATAATGGGACCTTTTTTTGTGAAATTATGAGAAAGAAAAAATTTCGTTTCATATTTAAACAATAAATCACTTTTGTATTTAGATTTATAGGACACCGTGTATATAATCCAAAAATCCGAATAGTTCCCGTAGTTTTGACTCGCTTCAGATCTGATTTCAGCAGATCGGTTTCTTCCTCAAATTTTACGAACTGCTGCTTTACTTCTACAGCCTGAGTGTCAGCTTTTGTTTTATTTCTATAGCCTGAGTTTCCAATTGCTGCTGCCATTGTTGTTTGATTTCTGGTAACTGTACAGCATGCCGCTCAAACTGCTTCAAACTGATGACCAGAGATTGTTTAGCAAGTTAGTTCATGTTCTTCTCCATTCCAACAGCTTCTTCGTATAGTCTCTGATCAAATTTCATGGCTTTTTCCTGCATGTCGGATGCTATTCTGAGCAGCAAATCTATCATATGATTTTTTATACTTTACTTTATCCTTGCTGAACGTGATCTTGGTAATTTTCCTCATCTGGAAATGCTTACTTACTTCGGCATATGTACTCATTAATCAGTCCGCGCATTTTCTTCCTCATTTTACACAAATTAACTCGATAAACTAAAATTTGGAATTCATGAACGCGAAAGATTTCCACTTCTGACACCAATTGTTGTATTTCTCTTGAAATACTGTTCGTGGGCTAGTGATTCCTTGCGTTTACAAACACAACTGTGACTTTTTACAGCCGCTTGTCGAGTTTCTAGATTCTTATCGAATATTTATTTAGAAAAGACCTGAGTCCAAAAATGACAAAACGGACTTCGCACACATCAAACGCAGACGTCGAATTATCTCGTGGTAAAAAAGAAAGAAGCTGGGTGTTTGAGAAAACACCAAATGCGGTATTTTATTGACAGATATTGATTCATTTAATAAAACGGGTTTAAATGACTTATTTTATTTAAAATGGCTTTCTTTGGCGTCAAACTTTCTGAAGGTGTAAAGATAGGAAAAATGTGGCACATAAAAAAAAACGAAATTCTTTGTAATACTTGATTCCTTTATTTCTCTTTAGATATCTCTCCTTTTAATAATTTCATAAATTTGTTATGCAATTTTTCATTTTTTTCATTTAATAATTTGGTAAATATTTTTATAATAATTTTTCTTTTTCTTCACTACGTATCATTCTATTGCGATTTTATATTTTTCTGTATTGTGTTTTTCATTTTTTATATTTTTTTATTTTATCCTATAGGTTTCATTTTGTATATACATATTTTATATAATTTTAATAATAATTTTATTCATTAATTTAATTGTATATATTTAATGTGTCTATTTAATTTATAGGTATATTTTTGACTTTTCACGTATATTTAATTATATTTTCATAGTTTTAAAAAAAAAGTTTTCAAAACCTTAAATCATAATCACTTCTAGGTTTTTGTTTATACAAATAATTTTACTATGTTTTAGGGCATGTTAAAAGTATCAAATTTAATTCTAGCTCTCGAACTTGCCCAATTTCCATCTACTATGATAAACGAAACATACTAAACCAATGCGCATATTCACACCATTTTAAATTTTAAAAACTCTTTTTATAAGTTCCATCCACTTTTGATTTCATCGTGTCCCATTTCTTGGCCATCCTTTTTCGACAAGTCCTTCTGTCGAAATATTCGATTTTCCTGAAATTCCCTTACCTGCTGCAAAACGGAACAAAAGTAACACTCATGCGACAACGTCGACAACATAGGACAATGTTGACTGTGTATTGCACGATTTAAATCGTTGTGGTTTGGTTCCTTTTCAGAGATCCTTCGTCGATTGCCAAGTCTGGCACAGATACAGTCAATACGTAGACTATGTAGGGTATCTATGATACAAAACACCAGACTAAAGTAGAAGAGAACATAAAACGTTGAGGTTTTTTTTTCGTGAAAAACGCTTTTATAGTTAATCTCTTTTTAAACGCTGCATTACACTCGGCTAACAAAGACAACAGGTGGTATAGTTCTCACAGTCTTTCGGTATCGTTCTATAGACTGAGCTACAATATTTGATCGTGATATAGATGAGCATAGATGTGCGGTGGAATGTTTTCAATTATTTCAATATGCATAAATGGGGTTTTTCGAATTTGTGGTAGTTTGGTTTAATTGAGGTATATATATGAATATTTGTTAACATATCAGAGTACCGTTATAGTTCAGAAACATGACGTAGGACAGGAAAATATGCTTCTATTTTATGGAACTCGGAATTAGTACCTATAGATTCATGTGAAAATAAGTTGGATGGTTTGAAAGAAATATTCGAATAGTTTTAGTAGAAAACAGAAACAGAGATAAATAGGTATTCATGATACATACTTTCGTTTCTTAACAAAAATACCGATGCGCCAATATAGTTTCAAAGCCCCTGATTATTTGAAGTCCACAACTCTGTAAACCGAATCAAATTCCCTAATTATTCAGCTCATCTTTCATAGCATCAGAGAAATTTCTGTTAGTTTCTTATCCAGGGAATCTCGACCCCACGTCCCTTCTTTAACATCATCAGCTCAGGTATTAACCAATGCGTGATAACGAGTGTTCCATGCTGTTATTGAAGTGGATCTTGCCCCATGCACCCAATTCACTATGCAATGGAATTTAATTAAATTAAGGCATTCGTATCATTTTCCACTTCTCTTCGAAAGGGACCCTTCCGATTGCAAGCTGCCATGGTCACAGCTAACTTGCCTTACCTCTCGTTAAAGGCCATTCCCACATTAACCTTGTGAGTATCCTCCCATTTTGGTCGTTCATTTGCCATCAGCTTTTCATTTTCATTTCCCTAGTTTCTTTGCCGAGTATGTTCTCGTTAGTTGCTTGTGCCATCGTCCAGTTGTTCGAAACCTTCGCACGCTTTCTAACATCCCGCTCCAAATAGAGTCTAAAAGCATGCAATTGCATTCAGAGTGCCAGACAGATAATGAGTTCCAAGAAGATGGCTCCATTGGAGGTCAAGCGAATTAAAATCGATCTAGACCCCATTCTCGGTTACCTTCATTCGTGGTATATCACATTTGAACTCGTCTACGTAGCTCTGCTCTCCAGACATAGCCATCGTCTTTCAAGAAAAATCATTCATGTCTTGGAAGACGAATCGAGGGACGGTTTTTTTTTGCTGTTGCTGTTGTCATGTCGAACTTGCTGGAGCGCTAGTAATAATCGTCACTAATCCGCATGGCAGGGGGTAATCACAGAGCAAATGAAAATGTCTCATGTGTTGCTTTTGAAAACTACACAGAGGGAATCTCAACGACAACGGGGCACCGGTAGAGCAAAAAGCATTGTGTGTTAATTTGACTGCGACGAACGACGGAGACACTACGACGCATTCATCCGAATCTAATTCACTAGCGACGATTGCTAACGCAATCAATCTTATATAGAGGTCATGCAATTTCTCATTATTGTTCGTCGTGAATCTGGATTGGGAATGTTGGTTCGAAGAAGAAAAAACGCAGCGCGTATGGGCATATTGTACCTAGGCCAGGGACCGTTCAGGTGGAAATCAAATTACGATTGCTCCGGTGGTTCCATGCTGAAGAGATGGAATGTGGTTGGTTAAGGTGAGGTGAAACAGGAACAGCTGCGAGATGGTTTTGTGATTGAAAAAATATTTTGTGTGATTGGATTTTTTTGGATGGAATTCAATTACTTTGTGTTTTTTCTTTTGTGAAATGCATAATTGGCGTTTGAGCTATGAGTCCACAATCAAGGACTAAGTTTTTCAGTAATCGTCAACTAAAACCTTCCTTCTAAATGTATTTCGCATTTTAATATATTTCATTCGCTGGGCTCGCCCGATTTCATTGGAATGCAGTTTTCATTCCCGGCTTCTGTTTTCATCCATACCAGCCTCATTCGCATCTGTCTCAAGTCAATTACATAGATATCCTGTTCGACGATTCGTTCGATGTCCCCTTCGACCTACGGTTGCAAATACAATCAATTAAACTCATTTCCGAGTCCGTTTAGAATTACAAAGGGGGCTAGATTTTCGTCATGGACAGAGAAAACTAAATGGACGGACGTACAAGTAAAGCTGGGACTTTGAAACGACACTGTAAGGACGAAAATTGCTTCTCATATCGGACTGTTAGGTTTAATGAAAATCAATTTTGCAGTTATTAACAATTTCCCGTTAGCATAACTGACGAAATCATGGGAAAATAATGAATTTGAGTGAATTTTTCAATCCGAGAGGATATTTATGTGTCGGTGTCGTGAACATGTCGTCGAATATTTTAATGTAGGAAAACAGAAAAAAAAGTTTGTGCAAGAACTTGCTGCATTCAGAATCAAAAATGGAAACAAATGTTTTTCAAAGTGTTCTTTTTCACTGTTGAATTTTCACTGATTTCGCTGGATGCACTAACAATTTCTCAAATTTATGAAAATAAAAGCCATGAATAGCATATACAGAAAATTATGTCCATTTTCTTAATCGATTTTGTTTATGAGTGTGAAAGTATTTCACTCTGCCACTGATTTGACTCAGGTCAAAGCTTGGTGCTTGGTCCCTCGTCCGTACCAAGACTCGAACCGCGGGACCTTCTTCACTAGAATTCAGTTCTCTACCTACTAGACTTCACAAGCTCGGCGAAGAGCGTATATTTGATTCAATTTCAAGCGAAATTAATGGAAAAAATGCCTTAATCTTTTTAGCGCCCAGCGTGGGTCCGATATAAGCTTTACTATGTAAATTGTTTGATATTTTGAAAAATCTTTCCGTCAAATTTTGTTTTAATATTCAATTCAAAAAGAATAAGCAATATTCATCGAACTCAAACTTCTTCTTCAGCTAGATCCTCATTTTTCCGAATCTTTAAATACGTTCCTAGCTCAAAGGTTACTCAAGGCAATTGAAAAAATTAAAATGATCAAAAACTATTTCTCCTCAAACTCAACCGTAGCAACCACTCATCATCAATTTTATGTCCTTACTTGAGTTCGAAACAGAAATGTTTTCATAACGCCGCATACCTTTTCTATTTCCAATCGACTCAATTTATAAATTACGCTTCCAAACCACTCTCCATGGTTCTTTGTGCATGTCAGCAAGGATCACAAAATTCCACGATGAGCTGTAATCGAACTTCTGATTAAATATCAACTGCATGCGATACAGAGAATTTTCCAATTGATGGAAAGCTCGAGTTTTCATAACGATGCGTACTTTCTACAATCGTTATGGTAATTGCCGTTATGCGTACGAGAGTATTGTTTCATTCGATCGATTTGTATGTGCAAGAGTATGTAAATTTAATTGAATATGAAAGATTGTCTGCATCATCGAAATTTTTCATTCATGTTAAATATTGTTTCCGAGTCGATTAACGGCTGATGCATGCGGATTTTGAAATATATTCAACGAAATGACGAAGAAAATACTTTGAAAAGAGAAAAAAGGCAAATTGCATGCGAATTATTGATATTTTCTTGACGTCGTTGATTAATCAAACTTACATACGCACATGTATTAAGTTGTAATCCAAACGAAATTTCATTAAAATATAATTTACGACAGGGATATAATACCCTCTCATATTAATCCTTAAATGTCATGCCTTGATTAAAATCCCTCAACCTTCTTGCGTATCATTCCGACCATGTGCCCAGTCTCGAATCAAAAACTTTCCCGCCATGTCTCAATGGCATTTCTCTTGATCCTCCACTTTTTACGTTCCTGGCTCCTTCGCTCACGACACATTCCTTTCATTCACCCAACCCTCCAACGTCCCATTCAACAAAGTCGGCATTGATCCAGGAAACGGCGCACACACTCACCGCCGGTAGGATACTAAAATCTATCGTGATAGTAACGAAGGCTGGGAAAGAAAACGACAAAAGCGGAGACAGAATAAGAATGGCGGGTCGTGCAATAATGATACGACGTAGCTGGTGTGCTGTGACCTTCTCATCCAAAGGATTCCATTCATGATATCTTCCAGAGATACTGAATTGGAAGTCTGTTCCTGCCTTTAATTGTTCCGCATCGAAGAAAAATTGATTTGCTTATAATGAATGAATCATCGATGCTTATAATGAATGAATCAATAATTTTAGGGCTGGAGGATGGAATGTGAATATTGAATTTATTAACGAGGAATTATATTGTTGTTTTTTTTCGAACGTGTGCCATATTGCATTACATCTGAGTTGGTTAGATCACTTGCGGGATGTAACCATGAAAAATCTAGAAGGACTTTTCTTAGTTATATTTTCAAATTGCTTGTGATTTTCGGTTTTGTTGAGTTTCGACTTTTAAAGTGTTTGATTAAATTACATACAACTTAAAATTCTTTCTTCTAAAAATAACTTATTTGTATCTAGAACAAAGTTAAATTTTAGATAACGAATATCTAATAAAACCATAGAGGAAAATTCACACCGAAATTCTCAACGAGAAAAATTTATGCATCGGCTTAGTTGCTTCTGAATGCATAGTTTGATTCAATCTATTTGTCATGAAAAAAAACTAGGGTTATCTGAAACGAAAAAGCTATGGCGTACTACCTTAAAGACCCAATTTTTTCACAATCATACATTAAAAATAAGATAAATTTCAGACAGTTAAAAATATGACTGAATTAAAAGTGATTTGAATTAGAAGTGATAGAAATTGACTTGTGATTTTTTTTTAATTTGCCACAAACCCTCCCACCACACATATACCTACCCCCTACTGCGATCTACGAGTCTTATCACCCATATCAGCCTTAATTCAATCGATCAATGCTATTCAGTGTGTGATATATTATGTGATTACAAAGCAGATCAATGAACAGCTAATACTACCCTCTTGAATACGTCTACAATAAAAATGAATGGGGTGTCATGTGCTTTCCATAGTTTTTCCTCCCATACACATATATCTCCAAGGTTGTTTCCACATCTCTCACTATTTATCGCTTCCTTTTTCGTCACTGCGTTCAACAGACATTTACTCAGTATAGTACACTTGTTCGCTCCCACTATATAGTCGGCATCGTGTTCTCTCCGATGATGATTGTCGTCCGCCCTCTTAGCTTGGGAAAAGTGGCTGTCGAAAACGATTACCTACCGGCGGCCTTTTATTACTGGTCTCCGGTAATAGGTCCCTAAAGTTATCCTCGTCCGGCCTTCGTTCGTAACAGCACACTTATGAAGGTGATCGGGAGCGAAATGGTAAAAATGAAAAGACAGACATGCATTGGAAAACATGTTGTTGGATGACGACGACAATTGCGACGATAATAATGGATTCATTAAATTACCTAAGAAATTTCAGGGTGTTTCGAAATCACTTATCGAGGTATTTTTCCTGCCGTAAACTCCATGTCAATATTCGGACGATTCGTTGTCGTTGTTGTCGATTAGATAGAATGAATGATAACGTGTGATAGAAGCATGAGTGTATGATTTTGTGTAGAACGCGTGTCACAGGTTAAATATTGTCAAATATAACTGTAGTGGCTAGGTGGAAGGAAGTCTCATTCGTCGGTTGAAGTTTCCCAAAGTAAATTTGTGTTTTTTTTTTTATCAAACAAGCGATTCCTAATTTATCAAGTGTCTCGAACTTAGATTGATGAAGGTGTTTTTATGTATTTTCCCCCCCACTTTCTTTGTTATTTTTCCAAACATGTTTTTCAAACTAGGGATTCAAATGAAAGAAAATGTGTGAGAATGATGTCAGGTGAGGGATATAGAACATCCTCTATCTGAACATTATATATTTTCGTACATATTACGGTATTTTGATTCAATTTCATATTGATTTTTGTATTATTATTGCATTTATTTTGTTTTACATATATTTTCTGCATATTTTTATTAAATTTTTATTTTATTTTTATAATTAACATAAATGTAAGTAACGATTTTGATTATTCATATTTTATTTATCGTGTATATTATATATTATTTATTGTGTCATAATTGATTTATTTTCAATTCAAAACTGAAACTAGTTTTCTTTCCTTGAAAATATGTGAAAAGAAAGAAAAGAAAAGAAAAGAAAAGAAAAAAGCTGCGATCAAGGAATGATTTTCCAAGAAAATTAATATGAAAATCAGTTCGCCGAATATATGCATATATAAATATATATATATATATATATATATATATATATATATATATATATATATATATATATATATATTTATATATATATATATATATATATATATAACTACATATATATATATATATATATATATATATATATTTATATATATATATATATATATATATATATATATATATATATATATATATTTATATATATTTATATTTATATATGTGTATATGAAATTTTCAGAGGACATAGATGTATATGAAGACTAGTACAGCGACTAATTAAATCCATGATATGCTTAACTCTTTGACGGCGGCGGGCATTTTAATTAATTTCCAGGTACCACTATATTTCCATGCAGAATACATTTTTGTTAAAACAAGTAATTAAAATGAAAACTTAGTATGTTTCATGCTTTTGCCTTGATAAAAAATTGGGAATTATCATCCTTATGTGGGCGCTGAGTGCCTAAAAGTAGGCAAAGATTTTTTTTCAAATTTCAATTTGTCATAACTTTTGATAGAGACATTGAATCATCGTGAAATTTGCAAAGCATATTAACGTTGAGTAAAGTTATGCACACATGGGTGTTGAAGACTGTGCAAGCAACTCTGAACCTATGACAGGCACGTGAAAAAAATTATTCAAATCATCAACCCTCCTGAAAAATTTTTGCTTTTTGACAAAAAATTCACCATGTTGATAAATTTTAACCTCTGTTCACCACGTCAATTTAACATTTTTAAAATTTCGAGTTGCACAAGAACTGCAACTCAGCACCAAATCAACTCCTATTTTCAGCACTCGAAACTTCTGTTCACGAGAACTGACGGCCGGATAATTCGATAATTATGAAGGTTAAAGGACTTGCTCGTATTAACTAGAAACCAGGTTTGATAGAAGTGATTTTTAAGTACTGGTAACTCTGTGGCAGTGGTGACATCTGGAAAAGTCGCTACGAAAAAACTACTTTTTGGCCTATTGGCCAGCCACCAAATTCTAACGAAATTGACACAGTACTTGAACCTTACTTAAAAGTCCATTTACTACATAAGTTTTGTCTTGATTTCATGACTGCATCGGAAGTTGCAGGAAGAAAATACTATTTTACTGAGTAAATTTACACGTTTTTGGTGACGAAAATTACCATAGCTGGCAACTCTATTCTAATTTTTTCTAGATAATCTAATTTTGTTAAAATTTGGGTGAAAAATTAGAATCGAGTTGTCAGCTATGGTAATTTCTGTCACCTAAATCTTGTAAATTTGCTCAGCAAAATAAACCTTGTTTTCCCATATTTTCCGATGCAGTCATGAAATCAAGACGAAACTCATGTAGTAAATGGAACTTATTGTAAGCCTAATTCCACACAAATTTCGTTGAAAAGTCATGTTAATTTTTGTATTTTTGTGGCATCTCTTTACTAAGCTATTTTGTCATTAAATTTGCAAGTATGAACGATCCTGCAATGACAATTAACAACAAATATTGAGGTTTCGAAAATTTGAAAAAAATGCAGGTGGTAACCCTCTTTCACCCTTATAACTACCAGCGCAGTCATTTAATCGAAACGAAATTCACAGGGTGGATTTAACTTAACGTAAAGCAGATTTGGTATATTTTTGGTTATGCTTCAATACAGTGTTACCAGCACCAGACATTTTCGTTAATATTGCATCAACAGATACTTCCATTATATATTCAATAAAAATAAGAAACCAATATTAAAATTTTCCGAGTTTTGAAAATTTTTCGGATGACAGACCCAAACATTGTTATATTGCTGAAACTTTCGATGAAATTCTCGGATGACAAACGAAATTCAAAGGATCGGTTGATTGCAGCATGAGCCTGTTATGGTAGACTTATTGCTGCTTCGTTGGAAAAGTATTGCCAGCCAGGGTTCACACCTTACTTCATTTGAAGTAGATTAACTTCATTTTTCAATTGAAAATGATAACTACTTAACTACTACAGTTTCTTTAAATTCTACCTCGTTTTTGGTTCAATCGAATCAGACGAATTTTTCTTTTTTTGGTGTAAACCACTACCTTTATTCATGGATGTAAACAATTTTCACTTTCTTTGAGTGTAGCGTGATCAATTCAAAACAATTCTTCGAAACATAAATAAGTAAATCGTAACATTTTTGAGCGCCGTACGTTTATATATTTTTCTTATGTTAAAGTTCAAAATTAGAAACGCTTGACAAATTGAATTCATTGGCGCTGTTTTACTCAATAAGTTTTACCGTTATACTAAAAATGATATATTTCAACCAATTTTTTTTTAAATATTTTAAATACAATTACTCCAATTTGTAGTCTATTTCATTTCTTATCAATCCACTCCAATCTTTAGACAGCTTCTACTTCGAATTTTGTCCAAAAAGTGTAAACACGGTTGCCAGCACTGAACATTTTCATCATTTATGTTATAAGAGACGCTGTCGGAAAATGGTTTTTGTTGCTTTGTGTCAGAAATGGTTGATATGATACTACAAAAAAGCGTATTACGTCTTTCCACACTTTTTGGTCACTCCAGTGCAATTTCTTCGAAAATCAGTTTTCTAGCGGTTCTGATGCGCTAGAGTTTTTTTTTGTTAGATTTATTTTGGATGTACCGGGAAAATGTTATGATGGTCACCGCAAGAACGACTTTATGTACAAATTCCGACAAATATGTCGATGCTTTGATTTGAACCATATGAATTTTTTTTTAATTTTACCTTGGATAAACAGTTAAAACATAGTATAATAGCTTTGTATTATTTGTTTTACAACATAAATTAATCTACTGGTAAAAAATTATTGAAAATAGTTTTTAACGATGCTCACATCAAGAAGTTTTTAGACTACATTCCTTCAATGTCCTTGTCAAACCCATATATCTCACCCACATTGGGCGTCAATAGTTTTTACGTTATTTATAGCTAATTAGTCAACTAGTGCTCAAAAATTCAATCAAATCAGGACAGTTTCAATATAACACACTGGCATTTCGAGGTTCTATCACTTGCATTCAATAATATGCAAGAAAATCGTTAATTGACTAAGATAAAATCCAATTTCGAGAAAATGTCTCACTAATTCTGTCATCACTTCCTGTCCGTACAATCCTGTCATGCATTCTTTTCTTATCAGAACATCCCAATTCCTCTTGACTGTAGTTGTAGTACTCAATATAAAAGCAATTTATTTAAAATGATTCCACATTTCACATACATCGTCTTCTTGCCATGGCCACCACCCCATGGCTCTCATCGTTCGTACCACAGCTGGGGCTGTTTCGATCGTCTGCTTGCCTGCCTGTCAATAGATGGTCAGTCCGTGTGTGGTGTAGCTAAACTATTAATAGCTTCATTTCCAGTCCAAACAGTTTCCTATATGATTTGTTTACCAATGTGTCACTGTACCCGATACATTCCCACACACAGACACACTGGTCGCCCAGTCCTGATACAAGTGATACAAATCTGAAACAGCTGCAAGCGTTTCTAGAGCACATCCACATTCTATACAACTACAGCATGTATCTATCTCTGATTGTTTCTCGAACAAATAAATTAACATAGATTTTGAATTTGTAGTACGGCGCGACATAATTGCTGTAAAACTCGACGATTCGCAGCGAGTTGCAGTGCATTGTGTTGTCCATTGAATCGTCTGTTGGATCCGTGGATTTAATATCTCTGATAATCATTACCGTGACACTTGAGACATTTTACAATGTGACTAATTACGGTCTGTCCAATTATTGTGACCATAGAGACGGGATCGAATGGACGCAGTTGTTCGAGCTGGCCGTTAGTCGGACGTGTGGTTTGAACATGTGCTTAAAGATACTACCCCCTTCCCATGCTTCCCGATGTGGGTCTGAGGCTCTTTTCTCGAACAATGCTGCATAGTTCAAATCTTATTCAATAAGCATGTTTCCCTGCTGGACGATGATTAAAAATTGTCCGTGCTTCTGCTCAGATGACTTTGCAGATGCTCCATCCCAGGTAGTAATTATCATGGTAATAATGTCATAAACGCGATAAATGCCTGTTCGTGAATTGAATAGGTACCAACTGTAAGTGGCCGAACAAAGTTTATTAGTTCTGCAGACCCAACGGATAGTGAGGTCATCTCTCGAAAAAGGAACCATCATTCTCAAGGTCCATTGGCCTGGTTCTTTCGCATTGGATAAACTCGAACGAGTCGTACAAACGAGCAAACCGCATCCAATTAAAAATAATGAAGTTAATTAAAAGAACGTTATTATGGCCTGTCGTTTTTAATTAATAAATAAATCTCCTCGTCCGTTTGTCATTGATGATGGCGATGTAATGTCGCCAATCTGCCGCCAGCGCTGCTGACTAGCGCAGCCATGTTTAATACTTGGATGCAGGGAATATTAGTTGATCTGCATTTAGTTTGTATATGAATGGCTTACAAACTATTTGATTAGAATTGCCACGGACTTTGAGCATTGGTGAATGTATTGTAAAATGAGAATATTGCGATAAGCGATGTAAGTAAAAATTGATCTAAAAAGTCCTATGAAGCTAATCTCTCTGGGAAAATTTCCGAAACAGTTAAAGAGGCTGCTTCGAATCGGTAGTGGTTGAGTATCTGTTATTTTGAGGAGGTTAGGTATTTAAAATGTATATTTGCTTTTTGTCTAATATTTTTAATGAATCTCTCAAAAATATTGTGTCCGAATTTCAAGTCGATTAGAGCAAAATTGACGAAGTTATGATTAATTGAGCATCCTTTGCTCCAAGCTGGGTTTATATACCTGCTCGACAGCTGTGCACTTTTCTGTTATTTTTGAAGTCCGTGTTCACCATAACTCAAAATCTACTGAACCAATCGTTTTGAAATTTTGCACAATACTTCTTCACATAATTCCCCAGGTATTTTTTTTAAATAATCAATAATTTTACAATAGCTAATTATACGATTTTTGTTACCGGAAATCGATTTTTAACTTCCAAGTGCTACAAAAAATTGAAAAATCGAAAAAGAAAAAAATCCTCCCAGGGTTACTTCGAAAAACATCTCTTTTAAAAAATTCATTTTGACATTTTTGTTTCAAACGATTCCGTCGCGAGCTATGAAAAACAACGCAAAACAACTTTTTTTTTTAGGTACCTCGGGAAATTACTGTTACTCGCTTAATTTTCAAAATTTCTAAATGAAAATTTAGTAAAATGTTGTTCAAATGTTGCATTATGTTATGGAAATTGATTGAATAAACTAACTCTACCTGTATCGACAAAAAAAAATTCTTAAAAACGCACCTTTTATTAACCGAATTATTTTTTTTAACCAATGAATGGATCATTTACTTGATTCTCCGTCATCTTGTCCAACTTAAATTGTTTCTCCCTTGCTACCTCCGCATCATATTTTCCAAGATTACAATTTTCATTCTCTGACCCTTCATCCATATCTCTTTGCCTCGTCGTCCAATCATGGTAGAATTAATATTTACTTTCTTTCACTCTCCATGTACGCTCCGGCTAGGTATACATCATAACTTTTGATTCCAATTCGCTCCATTCGCCCCGTAATTAATAACGCGCAATGATAAATCATATGAAAATGATATTGATTCAGTGGCAGAATGATGGATTACTAGCACATTGGGCTCTGTTCCTTCATTGATGTTGTATGGTGAGTTGAGCGGTGTAAGTCAAGTTGGGCTCATGAGGCGACTATGGCTAGTATCTTGGGTTAGACCTTGTGATCTGGTCGTTCCAAATCAAGCACCACTCGACTGGTAAACGTACCGACACGAACATAGCAAACAGACAAACAGACAGACATTCGAAACGGGCAAACGTGATACCAGTACGTTGAGACAGGCATGTGGGACTGAGTGCGCGGATGGATAGATGAAGGCTGCAGATCACGACGAAGATCAGCAGGCGGGACAAGTTCAACCTGTTTGCAATTAAAGAAACTCGAAATGATTTTGTTGTTTTTTTTTTTTGTGAATGTGCTAAGTTCAATTAAAATTAGTCAGTTGCAATTGAGAAAATTTATTGGATTTTATAGATAGTTAAAAGCGAACGTTGAAGATTGAATGGTGCTATGAGAAGGAATTAATTGGATATGGGTGGCCTAGCTGGAGTAGTTTTTTTATTTGACTGTGAAGTATATGATACACTGGAACGAAATATGAAACGATTGCACGACACAAGAAAAAAAAACAAATCATGTTTTATAGGTTTTTGTTCCGATTTCATTAATGCCAAAAAAAACCTATGTTATAATCAGATAGTTCGCTTAAGCCTCCAGAGCATCTGTTATTTTATAGCAAATTGCTAATAGCATTATTTTAGTATAAAATAAAGTTAAATAGTCAAAACAGTGATCTTACCATCTGACGCCAGTCTTTATAAACCCACACTGGGCGCACTCATAAAATGTGAATATATTTCAGTATTTTTCGTAAGAAAAAAGCCTGAAAAATGAAATTTTCTTCATTTAAACTTCGAATTAAGTAAATCTTTTGTAAGCGAAGAAGCTAATCAGTATTTTTTCTTCCCTTTTCAGATTTCAAATGCGAATCCACATTAGCTGCATGTAAGACATCAACGCCATCAAAACTATTCTACACCCTAAATCGCGTTTCTAACACTTCTCATTTGATAAATCTCGATACAAAACAAACGACAATCAAATTAAAAAATACTTGAATAAATCATCCTATCGAATATAAAACGAACTAATTGCAGTGACATTAATCGAAAACTTACCGATCCAAGAAACTACTTACACTCCAATCTAAACCTGCTGCACTTATACAATATAACTCAATTCTATAGCGTGCAACTTGAAGTAGACAAATTACTTACCGGCCACATTCATTGCACATTCACATTGCGTTCGGCGTGAGAAAGAGGGCAAAACGGTTGACTATCTACAGTCTGTTGGTCTGTTTGTTTGGTGGAGGCTTGGAGTGACCGGTCGGAAACACGCAAAAACTCTTTGCAGTATCTGAAAAAGTGCTCCATCTTGGGCACACAGTCAGTACATTACGTCGCTATAGATTCGAACACAGGTGTTGATTGCAGGTGCAGTGCCGGCCGAGAAGCACGTCGAACCTCAACTTCTCGCATCGAGTTCATTTTCAGACGGGAAAAAGAAACCAACAAAGTTCGTTAAGTCTCAACAATGCTTCGAACCGTGTTTCGTGTCCGCATCTTCCGATAATTACGGCGTCTTGCAATTTATTTAAATTTTCCGCGTGCTATCGTTGCCTGAACGCGGGAATTGCTCTTGGTGCGCCCGTTAGTGCAGTGCTGATCGTCGTCTTTTCCGCGACATAACACTAGTGTATCGTGCTGATTTTCACATTTTCACATTATTTTCGCCTTCGAGTTCGAATCGATTGCGTGCATGACAGACTGTTCGTCGTCGGATTTGGAATCGGACTATCTACCCTATAAAAACGTCAAGCTGGCGGCTACCGTAGCAATGAACACCCCATACCATCCGTATGCGGATATATCGCCATCACATCCGCCTCCCAGTCCTGATAACAACAACTACCCGCCACTGTCGGCGGGCTATCATAATGGACACTCGGGCGTGCATACACCCCAGCTCGGGTCAATGGATGAAATGTCACCTGCTGAATATCATCATCACCTCCATCAGCATCATCATCAGCATCTCAACAACAATAACAATGGTCCAATTAAGCATTGTGCTGGATGTGGAGGTAAGTGTTATGGAGGAGAGGTGTGTGCGTTTGTGAATGAATGTGTTGTGTTGTTGCTGTGTTTCATTCTTGTTCTCGGTGGTGTGTTCTGTATGGAGCTGGAATAATAGACTTAATTATTGAGGTGTAGATTAAGACTGGCAATTTGGCTTTCATTCATTGCCTACACAAAATCTACATATGAATACATTGGTTTCACTTGCGAGTAAATGAGGTGCGATTGTAGCGTAGTGATTGAGTATTTTTTTTCGCAGAAGAGGAAGGTTCGAATGAAAACCATTAACTTGCAAATTCAATCCTTGAAAGCATTGAAGCAGATGTTTGCTTTCATTACTTAGCGGCAATTATAGAAAAATATGATGATACTGTTATTGAAATCAATCAAATTGTTCGGTGCCACATACTTCAAATCAAAATTAATCTATCTTAGAACACTGCAAAAACATCTCTGCTTGATTTAACAGCGTAAACAATTGGTAAAACAATCGCGCCCACCGTGGGCTGAGGTCTTGAATCCAAAACATGACTTACTACATGTGTGGAAACTATTTTCTGTATCAATTGCTGAAGACGAAACTGAAAACCAAAATAAAGGTTTTCAAAATTAGCTTAAGTTCATTCATTGTGAGTAACTCAGCAGAATTATTTTTAAATAACATTTTTCTTTAATTCCTTGTCCTTAGAGGCACATTTATCATCCCCTAGCCGTTGGAGATAGTGTAATTATTTTGTCTTCCTCAGTTCGTGTGTCAAATATGTGTTTTTTTTTTCAATTCCAAAGATTAACAGGGATTTCTAATCCAAAATTGAAAGATAGTATCTTGAAAAACCAGTGTTTGGCTGCATTTATTGCTTGTAACATGCATATTTTTGGCGGAAAGACTAAAAGAAGAATATTCATGAAATACTTTCGATAAACAAAAACCACCCAAAATGATCACTCTTTTTCAATTGGAGACTGACTGCCAGAGCCATCAGATGTCCTTCTTCTAATCGTATATGCAAAACCTGGTATACCAAAAATATTAAGCTTTCGTGAATTAGTGATTTGAGCTTTCGTGATTTGAATTTTGTCATTTTCCATCACTAACAATTTGGTATAGGTCTCTTCTCTACAGTTATTCTGTGGAAATTGTTCTTCATACGCTATCAGTTTGACATTATTGCACTAATCTCAGTCTCAAAAGTCATCAAGTCCTCGAGAAATTTGGGCATCATTTTTGCATGGTTATATTTTCTTTCTTTAATAAAAGAAGGCATTTCTGGTGTTTGTTTTTTATTTTTGCAAACATTGTTTATTTCGAATTTTTCCGTTACGATTTTCCTGGTTGATCGTCATTTCGAATTCGTAAATTCCACATACTTGAAATTTGATTCGTATCTATTTTAATACTTTCAATGTATTTTTTAGTTTTACACAGAAAATAAAACATATTGGATGTCATTGACTCAGTCAAGAGTCCAAACAAACTAATACGTTAGAAAATTGAATTTAATTTGCCAAAAGTCCTCTATTTTTTCAGTGTTTTACTTATAGTTTTCTTATGTATGTATTATTCTTTATCTTTTTTATTGAATATTTCTTATTATTATAATTTATACGACTACCGACCAGATTCACTTAAAGCACAGTAGGCATATATTTCTTCCATTTTTTACTAGTTAAGAGCTCTTTTTGTTTTTATTAGGTGCGTTTTTTTTTTGCTCCGATACAGGTCAGAATAGAACTATGCCGCAAAAACAACGATCTAGTACGAAACAGCAGTGCATTTGCTAAGATTGATATAGGTTGCTGTATTTGCTGTGGTAACGCCAAACAGCTGAGAATAAAGGGAGAAAATAACGAATATAAACTACCACAATCGATAGAAAATAGAAAAAACTAACAGAAAATTACCCTTTTTTAGTTTCTACGCATTATGAGGGCTTTTTCTAATTTCCTAACTACCAAAACATTCAACATAACCTTAAAAAAACCAAAGCCACTTCATGGCAAAAAGACAACTTCTCATGAGCTTTTCTTTTTTCTATCAGCACATTCTATAGTTCAGCACGTGAAATACCTTTGAGGAATAAGAATTTCTGTATTAGTGAATTCACTGGTGCAAGACTGTTGGTGTTCCCAATGCGTCTATTCTGTTCTATTCTGGATCGACGAGCAATAAAATGCGTATATTATTTGTTATTAGCTTATTTTGACTGTAATTGTTTTTACTACAATTATTGATCAGTTTTGTTTGATAAAAAAACTCATAATAGCCATTTACTATCTCTCTCTCAATTTTTTTTTTCCTTGATAACAGCGATCTCTTACGCATGCCAGAAAATTCATTAAGGTCTTAATTTTCCTAATATTTAAAATTTTCCTAATTTTTTTTCTCAGTAATTTTTTTTTTTCAATAATTTTCTTATTTCTTAATTTTTCTTTTTTAAATTTCAACGTTTTATCAGTTTCCTCAATTTTTTCCCCGATAAACACAATTTTTTCCTTAATTTTGTTCTCAGAAAAAGCTTCTTTAATTTATAATATCAGTTTTTGTATTTTTTTAGCATTTTTATATATCCTGGACAAAAGCTTTCCTGTACTATAAATTTTATTATTATTATTGGCGGACTGTTTCACTTCGCAGGAACTTAATAAATTATTATATTCGCTCATATTTTCCCTTTTATAAAAGCCCTCTAATCCATTAACTTTTTACTTAATAAATGCTATTTTTACATTATTATTTTTATTTTTTATTGTTTCCGGTTTTATTTTTTTAATATTTTTATTATTTTATTATAATTGTCTAATTGTCCATAAGCAGAAAGGATAATAAAACCCTCTCATTTCCTGAATTTTTCCCGCAATAAAAACTCTCTATTTTCTCATTCCTCGTAATAAATATTGGGAGGATTTTCCGTTACAAAAATTTGTTGATGGTGTATTGCGAATACATAGATACTCAAAATGTACTGATGCTCTCGCCGAAAACTTATCTCAGGATATTATGAGTAACTGTGTGGATGCCACCAGAACATTTTACTAAAGCTTTCCTTGACAGTGCATTTTAGAAAAATTAACTTTTGTTGTTAACTTTTCTGGGAAAAAACCTTTAACATCCAAAAATATTCTAAATTGGATCTTGTAAAAAGGACTCTTGATATAATTTTTCAATTTAAAGTCTGCACAAATAATAACATATATCCTTCATAGAACGGTCCAACACTCTTCATCAAGTATGTCATTCAATTTGAGTCAATTTGAAAAATTTTTTTTGCATCGTTTCTGTACAAATATTGGTAAGATGATTTTTTTTTACCCAAAAGCTAAAATCAGTTCTTCGATCCCATTGTTATACCCACCTTTTGGAGAAAACTTAATTTTCTACTTTTCTTATATTCTTTACAGATTTTTTTTACCATCGAACTTTCTATATTATTCTTTCCCACTTGCGTACGAGTACATTATATCACCAAAATTAAATTCATCAAAGACAAGAAAAAACCTTAGTTTAAATTTAAAAAAACTAAATAATTCTCATGAAATAGAATTTATTTTAATCAAGATATGTTTTTCAATTTCTTTTTACAGAAAAAATAGCAGATCGTTATTTATTACATGCATTAGATAGATATTGGCATAATTCGTGTCTTAAGTGCCATTGTTGTGGAGCGATGCTTGCCGATATGGGAACCAGCTGCTATACAAGACGTGGACTGATTCTGTGCAAAAAAGATTATTCAAGGTAAGATTTGATTACTATTATTTTTTTTCAAATAAAAAATAAGTGAGATTTTAAGATACGGTTAGTTAAGAAAAAGATTTGCTGGATCCTAGTAGTAATTAACGATGCACTTAACTAAGTTGTTTAATGGTATTTTTTTTTGTGTATTTGTTTGATATATCAGACAAAATATGTCCCAGTACTTTTATGTGTTGATGTTTTGGTGAATTTTACGATTTTTTTCTTGAGTACAGTTTCCTGTTTTACGAGGAATATGTACACTCAGAAAAATTACATCACTTAAAATCTAATAGGATCAAATTTAAATCAAAAGTTGAAACAGTTTTAAATAAAAAACAAATCTTTTTTGATTTAAAGAAGTCCGCACATTCAGTAAAAATGATTCCGCTTTATTATAAAAATGTTAGTTTCATATCATAATTTTCATCATTGAATGTAAAACAAAACATTTTATGCTAAACAAGACCCCTTTGATACAGCGTTATTGAAATGCAGGCAGATTATTTGAATTACACTGAAAGAAAAACTCTTGGTTGGTTCAACTATTTTTAATAGTATTGCAACGATTCATACAAAATCGTTAAACGAACTACGGAAAACAGTTATTTTTATTATGTTAATATAGTTAATTTAACGATATAAAAGTAGTTGGTTCTGGTTATACAAAAAATATCACAACGTTCATGAAATCAACTGTTTTAATTGTTTCATAACCACGAAAATTAGTTGATTAATAGAAAAATATTCATCAATTCACTCAAAACTTCAACGTTTCGAATTATCAACAGTTTTTATGGTACTTAAACTACTTCGCAATAGTTGATTTCAACAAACGAAATTCAGTGAGCAACGTCTTTGGAATTATTCTACGCAAAGTAGAATGGTTTCAACATTTGGACGTTTTTCATGCTCCGAATGAAATTGTTTATCAACCACGCGTCATGGTGCATAAAAGCAATCAACAATTTTCTTATGGTTGTTTTAACTATAGCCCTAGTTGATGCAAAAACAACTAAGGAAAACTGTTGATTTTCCATACTCCTCATACTCATACTCCTATTCTATCATAGAAGTTTCATATACTATATGGCGAAATCGTGTTCGGTTTGCTGTTCGATATAATTCATATTCATGTTATGCTGTGGAGCCTTTATATTACGTTGCATGACGCTTCATAAGTTAATCACATGACAGTGTCTTCCACTGTGGCAAACGCAGTGGGCTGCGGCAATACATTCATTTTTTTTGTCTTTTGTATTGCTAAATCCTGTTGTACGAGGATTAGGTTGGCTTGGCACAATACACATCAGCCATCGATTGTCTATTAGACCATTCAACCTAATTCAATCAGAGTTAATTCAACCTAGTAGTGATGCCAACCTATGGTAGGAATCGCCGCTAGCGGTGCGGCAAAATTAGAAATTTGGCAAATTCTGCCGCAGCGGCAAAATCGGCCGCAGCGGCAAATTCGGCCACAGCCATTGTGCGCGTTACCATACAAATGTAAAATTCAACAAACATAATTCCACACTGCATACTATGTATATTGTTGGAATACCATTGTTTGTGGTTGCTTTTTTTTTTGCACCACGGACGTTGTTTATCAACCACGCGTAATGGTGCATAAAAGTAATCAACTATTTTTTTATGGTTGTTTTAACTATAGCCCGTAGTTGACGCAAAAACAACTAAGGAAAATTGTTGATTTTACCAAGATTTTTCTTTCAGTGTAAAAAGAAACGTATATGACGCCAAATCATATTTGCATATATTTGATTCATATCTATTTTTTTTATTTTTACAACGATTTTTCTCTGAGTGTAGGTTTATAACGAATCGGCATCGGTTTCGACTACACAATTTTATGATTTATCGTTCAATGTTTTCAAATTCCAAGTCATTACTGAAATTATTTCTGTCAACGATCATTTTGCATATTTCTCAACACTAAGTGTCTTATACATCCCCAATCCGAAAACAATATTTAGTTTTGTCATCTATCCATACCTAACTCAATTTAGCTACAAGAAACTTTCATTGCAACTTTCTGGTCCATCATCATTAACGGGACAACTCAAGCAATAAATACCCTGCATCTTCGTCTCATCAGCACCTAAAATATGACGTTAATCTGGTGGTGGCAGTAGTGGTGTCTAGCTCATGGGATGACACGTGTGGTATAGACAATGCACGTTTCAAGCTAAACTAAAATGTTCTTTCGACGGAACACACTACTAATCAGTATCGTGTCTACCGCATAATTACTAATGGATGCATACACCTAGGGAAAAGTTTTCCCGAAAAATGCTCGAGAACAATTTCTAATTAATGACGAGATGTGATGAACGAAGTGGTGAAGGCAAAGTACCGCGAGGTGATGGCAGCAGCGTCGTCTTCGTACCGTAATTACGGGACGATGGAAGATGAGTCTCAGGATGGGTGCGATGTATGCTCGTACAGAACCACATAGAAGAGACGAAGATACGAGATAAGAATCTGCAGCTGATTGCGGCGAGATGATGATGATGAAAAGCTTTAAAGTCGCATCGTCTTTGTTGCACCAATTAGATTTCTGAGAATGTTCGTTAATGGTGATCATGATGATGACGATGATGCAATGTGCTTGGAAGTAAGTGAGGAGGGAGTCTTGTGGGGTTTCGGGTTCCGGGTCGAAGTGTATGTGTGTGTGTGTGTGGAGATAAAGATGCAGTAAGTTAAGATTCAGTGAAATGATTCTGAGATACTTTTTGCAAAAATTGTTATAGTTTAGCTAATTTTAGGTAATATAGCTTGTTAGTTTCCTGCATTTTAGTTTCTTCCTATATTACAAAATAACACTCGTAACATCTATTTTGCTTTTGAATAACATTCATATGAAAAATGTGTCATCACTTTTTAATTTCAATCATGATTTATTCTATCATACAACTAAATGTCATCAAAGAGAAGGGCATTTATTTGTTCTAAGAAAATACCCAAACAATAATTTAATTCCTTAACGAATATTTGTATTTACTGGTAATGTTTGGAAAAATGTTTTCTCGATTTTAATTTTTACAAATTAACTTAAAATTTTGAAAGCTTTTTTAAAAATAATTTACTGAAAAAAAAATTCAATCAAAACTTTCATAAATTATCACAAATTTCATAGTTGAACATTTTTTATTAATATAACTTACCCAGAATAAAATGTAATAGAATGCAGTATTTTAATCGACACATTCCCTTCGTCCTACTGATACAATTTCCTTCTCATGTAAAATTCAACTAACAATATATGACTTCCTGCTAAACTTTTCGAGAGATTGATGAAGGAAAGAATATCCGAATCTTAAGAACAGGAAGAATTCGTAATCAGTCTGAAAATTTTATTATGTGAAGTAGTTTTCATAAGTAGCATGCGGCAGCTTGAGAGCTCACTTCAGTTTACATAGGATTCCCACTTGAATGCAAGGACTTTCTAGTGATGTCACGTAAAGTTCTTTCTTCAAGAGCAATAGCTTGATATTATTTCACCTTGAGTATATTATGGAATTGTTGTGAAAATTCATTTGCTTTTCGGGATACTTTTCCGATACTGATGCCGTCAAATTTTATGTTTCAATTTCAATATATTCATCAAAATGATAAGCCTGGTATCGCTAAAATAATAGTATGCTAAAAGTTTATATCATATGTGCTCTACAACCCCGTTTCAGCAGGTTATGCGAATTAAATAGACTGCGCCCAGTGTGGGTTTCCTCATTTTATATTTTAATTTATGTAAAATCTGAAATTTTCTCTTAAAACAAATATGAATGCAATAAAGTTGGTGCTGTATGTCAATGACTACCTCACCCTTTTCCTTGTTTCTTGATCGGCGAAAGTCAACAAATTTGACCTTTGCTCTTTGGCATTAAAAGGAAAAAATTCAAAATATAACACATCTAAGTTTCACTATTCATGTTCTCTCATAGAGCTCATACCAATTAAAATTAACGCCTATCAACTCAAGCCATCAGATCATTAAGCGGCACAAATAACTTATAAATTTGTGTACCTAATTAAATGCACGAAATCGGACAACATCATATTTTCCACATCAGACTTTAATTAGCCAGCCAGTTGTTTAATTTACGCAGTTGTCTGTTGGCACCGTTTCATTTTGCTGTTGTCGTTGTTATTGCTGTTTTTCACACTGCTGCGGCGGCGGCAACATCTGATCATTTAATTTTTTTGCATTAAAATCCACCGACCCATGCCGAAGTATTGGTGTTGACAAAATGATTTAAGTGTGTTAGGACATCGTACAACATCAAGACAAGGTCAAAATACGTAATTGGTCGTAATGGGACTTTTTTTATGCGGGTCGTGGAATTAATTATTGGAATCGGAGAAATATTTCAGTTTGTGGTTGATTACAGAAATTCTTGAAGATTGAAGGTAACGCTAGTTTTTGATAGGTTGATTGCTTTTGTGCGATATAACTATGTGGTTATTATTTTATTGCTGAATCGATGTAGAGGCTGTCAGTCGTTTTTCATAGGTTTCACACAATTAGTGACGATTGTATGTTCCAAAATGTTATGGAAATAGATGCAGATTTTCTGATGAAGTTGGAACTGATAAAGCAATGAATCTCACTGATTTGAGTATCAAGATCTGTTTGTTTTTTTTTCAATGAATTTTGCAGTAGAAATTAAATGAAAAGAAAAATATTGAAACATCTCAGTTGGAATTTAAACATTTAACACCAATATGCAAAAGTTGCTGGCCCAACACTGATTTATTTGCAAAAATTCATAATTCTGTCTTAAATTATTGTCATTTTCTTATTGAAAACTGTGAAAACTTTAATTTTTTAATCTATCAAACCTCATCTTCCCTACAATGAAGACATCATAACCACCCGATATCGCCTATCCATCATAAACTCCTCGTTTTTCTCCAATTACCCGAATCTGCACTGCAGACTTGGTTCACTTATACCTCACCGAAAAGTATCTCGAATCGGTCGTACCTTGTTCGCTCGGCAAGGAAAATAAAACGGGAGAAAAAAAACTTTTTGCATTCATTAGCAGTTAGTCAAGTAGAAAAAAGAACACACCGTTAACAGTGACCTAAGAGAGACGATGAGATACGTCTGGCATGGGATCGTCCAGCCAAGCTAGAAACCATTTTCATAATTTATTAATTAATTAATTAGTCGACTGGGGATTTTGCTATTCATTAAATGCACACCCGTTGTCGTCATAGTCGACGTCGGACAACCATTAATTGGCACCGGTGCGGTATGGCTTAAAGAGAACGAACAGTATGGAAGTTGTGGTAGCTACAGAACGAATTAGTTCATTGTTATTAGTAGCTACGTTGCGAATATTGATGTTACCCTAGACGATTGTATAGGATTTATTTTGGGGGATTGGATGATGCTCCAGGTTAAGGAATGTTTTTTTTCTGTATTTTATCCCGTATTTTAGTTTTAATTAGTATTTTATCCCTAAATCTATGCGGATTCGAATTCAGAAATTTTCTTAAATTTCGAATTGCCATTTCACTGATTGGGCTTTTGTTTTGTCCGCACCGTATGTCACAAAATATTTGCTAAACACGAGATGTCAATCCTAAGTCAAAATTGATGCTCAATCCTCAGTCCGAAACAAAGACACCAAACAGCTTCGTTAATTTCATTCTTTGTCGAATGAAAATCAAACCATCGTCCGCTAACAATCCAGCCCTTGATTAAAAAGCCTCAATCAAGTGTTCTGTTGTTTTGCTAGCAGATAAGACTTAGACGGAGGACAAAGCTAAGCCTCCTACATGAGTCACTTTAGTTATACTCCAGCAATCATCATTGTGTGCTGACAGCGCCTTGATGAATACGGAAAGCTAATAGCATGCAATGAAGGTGAATTGGAGAATTCGTCTACACACCGACCGCAATCACAATTCACCGTGAGTTTAGTCTGTGTGCTAGCACCTAGGCTAGGAGCACAGACGTGTTGATTGAATGAGACTCGCACCAAAACGAACTAGACTAGCTACACTTCATGTGGGGTGAGGTGTAGCATCATAACGTAATTGCACAATATGAAACGTTGCTGCCGATATTTTCCTGGCTTCAGGACGCGCAAAATCTACTCGCAACAGCACAACGAACAGAAGGATGGTGGATGAACAAAAACTCTTCTCTATTGCCTTGTATTTGAGAGACGAAGTGCGGGTGCTGCATGCGTTTCCAGCATAGAGCCTTGCATCACCTGGCTAAGATAATTCCCCGGCTCAATTCTCCCATTTCCCGCGCTTGACGCTATCTTGTTTTTCCAGTTTGCTGCAAGAGAATGAGGAATTTTCGGTGATGTGTACACATTTAATTGAATCAGATGCCTCACACCTGACAAAGCAAACCCTATAGTGGCTAGGCAAGGCGGTAGTCATGGTGGTCATACACACCGTACCTTCTTAATTCTGGCCAATGCAAAACAACACCAACGAAACTACGAACGATATGCCAAACAATTGGCTTTGGATGTCCGCTCCTGGTCCCAATATAAGCAACGTTTTCCGTTGAGCGTGCAACGGAACTGCTAGCTTCCACTATAGCGTGATATATGGTCATGTTGTCAGGCTGTGAAAGAGGCACATGGATCGATGAGGGTGAATGTTGGTATATCTACCGACTAGGCACTCGTTGCATGCACATGTACCTACGTATACGTAGGACATTCAATTTAGACGATTGTGTTGACTGAGAATCATTTCGAGTCTCTAGGACACACCGCAGAGCTCTCGTCCTGGCGCTAAGTTTACAGGCTTGCTGCAAGCCAGATTACATTTTAGTTGTCTTGTGTGTGTGTGTGTGTGTTTGTTTGTCGTACAGAAGATTGCATTTATTTAATTAATTGAGCAATTTAACTTCCTATTGTTTACTTGTCGTACAAACTTTACTAAGCTATCGACTTTGTGCCAAAAGAATGCGTTCATTTGATACTTGACTAGTGAAATATTGAAGATATGTGATTTTGTTTGGAATTAAGCCTTGGTTTTTGGAATTAAGCCTTGGTTATACAAACGATTCTGATTGAGAAAAATAGCCACGCGGTGAAACTCTGAATCAACTATAATATAATTTAGTTTTTGGAGTGTGTTTTTGAAGAAGAGAGCCCAGGAGTTTGAAATAATTAAAAAAAAAATTGTTTTTGCCCTTGTATTACACTTCACTTTGATATAAAAAAAAAATCGCCTGTTAATCACATTAAAAAGCCAAAGATAACCACCATCTGCTGTCACCAAAGTCCAATAACCATCGAGTGTTCACAAATCGAATTTCACCCATCAGATATCAAGTAAAAAAAATACTCTCAACCTCATCAAACCATCAATATTCACAGTTGCTTACCTTTCAACGCACAAATCAATCAAAAGCAACCATCACATGTAATGTAATGAAAGAATTACGTGATCAAACACCAGACCAAACCAGAGAGACCTTGCGAAAAAAAATTACGGCAACCACGACAAATATTGCCCCATGATGGAGAAAATGGAATGAGTAGTGAGTGTATGGACCACGTCGAAAAAAGTTGTTGAAAATCCTCTTCAAACGACACCTTTCCACCTCACTAGCGACACTCACCTCAGTTGGTTTATTCATCTACCGTGTCTACTTAGTCGATCTGTATACCCTCTACCTTCCTGCTCTTCTTCTTCTTCTATTCGAATGAATGACATGAAAAGAATTGATGTTCTTAATTGAATTTGTCACCTTCGTTTCAGGGGTTTTTTTTTCTAAATACGAGTGTATCTAATCATGAAATGAAAAGAAGAAAAACTTGTGTTTTTTTTCGGTTGGTTGAAGTGGTTTCGGTTGCACAAATCAAAGGTGTTTCGATGAAAATATTTGAAGTCCTTAGCACAGGAAATGTGACGAAGCGCGTAATTAAAAATGATTCGTAGGAGCTAATGAATGCCCTCGAGATATTTTTTTAGTGACATGAAATTATTTCATTGAATAAATCGGGTGCAAAAATAAATAGCCTTCAGGCTGCTTTTCAAACTAAATGTACATGTGTTTATTTGCTTTTGGATTCTAGGTATACTTATATAGGTATGGATAAGAGCGAAATAAAAACCTCGAGTATTAACACCGATATTTGAAAATATTCTGATTCACTTGTGAATGGCATCATGGAATAAAAAGAAACATAAATGAATTGAGGAAAAATTCCGGCAAAATTGAAAGCTTCATTCTAGTTGTGTAAAAAGCAAATCTATTTTTTGTAGCATTTCCTTCTAACGTCCAGGGAAAAAAATTATGAAATGCTATGTAAAAATAGCTTGAATTTAAATTCCTTATAATTCATAAGCAAAAATCGCTACATCAAAGATAGTGATTTCTTTTATTTTTGGAGCTCAAAAGTTCTTATTTATTTTTATGAAAGCTTAATACTTCTGAAAAAAATCAAACAGTATTTTCAAATTTATAATAAATTTCAAAATGATCACTGTTGCTATGTGTTGGCAAGTAACATTTTTCCAATAGTAGTATAAGTTCTTGTCCAAGTACACTTCTCGAAAAGAGTCTTCAAAAAAATAAATTCAGTATAACATCACTTGCCTTCAAAATATCGGCCGTTAGATGATATGCACTGGACTTTCAAAAATAATTCAATTCTTGAGAAAATATTATATGTTTCATATGTCCTTTTTTTTAACATTTTCGTTTGTTACATTTATTTTATTCTCCCGAACAGGACTCATATTCCAATGACAATCTGCCACTTTTGAAACGCGCAAACCACTCATAAACCCTTGTTCAAATCACTTTTCTCATCAGCCAAAACCAAAAATCAGGATTTACTCTTTTGGTGCTGCTTTTTCAAGATTTTCAGCGAAATATTGGCAAACAAAAGTTCACATATCCAAGGCACTGAGGGTGACTTCTTTTAGATATCAGTCATTATTTTCAGCATCAAAATTAACAATTCACTCCGCATGCACTGGTAATCTGACACAGACGTCGCTTGCTAGACTGAGATTTGGTAAACATGTCACCGGAGAAAGGCCGTGCTGTCATTCTTAAAACAAAAAACATTCTTTCTGTGGGAATCCATTCTTATTTATGTAGAAAAACCAGTCGTGGAAACCTCCCAGTACAATTTGAAACCGTTATGTCTCTTTGTCAGCATGAAGGTAGATAGGTAGGTAGCTTGAAGTAGCTACCGATCTACAGAGGCCTGACGACCGACCCAAACGTAGGCACAAGAGAAGCCCGTTGAAATGTCTCAATAATTTGTTACTCTCTCCAACTCAATGAACTCAGGAAACCATCTGCTTCCTTTGACAAACCACACTATCCCCTTTAAATTGACCAGGAACAGTTCGGTCAGGTTTGAGAGAAAGGCTGCACGAAGCGCCGCCACTTTTCTCTTTGCCAAAGCCGGGCACTGGCACATGAGATGAAAGACGGATTCCTCACCCAGTCGATTGCCTGAAAAATAGCCGCAAGTTCCGCCTGGAAGACACTACAGTGGCCTGGTAGACGGAGGGACAGCTTGAGATTCAGCTCATCTGAGTATACACCATTCCCGACTCTATTGTTTAGCTTTGAGCCGTCAGTGTATACATGGATAAGTCCACTTTTGAGGGTGACCCCATCACGCCATTCATCCTTACCAGGAATGAGAGCTGTGAGCTTTAAATCCAGTAGCCACTGCGAAGCGATATAGTCAACACCCGCTGGAGCGGAAACTCCCTCGGCCAAAATCATCGCATGGCCGAACTCTGTTCTATTCCATGCTGAGATGCAATTTTGGCTCACAGCAGCAAGATCAGCTCCAGTTCAGCCATTCTCCGCACTTTTTGAAGCTGTCGTTTGCAGGCAGCCTAAGGAGCAGGAACGCCACCCTATACAATAGAATTGGTTCACCCACAGCTGTATAAAGCCAAGCATCAGTACGTGGCTGTAATCCCCAATTTGCCCCTATGGCTTCTTTACAGTAGTAAAGTTCGTTGAAAGCCTTCCGCGATAGTAACTTTAAGTCGGTCCAGTAGGTCGGTTTAAGTAGGTCCATAGTAACTTTAAGTCGAGGATGTTCCCTAAGTAACTAACCCTCTGATTCAGGTCAATGGAGACTCCGTTTTATTTGGGTAACTCAAAACAAGGAACTTTGTATTTCCTTTGTAAACAGCACTAGCTCCGTTTTGCTAGGGTTCACGTTAGAGCCGCACTCACGACTCCAACGTGTATATCAATAGAGTAATTTAGCCTCTCCGACAACGTAGATAAATACTTTCCCGACACTACTACCGCTATGTCGTCCCCATAAGTAATCACTTTGCAGCCATCATTGCCCAGCCTCGTTGGGAGAGTATTCACCTTGATGTTCGACAGCCGAGAAGAGAGGACTCCACCCTGAGGTGTGCCCGTACTGACCACTCATCTTACGCTGGCATTCTCCATGGAAGAGATTACCACTCTATTTTTGAGAAGCTGCATAAAAGCAATGAGTCGCTCATCCACATGCAGCACCCAGAGTGTGCCTCAACAATTGCGTTAGACTTTACGTTGTTGAAAGTCCCCTCGATGTCCAAGAAAGCGGCAAGCATATTTCCTTAAAAGCAAGAGATTTCTCCATTTGCTCAATGAGAACGTGAAGAGCAGTCTCAACAAACTTCCCTCTTGTATAAGCGTGCTGAGACTGCGAGATCAACAAAGGATCGATTGACCTTTTAATATGGTAATCAATTATCCTTTCCAACATCTTAAGCAGGATAGAGTTAAGACTTATTGGACGATAGTCCTTCGGCTTAACATGCGAAACTTTTCCTGCTTTAGGAACAAACACCATTCTACTTTCCCGGCAGTCGGTGGGAACGTACGAGAAGCGTAGGCAAGCATTATAAACCTCCCTGAGCCATGGTAGCGATACTTCCATGGACTGCTGGATGTCAGCCACAAGAACGCCATCAAGGCCCGGGGATTTAAACGGCTCAAAGGAGTTAATAGCCCACCTCAGTTGAGAATTTGATATTCTGAACGGCGGCGTTGAACTGTAAGCTTGCTCCGTTTGGTGCACCGCTTCTAGTGGGCAATAATTGCCCGGAAAATGTGCGTCCATGAGAACCTTTAGAGTAATTGCGCTCGAACTAGTCCAAATGCCCTCAGGGTTTATGATGCACCCCATAGTTTTCGGTGGTGTGCTTAAAACCTTACGGAAGCAATTTGCCTCGCTGAGACTCTCTCCGTTTCCACAGAAAGATCTCCCTGAGGACCTCGTTTCCTTACTTAAAAGCCTTAAGCTTCCTTTTATACAGCGAGCAGTCATTCGATCTTTTCCAGCTATTAAATGCTCTTAATCCAAATGCCCTCAATCCAAATGCTCTTAGGAGCAGTTTCCAGTGAGGATCGAACCAGAGAATTAGATAACGTCCAGTCCGTCCTCTCTCTATTAATAAAAGCTACCTGCTCAACAAAGCTGCGACCAGCAACGTTGCATGATATGTACCTATGATCAGAGAATGAATACTCCTGTAGAACCTTTCAGTCACGGAGAAGATGCGAGTGCCACCCACTAATCTAGGTAACGTCAAGCACCTCCCTGCGGTTTGAGGTAAGGAAGGTCGATTCGGGACGTTTATGGTTTTAAAAGCCGTCGGGCATCATCAGTCTGTATCCATTGGTGCGTAACCCGATTAGGATTCGCTCCTCCTCTGTTCTAGACAGCCAGAATAGCAGGGCAGCTGATGCTGCTTTGGAATGGTGAAGGTTAATATGCAGTACCTTCACCATCATTTATTACTGACAAAGGTTAGATCAAGGTCCTCCCCATCGGACATAGATGTCGCCCAGCTCCTTCTTCTGCTTCCAGAGTCATGAGATAAAGGCTGCCACCCACCTCGGAGGTAGTCACGACGCTAACTCCATCTGCATAGAAGGACTCCACATCCGATTTCTCATCAGATATCGCCCTCAAACAGGTGTCAAACCCCTTTTCAGCATGAAACTTCTGCGAAATATATTTCGCAATTTGATGACAATTGTCATCCAGATTATTATTTACAAATACCACAAGTTTTTTGGTCCTGAATTTTTGTAGGCGTTTCAAAATCTTATTCACTAAAAAATTGGTGTTTATAGTTGAGCTAGTGGGCCAATTGTGAAAAATTATGTTCCTAATAATCTAGTAAACGTAAAGGTAGTCAAATAATTTCGTCAATTTTTCAAAGGATTTTGATTCACCTGAAGCTTTTGGTATATTTCAAGGCTACAAAAATGACTGGCCGCAATCTTCCTATCTCAGTTCATCTAGTAGTCTTAGTTGTAGTTTCGACTTTGCGCATCTGTGCAACTGTTAAGAACATGTTAATATTTTATCGCATAGTTTATCGTCACTGAGGACCTTGTTCATCTTCAATTATGAGCATAAATATAACGCATAAAATATCTTATTGGAAGCCAAAATGTTTCAATGAGTTAATTAATAAATTGAATCTATCTGCTCAAAATTGAATTCACCCATTGTTATTGACCCTGACCACTGTTTCATCCGCTGCTGCTTCTTACTCTTGAAAGGCAGACAGTCCTGATCGGGCTATAATATGGCACCAGTTGTGTGGATTTTCATTGTCCACTGAGTCACCCTTTCTGATGACGTATTCTAGCATCAAATTGAAGAAGATTGGGCTGAAGTTACATCCATGCTTGAGGCCTGACTCCATCCAGAAACTCTGAATCAGATTATTATAGATTTGCACTCAGCAATCGTTATTCCCCATTATGCATATTTCTAATCACGCCATCTTCGGTGAGATTTCAAATTCAATTCGTATTTAAAAAAGGACACTACGTTTAATAAGTTTTCTAGAAATCAAAGATCATCTGATGTCTACTCATGTTGTATTCCCAGAATTTCCCCAGAATCTCTTTAGCTTACAATAACTAATCAGTTTTCATTAGTTCGGGCCTAGTGCCACCTCAAAATCGTCGCTTATGTTTTGAGTGTAATCCTGGAGTTTTCATTTGATATTTTTGAAGTAGTCGCCAAGTTTATTTTTGCTGGGATATTGCGTCTTGGCATTCCTCATCGAACCAGTCTTCTTGGAATCTTTAATTCTGGCCTTGTCAGTCGTATAGTCTAATTTGTTAGAATCAAATTTATAAAATCAAAATCTCGTAACAGAACAAAAACTTTAACGCAGCATATTGAACGTTAATTCATGAAAAAAAAACAAAAAAAAATATTGAAAACATTTCCTGCTACCATTATTTCTTTCATATCCATTTCGCGATCTAATCATCCAAGAAGATGCAGAAACACACAAAAACACTCTTCGAAAAGTCCGGCCTTTTCACTGTTCTCAAAACATCTCATTATCACATCACCTCCATTCGACCACCCCCAACATTCGACAATAAACAAACAAACGAAAATTGACACCTGATGACTCAATTAGGGCGTAACCAAAACATCACCAAATTTTTTCCCATCCAACACGACTGCTGTACAACATACGTATGTACATACATCAAGTAGTGCTAATTTTCCACTCAAGAAGATATCAACGAACATAATACAGTTTCACTTCTGGAAAACACTCCTCGGTATGGAGTCCGCGTCCATTTGCGAAAATGGTAGTTTTGTGTCACAAGCGAAATAAATGTCGAACAGGGTGCGATAACGAACCGAAAATTCGTCTTTTTTCCCCTGACTTCCCATGGCACCTTTGCCTACCCAGACTGGAGATAGATAGCGCCCAGATAGAACGATAATTGCGTGCAATTACTGTAAAATCGTCAATTCTGATGTTATTATCGTGCAATAGCAGCCGGGAGTGAAGCAGCGTCGTTACACTCATATTTTATCGTACACTCATATTTTATTTCGCTAAAAGCTACGGAACGTTTGTTTGTCGTTCGGATCGAAGATAGTGTATGTGTGTGTATGTCTCGCAAGTTGATTTCCGAGGTGAGCTGATTAATGATTAATGCTGTGTAAATGAAATAAATTAAAAGTTCGATAGGCGAGTGCCAGACAAAAAAGAGCACTTTTAATTACCTAATTGACGAATTACAAAACCGAATTGGCTTTTTGGTGCGTCAAATCGCAGAACGACTGTATCTCTTGTTTGATTTATAACTGCATGTCAGATTTACTCTAGGTGTCTAATTGAATTTACGAGCCCGACACATACACGGACTAGATTAATTTTTAAGCTTTATGGTCGTACTTATTGCGTACTTATAGATAGATTTAGAGGTGTTATCAGATGTTACTTGAGTAAATAAATTTATTGGAGGTTTGGTTGTTGTGTTGATTTAAACGTGATTCACTTGTGGCCCATTGATTTGAAAGTGGTCGACGCACGTAGAGGAAAACGGGTTCATAAAAGCTGAAATTTATGTATTTTGTTGCCTTACAGCTCTTTATCCATACTCTCAAACAAGTCTATCAGAGCTACACAGTGCAAAGCCTACAAAATTGACAGTCATGAAATTGAATATTAAGATTTATTTTTATTTCTTATAATTATTCACTTATAATTACTCAATTCTTACTAAATTACTTATAATTACTATGCTTAATGTGTAATTAGCATAGACAAAAAAGTTTGGAATATATAGGGGCAAGAAATTTATTTTTCGCGGGGCAAGACATTTATTTTTCGCGAGGCAAGAAATTTATTTTTCGCGGGGCAAGAAATTTTTTTTTCGCGGGGCAAGAGATTTATTTTTCGCGGGGCAAGACATTTATTTTTCGCGGGGCAAGAAATTTATTTTTCGCGGGGCAAGACATTTATTTTTCGCGGGACAAGAAATTTATTATTCGCGGGGCAAGAAATTTATTTTTCGCGGGGCAAGAAATTTATTTTTCGCGGGGCAAGACATTTATTTTTCGCGGGGCAAGAAATTTATTTTTCGCGGGGCAAGAAATTTATTTTTCGCGGGGCAAGAAATTTATTTTTCGCGGGGCAAGACATTTATTTTTCGCGGGGCAAGACATTTATTTTTCGCGGGGCAAGACATTTATTTTTCGCGGGGCAAGACATTTATTTTTCGCGGGGCAAGAAATTTATTTTTCGCGGGGCAAGACATTTATTTTTCGCGGGGCAAGAAATTTATTTTTCGCGGGGCAAGAGATTTATTTTTCGCGGGGCAAGAAATTTATTTTTCGCGGGGCAAGAGATTTATTTTTCGCGGGGCAAGAAATTTATTTTTCGCGGGGCAAGAGATTTATTTTTCGCGGGGCAAGAGATTTATTTTTCGCGGGGCAAGAAATTTATTTTTCGCGGGGCAAGAGATTTATTTTTCGCGGGGCAAGAAATTTATTTTTCGCGGGGCAAGAAATTTATTTTTCGCGGGGCAAGAAATTTATTTTTCGCGGGGCAAGAAATTTATTTTTCGCGGGGCAAGAAATTTATTTTTCGCGGGGCAAGAAATTTATTTTTCGCGGGGCAAGACATTTATTTTTCGCGGGGCAAGACATTTATTTTTCGCGGGGCAAGAAATTTATTTTTCGCGGGGCAAGAAATTTATTTTTCGCGGGGCAAGAAATTTATTTTTCGCGGGGCAAGACATTTATTTTTCGCGGGGCAAGAAATTTATATATATATATATATATATATATATTATATATATATATATATATATATATATATATATATATATATATATATATATATATATATATATAAATATATAAATATATTAATATACTACAGCAATCAGAGGCTTTGTTTCTTTAAAATGTATAATAGACACTAGCGCTTCATTATTTGTAATACTACATTGATGAGATGGTACTTATTGTGTTTTTCTGGAAACTTTTGATGTAGAAGAAAAAATACAGCAGCCAAAAAAAATATACGCAAGAATACTCTATTGAATAGCTAGCACATGTTTATTCGACTTCAATTTGACCTAAAATAACTTAGACTTGTTTGGCGCCCAACGTGGGCCTTATATTTCCCCCCGGAAATAATTTGATACCATTAATATCACTTGTCCGTAGGACTCAAACAAAACGATTTCATTTGAAAGAAGTAACTAATCTCCACAACTTATTCTTCTCCACAACGATTTGAATGACACCTACTGAAGGGTAGAACATTGTCAATCACTTGTGTATGAAATTGAAATTCTTCTGTTTTCAAAACAAATATTATCTTTAACACACGGTTTTAAAGGACATCTGGCTACTTTCAATCATTTTTTGGTTTAATTTAATGCAAGCTATTTGGTGTCGAAAATAGATTATTTTTCTAAATCAGCTTCGCACTCAAAGGGTTAAATGGCCCAAATTTCCATTTCAGAATTTCATGATGTTCTGTCCAAAAATATAAACAACGCGCCGGAAAAGTAATGAAGTCTCGTTGCCGAAAAGTTTTGTTTCTTTGAAATGAACGAATCAGATAAGAACACACAATATTAAACAAAATTTAAAGTGTAATTAAAAAAAACCACAGAAAACTAGTACAAAAAATGAAAAAGAACAAAGTAAAAAATATAAAATTTAAAAAATCACAATTATGCATAAATAGTTAAACTGAAATAGAAATTTTAAAATACTAATGCTATCAACAAATTAAATTTGCGAATCTAGACAAATAATATATAAATTCAAAAAGCCTAAGTGTTTCTTATTAAATACACATACATTATGTTCTATTCATGTAAAGGAAATTTGAATGCACGAACTACTGCAATCATTACATGAAATGCTAACTATACTAAATTGATGCTAAAAATTAATTCGAGGCCATATATGCCCATAATTTGGCACACATTTTTCTCATCTGAAAATCCTCTTTACCATGGTGTGAGCAATCATTTTGTCGACTTCTATTTTGTCTGCAATCATTTAAATACTTAACTTCCGGTCTGCGCTCAAAACATCACGCTCGCGTTTCACATTTTGTTAATTTCCGTTTGTGGATGAGCGTTCGGTGCGATTTTCGTCTTTCGCTCTCTCTCTCTCGATCGTCCTTGAAGCACTTTTACCACATCACAATAGCAGCTTTTGACAGGTTTTCATCTCCAAACAATTGCAGAATCATGGCCAACATCTCAATATATAATTTTCTATGTCCCATACAAAACTTGGTGTCATATCGCTTTGACCAAGGATAAAGTCTGGGTGCGCTATAGCACAATGTACATCGCATGCGATTGACGCTTGGCGCGTTTTCAAGCCGACTTTCTCCTCCACTAAGCCCGCCTAAGTAGAGTGCCTTGCGACGTTAAGTCGCATCACAAAAAAATAAAACTCATAACTTTTTATATACATCTGCATCTATTGTTGTCTGTTAAAAAATATAAGTTTCAAATTTCGTAGGGACTCTTAAAAATTACGTAAATCATCAGTTCCGGTTAATGAATCCAGCTAGTAAATTTTCCGCTAAATACAGGGTGGTGCAAAATTAATTACTCTATCGGAAGATATTATAATTTATGCAAATGGCGTCTTAAGTGAATCATATTTGATATTTGTGAACTAGACAGCTGCAGGATACAAACAGACAAGAAATGAAGCGCTAGTTGGAGCTAATTCACTAATATCAAATATGATTCACGTACGACGCCATTTGCAAAAATCATAACATCTTCCGATTGGGTACATACATTTAATACATACATATATTTAATAAAATTTAAAACAATATCCTACATTTTTTAAAGGTGTTTTATTACTGCTTTTATATACATATAACACTAATCAATTTCGTACTACAGTGAAACAAATATAAATTTTAATTGGCGTGAAATTTGACTTAAAAAAAACTACTCAAATTATTTAATTAACTTGAGGCAAAACAGTGACTGAAGTATCGTCTATTTTCATTGATTTTACTAATTTCCATGCAATACTTTATAAAATTTTAGTTTTAAGACTAAATCTTTCATCAAGTCTGTTGAAATGGTATTATGCTTCGTTTAAAAAAAAAAAATGTGCGGTATCCTGCATACACTCCGCGCAATAATTATAAGGGCACATGAGCTTTTAATAGTAAATAATATGTTTTGAGTTATTTTTGATGTTTCAATCAATATTTTATTACTTCACGCAATTGTACTTGCAATAATAGTGTATTAAAAAACTAAAAACCTTTCTTTTAAATTTTATAATAAAAAATGAAAGTAAGAACGAAATAATTATAAAGGCACTTAATACTTATATTGTTGTAGTGACTATTTATAACGTCAGCGTAGTAAGAAGTATGACCGCCGTTATTGCCGCCTTATAAACGCCTTCGCATTGAATTTATTAAGGTACAGATGGTTGCAGGATTGATGTTCTTCCCCTCCTTGTTGATTGAATCGCTTAGCACGTTTACACTTGCATATTGGCGCCCATGGTGAAAAACTTTTGCAGATAAGATAGTCCACAGATTCTTGATTCGATCCGGACTAAGTGCGGACCAGTCGACAATCGGGATGCCACGGGACTTCAGAAAGTCTTCAGTTTTTCTCGAGCGATGGATCGCAGCATTATCTTGCTGAAAACTGAGCTTTGCGCTAGCAATCTTCTCTCCAGAGTCAATTAACACCTCATCTAATAAATTAATATAATATTCCGAGTCCATTTCTGACGAAACGAAACAAAAAGGTTTGGTACCCCCATACGATATCCCTGGCCAAATCATGAGTTATCCTCCAGTGAAATTTCGACGCTGACGCTTTTCTTTCGCAGAACTTTTATCCCGCCAATATTTATGTGAACAGTCTGGGCCACCTAAATTAAACTTTTTTGCATCAGTAAATACTATTTTGTTCCATTCTTCGTTTCAAAACCGGTACTTTTCGGCAAATCGCAGTCTAGCCAATTTGTTTTTTCGTTAACGGAGGTTTCCCACATTTTTTGACATATGCTAGGTCCGAATCCCATTTCATAATTTTTTGGTCTCTACGTACACATACTTCTAATTGCCCTCTAATTTCGTTCCCACTAAGATTTTCTTCGATGGCAATCTTTTTGATGTCTCTTTTGTCTCTTTTAGACACCTTATGTGGTCTTCCTGGTCGTTTAGTTTTACCGTAATCTTTCGCCATTTTTATGGAATTATTGATTACACAGCTGGACCTTTCTAAACGTTTAGCAATTCCATGATTAGACATGCCTTGCTCGTGATAAGTTTTAGTTGTTTTTAAATATGTCAATAAATAATATCTTAAATTGCAACAAAATTTGCATCACGCATTTAGGAAACAAGTACTCACGCGTTATTGCTTTTCTGATCAACTAAACAAAAATCGATCGACTAAAACGAAATATTTATCGACGCACCTTTATATTTATTTCGTATTAAATAACAGTACTGACAAAGGGAATTATATTTTTTAATGGAAACATTGAATATCAATCACCGCAGTAAGACTTGATGTTTATAACATTTCATACTTAGATTTTTCCATAGAAATGAAGAAAACGTCAGTGCCTTTATAGATATTTCGCAAAGTGTGTAGGCTTCTGAGATCAAATTCTTTCAATAAATCATTAATGTACTGATATTGGTATTAAAAAATTATAAGGTGCTATGAAAAAAACTTCAATTAGAAATGACAATATGAAATTGCAGAAAAAAAATTAGGAAAAATTGAGCAGTCTGAAGAAAATATGGCTCAATTAAAAATACAGCAAAATAATTTGTTTTGTGAAAACACTATTTGGAAAACAATTATTTTCGATAAGCCTTTAATAATATGTCGATCCAAGTAATTTAATAGCGCAGTTGAAAAATGTAAGTAAAATTACACATGTTAGAAGCTGAAAAAAGTCATTATTTTCCGCCACCAAGAAATATAGAAACCATTATACTAAAAATAGGAAATCACTCCACATTTGGTGTTTGTACCTCCGTCTTTGGACAGTCTATTACTTTTACTATTATATCTGGCAAGGGTATGATGATTAGATACTAATTCAAATAAGACGATACTATTGTAGTTTCAAAAAAAATTGGAAATATGCTGTGATAATAAGCTTGAGTAGCCTGGTTGGAGCGCTGGCACATAAGAATCTAGGTTCGGACGAGAATCCGCGCTCCAAGCTTTGAGTTCACCCAGCCCTGAATAGGTACCTGAATTAGAGAGGTAAAATGAGTCGTAGATTTAATCACTCCAAAGTCGTGCAATCATGATTGTAAATTTGTAATGAAGCTCTGTTTCAGCTTCAACCCCTAAATTCGTACGAACATAGCCGTGGGATTACTTAACTTTTTTTACTGTGATAATGTACGACTTGTGTACAAAAAATAACGGAATTTTTGATTATTTCAAAAAAAATTTTTATCCGTCAACCACCGTTTACAAATTTTCAAATTGTTTAGATTAGTTACTATACAATTATAGCAATGCTTCTTCTAGTTTCTAAAAAGACTACTTAGAATTTCAGTCTTGTTGCATTTTGAAATCTTTATGACGGTCCCTTAAGCTTCCCTGTGTTTTTAGAACAAAATGAAGTCCCAATATTATCAACGCCTTCTCGGATGATGAGTCGGTGATCATCCATAATCATTGTTAACGCTGTTCCACATTTTTATCGAATGTTGATGGCCCTCACAGATATCTTAAAAATGCTTAAAACCGCTTTTCATTAAAATTATTTAATTATTTTGTTATTCAAATTATATAAAAATATTGTTGAAATTTTTTAAAACACTATTGCAATTTACCTGAATTTTATTGCAAAATTCAATGCAAACTGTCTTATCCATATTTGCAATAATTCTTAAATCGCAAATTGCACCAAATCACATACAAATTTTTTAACAACTAACAATAGAATGAAGAAACTATACGACAGTCAATCTATAGATATTTTCAGGGCTTGTTTGCTAACCAAAAAGAAACGGTGAACACCGGAATGACATAACCTGCGAAATTTTTAAAATCCCATTACTTTTTGAAAACATTTTGCATAGCCCATTTTTCAGATTTTCAAACAAAACAAAGGATCTGAGCACTATTTGCAAACTGTTTGAAAGAAAGATCAGCTTCTGGAGAGATCGAAATGTTTTTCAAAAAGTGTACATGAGTGAGATTTCACATGGTGTCATACTGGGTCAATGTTGGCTCTATTATGAGTCTTTTTGCAGGACTTTTCTTGAAAGACTACGACTTTACCTAGCTAGACTAATAGTATGGTGAATTCATTTAAAAGCTGTGGTTAGCTAATTTTCCAATGAAAATTTAATATTTGAGACAGTAAAAATTATGAAAATTGCTACATCGTAAAAATGTCAAACTAATAAATAGTATGATAAGTTCCATCTGTGATCACTGCTGCCATTTTAGCATTTTGAATGCTAGATCTAGCATTATTTTTTCCAAAACGGCATTCGAAATTCGGAGTTAGCATCTAGTATTATTTTTAGCATTTAAATTTAGATTTCGGAATAATCTGGCACTCATCTATTTGCAATCTTGCTCATCAAATTGTTCTCAATAATAGCGCTGTTTGTGTACTTTCAGTCGGGTTCATGAAAGGAAACTTCCTGAATCATGTGGTGGCGGAGTTTCATGCAAAATACAAAAACGAGCTCATGGCATTTTCTTAGAAGTGACAACCAGAAGTGACATTTGTCTGATTTTGAAATAATGAGAGTGATTATAAAATCTAAAATATAAAGATTATAAAGTCATCTATATTGCTTTAAATATGGAAACGTTCCATTAAATCGTGATGATGCTAAAAATCCGAGAAATGGTCCCATTCACTTCAGACTCCCAGGAGCCTCGGGCATCAACAAGTTCAAGTTTACCAAAGTATGTGCATTCTAGTTAGATATTTTTTCCTGAATAAGAATCAATTGTTTTGTGAGGGCTTCAAATGCAAGCAATCGCACGGATAACGCTGTTACTAATACTTTTTCTTCACTTAAAAATGAATAATTGTTGCTGTTTTGATTGTGAGATTCCAAACGATGTTTTGAAAAATATTGGTAGAAATGAGTTTTACACAAGAGAAGAAGATTTAGATATAACTGATATGTCTGTAATCGATATAGAATCATTTTGAGATTTAAATTTTAAATTTCTAATTTGTTTTTGTTATACATACGAGGGTTGATCAATAAGTAATGATAATGAATATAAATCAAGGTGATTAAACTTAAAAGATATATTTATTTTTCAACATAGTCTTCTAACAAGTTAATACATTTAGTCCATCTTTTCTCCAAACCCAGGTTACCCTTAGAAAAAAAAAATGCTTTTTCTTGACACTCCCAAAATGTCTCAACAGCGGCCATCATTTCCCTATCATCTTCAAATTTCTTACTCCGAAGGTGATGTTTGAGTCGAGGAAAGAGGTAGAAGCCACTGAGAGCTAGATCTGGCGAATAGGGTGGGTGTTCAAGCAGTTCGAATCCTGTTTCTTTAATTGTATCCATCGCAACTGCAGCTTTGTGAGCCGGTGCGTCATTTTGAAGAAACAGAACTCCGGCTCGCAGTTTGCCGTGTCTTTTCTCCTTCATTATATAATCTTCTTATTTGGTCAGCTTAGTAAGAGCCTGATATAGTGGCTTCTTTTTCCAAATATTCCACCATAATAATTTCTTCAGCGTCCCAAAAAACTGATGCCATAACCTTTCCTGCTGAGCTTGACACTTTGAATTTCTTCGGCGTCGATGAAGAGGGTCGGTTCCATGTCATCGATTGCATTTTGGTTTCTGGATCAAAATGGTGGATCCAGATATCATCCACGGTCATGAAATGTGACAAAAAGTTCTCCTGATCTGCCTGGAACTTTTTGAGATTCATCCTTGAAATGTCGACTCGTTTCTTCTTATGATCGTCCGTTAATATTCTCGGTACCCAACGCGCAGAGACCTTCTTCATATGTAATTTGTTGGCAAAGATTTTTCGAATTTTTTGGAATTTTATGCGAACAATAACCGATTATCATTACTTATTGATCAACTCTCATATAAATATACATATTGTTCTCATATTGAACCATGTTTATTTCAATTAAATAAGAAAGTATTATTTAGCATTATAGCTTTACAAGATCTAGCATTATTTAGCATTAAATAAAATTGAATCTAGCATTATTCCAAAAAAATAAATGGCAGCACTGTCTGTGATATCTTTTCCACCTACTGATATTCGTTTCCATACTAAGCTTGGTACCAAAAAGGTTTGGCTACGTTCTCACGTGAGCATACCCAGACAATCCGAGCAGCTACACAGGCTGATCATGACTGTTAGCGTGTAAAATAAAAAGTCTCCAAAAAAAGTAAAAACTATATAAATAAAAAATGGAAAGAGCTAGGAGGTCAAAATAGAGTTCGATTTTTATTGTTAGTTGAGCTATAATTTTTTATTGTTAGTTGAGCTATAATTCAAACAAAGATCGTACGGTTTATATAAAAAAAAATCTTTTTGCAGGTAATTTCTTAAGTGGGAAGATATTTTATTGCAGAGCAACCGTCAATCAGTGGCACCACGCAAATAAAGTGCCATCATGCAAACGAATGAGACTGTGATTTATATTATTATACTTTAATTTCAAAAAAATATATATATGTATGATTTTAGCTCTAGTTTTGGTATTTTCAGTTTCATCCGAAATTTAAGAAAAGAAAAGGAAAATACATTTAAGTAGTATAATATATCTTGCTGACTTTTATCGACAAAAGATTATCTGTCTAGACTTATGCAAAACTAAATAACACTTAGGTGTATTTCGAATCAGGACAGTTTAATAGTTTAAGCTAGATCAAAATCTTTAAATCAGATTCCACTGTTACGATACTAAGCTATATATGTATCTCAATCACAGTATTCTTCTCACAACTCACCCCCTCCCCCTGTCTCCGATAATCTGCTTCGCTATGCATACAAAACGTCTTTACGACCATAATTTGCTGTTAACAGTGAATTAAGTCGGCGTGAACGAACTCACAAAAAGTAGATAATTTCATTCTAATCGCCAATTAAGTTGACGTTCATCGCCCTACAAACTCCACTATCAATTTCGCATTTCGTCTTGTTGTACAGCACATTCACCGTCAACAAGCGTAGCCGTTGTAGTACTCGCTGAATCGAATCGACTTGCGTTGAGTCGATTAATGCAAACGAGGCTAATAACAACCGTAGTCATTTAATTAAGCTTATAAACACGATATTTTTAGTAGTAGCGATAATTATTATTTCTTGTTACATGTTGTCTGCTGTTGTTGGTTGGCTGGTCGGGGCGCATTAAGGTCGACAGCACTGAATGTTTGCTGCCACACGAATTGGGACGGCCTGTCCACCAGTTGTGTGACGGAATCAGTGCTTTTTGTTTGGCACATTTTGCCCTGGGGCTTTGTATCCTTTCGTAATAACAACATCCAGAGCAGATAAACCAGTGAGTGAATCAAGCCGATAAGTTAAGCAAACAATTTTGACGGCTAGCGCGAAAGTAGTCAATGCACTTTCAGGTCTACTTGGATTGAATGGCAGATAAGCAATATAGTAGTTTCCTACCGGTTGCATAGCCAATTCCAAGTAGCACATGTAGCTGCAGTCGAAGATCGTCTGGCGAAATTTTATGGGTTATCAGATATGCAGACTTGAGTGCGTATTGGCAATATTCGCTCTAGTCTAGCCACTAGGTTGAAGTGGATTATGGAAATGTTCGGATCGACTATCTATCCACAGGTAATAAAATGTAGATGTGATTAAAAGCTTTTCTGTGTTCGTTGCGAACCTTTGACTCGTTATTCCATTGAATTAGGCGTCGACTAGTCAAACGGGTCATTATGAACAACTATGCTTGATTGAGAAATGCAAACCGCGAACTGGTTAATTTACTGCAATAAAACTATTTCAAGTCACCTTGACTTGATCTATATAATAGGGCCATGATAATCACTCCACTGTGTCCTCAAACCAATCTCGCTCTCTCGCACTACACTCTCCTATTGTTTGACTGATAAATGAACCTTGGACCGTAACACATCCCCCGATATCCTTACGTACATGAAAGATGAATTTTCCTTTAATTCGAAAGAGACATAATCGATATAACTGGATTGGGTCTCGATTATCGAAATTACATCACACATGATGGCAACGCATGCATTGACTATCAATCAGTTGTTTATTCTGTTTTTTCACTTCTGGTTTTCTATCCGCTTCGCTACCCCACCCGTAGCATTTGCTCCACCGAGGTCCACATCACTTCGATATTCTATTCGAGTACGACCAGATAGGACGACATGGACGAGAAGGACACTGTACGGTTTCGGCCGTTTCTTCAATATTGAAAGAGGTTCGAGAATTGCTTGTTTTTCGATGGGCTGACAAAATATAATAAGAACATAAAGAATCTGTCCTATTTCGGTAACAAGATTACTTGCCTGGTCGGCGATTCTTTGGTGAGTTTATGGAAAGAGCAGTAGAACGTATGATTATGGTGTGTGTATTGGGACTTATACTCTGAAAAGTATTACATGACAAATAGGTACGAAACTCAGAAAGGACTCTTGGTTTTAGATGTATGACTGATAAAAAAATATTAATTTATGTGATTTGATGATATTCTTCTGTGGAATATTTCTCACTACTGCAGGTAAAGAAGTGTTGTTTAAGGGGACATAGCACCTTCAAATTGAAAAAAAAATGTTTTTTTTAAAGGCTTATTTTTAATTGAATAAAAAGACATATCTTAATGAAACTTTATACAAATACTTTATATGTCTTAGACTACATAAACAAAATTGTTAAAAATGTTTTGTGGCCCCCTGTCGTCTGCTACAATTTTTTGGAAAATACACCAAAAAAAACCTGGCGTGCATGATAACTTCCCTCAGGAAAGTCTGAAAAAAAACAAAAACGAGGTTTTGACCAGCATCAAAGCGGCCTTGGAATGAACTAAAAAAATTAAATTGGTTGAAAAATAACAAAATGGTGGCGTTTTTTCGAAAATCAAGGTTTTTTCCCCCAAAAATCGGCTATAACTAACAAAAATTTAATGCCGATTGTTTCATCCGTAGTTCATTCTGAGCATTAACATGTGTAGATTAACGTGTTAAAATTTCAGAACGATTAGATAATATTGTTTTTCTTAATCATGCACGCCAACTTGAAAAACGTTGTTTCGAGAAAATCGAGTTTAAAGTTAAAATTCAATATTTTTTGCAATAAATCTTACCGAAAATTAATCTGCGATGGCTGGACCATACAATATACCTTCTCTTGCTCATACTCCTCTTCGAGCAGTTCTGGCCTCTTTAGATGCCTCAGTTGAGTATTTTTCCGCCTGGTTAATTCTTGCAGCATCTCTATGCTCTGCATGTTCCAGCGCACGTTCGGCAATCGTAACTCCCATTACTTGCATTATTTTCAAGATAGCCATAAATCCTTCATTAAATGTACATGCAGAAATATTTGCAGCCATATTTATGATATTTTTTCCACAAAACGTATGTTTGGGGGCCGAATTCCAAATACAAGAATTAAAGCTTTCGTTATTATTCTGCGTAAAATTGCCCAAACAGCGCTTTAATAAATCTTCTGATGATAAGTCATCATAAATAGGCTTTAAAATTTCTTGTACCTCATCATCTAAAGGTGGAGGATGCTTGAAATCGTTTAATGCATTGTCACCAGCTGCCTCCGCCTTGCGCCAGTTACACCAAGTCGTTTCTCCAACAGGACAATAAGAGTGTTGAGGGTTCTCATCAGATGAAATTTTGTGGTAATATGCCTCCCAAATTTCTTTGCGCATATTTTCAACTGAATCAGGATTTCGTCGTATAGTTAGGTCATAATATGTGGCTAAATTTTTCATTAATTTTAGTGTCAGTTGAACTTTTTTCGGACCTTTTTTGGTGATTCTACACTTTTTTTAAAAGCATCTTTTACAGCTATTTTTTTTTGTTTTTTTGCCAAGGCTAACTTATTTTTTGCTTCTTTTAAAGGAGATGACTCACTTATCTGTGTACACTTTGGCTTAAGTCGATGTAGCGATACAGTGAAGTGAACGAAAATCATAGAAAAAATGACCTTGGGGCGCTTCGCTATTATACTCATAACATTTTTTTTTTAGAATTTCAATTTTATATTATTAAAATCATGTTTTTAAACCTTCATTCTAACATATCCAATCAAAAAACCATCGATTTTTGAAAAATTTGGAGGTGCTATGATGCCTTAACGCAGTATTCTGGTCTAGAGGCTCGATTTTGAGGTGATTTTACGGACGCAATAAAAAAAATACCAGAAACATTTTTGGTATCTAGTTTTTGGTCAGTTTTTTACTAACATTTTAAAAGCATAAAAATTTATTCAAAAAATAAAAAAATAAAAAATTGATGTAGATACAGGCCGGCGAAGTGAAGGCTCAAAACAAAAACTTGCCTCATGGTTGGCATGATTCCAACCTTCCTGGTGGTCTGAAACATACATTTTTGGTGAATTCTGTAAAAAAAGAATGTCGAATTAGCCTGACGCAGGCGATGTGAAACTTTTTTTTTTCCGAAAATAGCATCCATGTAAAAAAAAGTCGTTTTTTGCATCATTTTTTCAACTTTCGGAATTTGTTATAAATAGTAGAAAAAAAAAATTCAAAAATCCCTACGTTAGACTAATTCTAATAGTGTTAAGAGGGTTTGTGCAAAATTTCACGTAAACCGGTCCATTGCAACCAGAGATATCATGTCAACCGTATCGAAAAATGTAGTCTCGAGAAAAACGCGTTTAAAGCTTGGAGTCTCGTTTCGGGCAATCTGAGTTGTTTAGTGGTATGTTATGCTTCGATTTTTTGTAATCAGAGATCCTCGTCTCATGCAACGTTCCTTCTTCATTTTCAAAAGCGAGATTTTCGAGAGCTCTTTCAGCCATACGAGCAGTTCGAACTTCTTTAGAAGCTCGTAGCTCGGAGCGGTTAATTCATTGTTGATCGCGTTTGTTGGTTTAGCTGGCGTGTCACAAAAACACCTGTAACTCCAAAAATAATTCGAATTTCTGAAAATCCTTTTAAAAGCTTATTCTTTACTTTGAAAATATGCAAACAAAAAAAATCGATTTGATCAAATTTCTAGACCAGAATACCTCATTAAGACCATGAAATACAAAGAAATGTAGGGGGTGAAATACATATTGTATCCACTTGCATGCTTTCGAAAATTAAATTTGAATTCGCTGCATAAAAATCTCATATTTTACAGATGTCTTGAAAGAATGAATGAATGAATGCTTCTTACCACTTTGTAATTTACCTTCATATTACTCTAGAAATAATTATATTAGACTAACCATGTAATCACTGACGCCATAGCTAGCTCATAGCTCCACTTTTGTCAAAGGTAGGATCAATTAATTCAAATGTTATCACAAATAATTAAAACTATCTCCATTCCATACTCTTAGCAGAATTGCATTCAAATTGGGCGAATTGTTTGAAAGTCGTTGCTCAAAACTACGAACAACCCCCTTTTATTTGCATCATTCCATGACAGCATCCATACGTGCAGTGCAGAAATACATTTACCTATTTCTAAAAACAGACAAACTAAACCGTATCCAAGATTTCCCTTCACAATTTCCTTCTACTCATTTTCGTCACGACAAACTTACCACGCACCAGTTATGAATTTTCCATGTCCATTTATCAAATGAAATTCATTACGAGGAGGGTGTGTTCGTTGGATTCTAATTAAATTGATTATTTATTTCTCCACAGCAACTCAGTTGCAATATCGCCTGTCCTTTCCTGTTGCTTTCGATTTGATCATAGGCGGTTCGCACTCGAATGTCTTCATCTCTGTTTCTTTGCGTTTTAATTCATTATCTCGAACGGTTTTATGAGCCGCAGGCGAGGGAGATATTTATTTCGTTTTTTTGATGTGGGCAAATTACTAGCTGCCGGGCGAAATGATTACATTGAAACTGATGTAATGGACAAAGATTGATTGGTCGAATGATATAGTTATGTTAGTTTAATTGAGATTATTACGAGATTTTGTAGTGGTGGTGGTGGTTTTTCATTACAACCCATAGGTCAAAGAAAGATGGCGATATAACATAAATGACTAAAAAAAATCAAATAAATATGTAATAAATAAAGGAGCGCAGTCAATGTGACTGGTAAAAAATTGTTTTTTGTTTGCTTTAAATTAAAGTGTACAAATTCAAAAATATGTGTATAAAATTCTAGACCGAAATTTTGAAAACTTTCGGAGTTATAGTCACTTAAGTGAGAGCAGGTATTTCATGAGATACATGATTTTAGAGTAACGGAAAAAGATTAAACACTTTAAACGCGGTTTTCTCAATACGACTTTTTTCAAACTAGTCGCATCAATACCTGAAACAAATGTCAGCCGATTTTCAACATTATTTTTTATGCTTTATCCGACTTTATAATAGCTAAGGTTGCACGTAGCCGCTTTTGAAAATTTTAATTTTTAAGATTTTTTTAAGACCGTTTGAATCCAAAGAAAAGGAAAAAAATCAATTGATCGCTCTTTGCTTTCAAATCAAAATGAAAAAAATCGGCTAGATGCACCGATAACTGCTTTTATACAGATCACATTGCAATGTGATTTTTTTTCAAATGACCCGTTTATGAGAAATCGATGCGACCATAGAGGGGGAATTTTTCGGGGCTCGACAAGAAAGCTTATACCTTTATAACGATTTGATATTTTTTAATAAAAATGTAGGATTATTTTCAATGTACACTTAATAAAATAAAAAAACGCTGATCTCCAAATTCCTTTACTTTCCCCAAAAAAAATTCCCGAAAATCACATTTTTTTCGGCCGTCACAGTGGTTATACCCCTTAAATTTAAAAGAAATAAAATAGCAAAATATCGAAGTGTTAATAAAAAGTAGGGTTTTTATGAAGTCAACACAATGGATAGGAATTGGCTAGATTGCATGGGCATACAATTTTTATAAGCGCATCAATTAACTAAACCTTTTTTTAAAAAAAAGAACATTTTCATTAACAATTTCGATCGTAAAAATAAATGATTTTGATGATAAGTAAAAATAACCAAAAAAATGTATTGTGACTCATTAGTAGGGCTCGAATAGTTATGCACGTGCATGTTGCATGCATATTTTGCATATTTCACATATATCGGCCTTTAGAGCATATTTCGGCTTAAAATGTTCGTACATATTTTCATCATTTTTTTACCATCGAAATTTAATTTCGTAGTATTTGTTTCTCCTTTTGATATTTCTCTTCTATATATGGACACAAATACACATGCAATTACAAAAGGATACAATTGCGTATAAAAGCATAGTGTACAACAGAGCCACCTTTATGTGCGTCATCAAAGGAATCAATATATTCGAATCGAAAGGGCTTAAAATCGAATCATACTTCGATGTGATTGACAATATTTAATCAAATTTTGTGTTCGATATTTGATCGAAAGAAGGGAAGTTCCAAAGAGACTCAAGTCGAAATGTGGGCCTTGATTCATTGATGCAATTTCAATACATTTTGTAGCAAACTTATATTCGAAACGAGTACGTAGCACCTTAGTCACCATCAGAAATTGTGATGCTTACTTTTGCCGTTCTTACATCTATAGACGTAGAGTAATATTTTTCATTTATAAATCAGTTTTGACTGAGAAACAGTAATCTTTCGCGTTTCAATATTTTTCTAAATAGTTTATGCCCGGCTGAAAAAAATAAAAAAATCTGACAGTCATATGTATTTAAATCCTTTTTTTTGCATATTTTGGAGATTTTTGGAAGGTTTTTGCATATTTTGCTCATTTTAATTGCATTTCAGTGATTTATCCGTATTTTTTTCATATTTCGGCCTTTTTTCGTGCATAATTATTCGAGCTCTACTGATAACGCACAAAAATAATTATAAATAATAATTGAAAAAAGGTTTTTCCGAGTAAAATTTGGCCCTATTACTAAGGTCCATAAAATGAATCCTTTTGAATTTTGGAAAATGGGGATATTTTTTTATTATTAAAAGATATACAGAAACTAGATTTGCAAACGTTTTCGCTTAGGGTGAAAATATAAATTTTTCAATTGAGGCGCGACATTAATTTTTTCACAGAGGCTTCATCAACGATTTCGTATGATTATCTCCATTTTTTTTAAAGTCAAATACATTTTTAGGTTTTACATTCCTTTAGTTCAATATTCGTTTTATTTAAGCTCAGTATCGTTATATTGGTGTAAGTTTAGGACAATTTGGTGGGTTGGTCTCCTTTGCGGACAAAAGCGACCCAGTTGCTTTAATACCAATCCAGCATTTCGCTCAGAATAATGACTTGATGCTAGGTCTGGCCAAAACAACACGGACTTTTCATGCCTATTCATGACAGGTAACAATCGCTTCTGCAGACATTCCTTAATGTAGACCTGGGTGTTCATTGTGCCTTCCGCTATAAAAATATCCCTCCTTAGACCACATCGATAAATTGCCTGCCGCACCATGTGCTGTTTAGGAAATTTACTGGTTTTCTTCGTTTTAGCAGTGAAAATTAAGGGTCCGGAATATGCCTGAAGTCCGCTTTGACATACAGAAGTCTCGTCATCTAAAATGGCACAATCGAATTTCGCCACATATTGCGAGCCCCCGTTTTCGCCACTTTCTCCTTTTCCTCGGATAGATCTGGAACTTTCTGCACCTTATATGCTCTCAGGTTGTAAGCAACTACAGCCGAAATCTGGGGTTTGGCCTCGAACTTCCTGAAAATTTTCTTCGCTTAGTCCTTGCCTATACTTCCAGTTTTTCTACCTGATCCTCTTTCCCTTATAACAGTTTGTCTCTTTTTATAATTCGCTATTACTCGTCTGACCGTTGAAAGTGACGTTTTAAGGTCCTTAGCAATCTTTAAAAACTCTATTTCGGAATTTTCCACATACAGGGTGGCCCAAATGAGACCTAGTGATATAAAACACGTATAACTTTTGTAATAATATTTTTTTTAATGATGTTTTTTTTATTTAACGTGACTGTGTGTGAAATAGGACATCAGACAAATGACCACCATTTTGCTCGATACCAGGCATTGGCTCTTTTTAGCGCATTTTGCATTACGCCATGTAATGTTTCTGGTTGCAGGCTCTGTATTTCGTCTCGAATATTCTGCTTCAGCTTTCCTATTGTCTTAACATACACTTTATCTTCTATTATTAGCATACACTTTATCTTTTAAATATCCCCACAAAAAAAAGTCGGGCGCAGTTAAATCTGGTAAACGAGGAGGCCAAGGGAAATCGGAATTATTTGAAACTATGAATTCACTAAAAATTTCACGTAATATGTCCATAGTTTGTCTAGCAGTATGCATAGTCGTTCCACCATTGGTTGCAAAAAGTTGTTGATCATTGTTCGGTAAGAAGCTCCGTAGACCGTTTCTGGCGTTTCATCCTCATTCTCAAAGAAATATGGACCGATTACTTCTGTGGCCATAACACTGCACCAAACAGTGCACCTGATTAAGTGTAACTGATGCTGATGTATTGCTCTTGGATTTTCGGTTCCCCACAATTAGGGTTTTGCTTATTGACATAAAAAGGTTATTTAAAAAAATCACTTTGTAAGGCTAATTGTGTAAAGGGAATAGCGTATTGAAGTCGTTGTTGGCGACCTTGCAGTTGTTGCACAATTTAAATTTGGTATGGGTTCATCTTAAGATTAAACTTTAAAATTCTCTGCAATGTTGTTCGGGGTATACCCAATTGGCTGGAACGGCGACGAGTTTGAGACAGATGGATCATTTGCAACACTCTGCCGCACAGCTTCCACAGTGTCTTCAGTTCGAATATTTCGATGAGCATCTCTTCCAGGACTGTCGGCAACTGAACCCAGTTCCTCAAAACAGCGGACTAAATTTAGAATCGTGGAAAAAAGGGGCGCTGATTTTGATTTAAAATAACAACAATAATTTCGCTGCGACCGAACAATTAATCGTTGAGAAGAATAGAAAAATTCGATAGTTTTAATGTGTTCGTGGGTACTGTACGTGTTCATTAAAATTTCCAAGAGTTCAGTTAAAACCTGCAAAAAGAAAAAAATAAATTATGTTAGAAAGTAAAAAAGTTATTTGTGTTTCACATCAGTTGGTCTCATTTGGGCCACACTGTATTTGAAAATAATTTGCTGTCGTGCTTTTTCTTGTTTCGACTCTATGTTGCCCGTTAAAGAGCTCCTCGATGAATAAATTCTAATATAGTTTTCCGTCCTTTATGTAGAAGATTGCTATACGACTTAAAGATCTGGAGGAAAAATAAAAAATATACAAACCAGTCTTATTATACTGAATAATTCGTCAAATAATTCAGGGACTGTAAATAAATTGTTTCACTAGTTTGAAACCCGCAATTTTCAAAATCAAAGTCTTGAAAAAATTAATTTAGACCTTTGGTCTACAGGCCTTAATCCATAGCAGAATGCAGAATAAAATTCAACTGGATTGGCAATGAAATCTTTTGAATTATAATATACAAAAATAATATAATATACAAAATAAATATAATATACAAAAATAAATAAGCAACAAGTGAATAGTCGAAAAATAGTCAGTACAGCCAATACTGCAAAAACCAATAACATTATTCATACACTTTTGGATGAGTGATTCAGTGGAAAGTTAACACGTTAAGACTCCGAAACGGATGTCAAAACTTCCCGAATTTAAAAAAAGGCTTGTTCTGCCAAAACTGCATCTTGCATACTACTTTTCTCTTCAAAGCCATTGGTAACAGGCTTATGTCTCAAGAAAAAAATTAATCCCACTAGAATTTCATAAACGAAATTTTTGTGCAGATTTTTCTGCTGAACAATACAATATCTCGTGAAACCAACAATTAACGATATATTTTCGAAAAAACTGATTTTTGTGACCTTTGATCTCGAATAACTTTTATTTTGCGTACAAGATTTCGCCATGAACTTTTCACATTACGTTTCTGATTGCACAATAAACAAAATTCTATTGGAAAACGATCACTTAGATTTTTTGGCAGGAAATTTTTTTATGTCTAAAATGACTGTGTTACTGGAATATTTTATATCGGCCCGGAAGTCAAATCTTTGTTGGAATAAAATATCAATTGAATTGTTATTTCTGAATAATTTATTCATAAACAATTTTAATTACACAAATAATTTTCCTATTCGCTAGATTATTTCACTTGTTTACGATAGCTCTTTGCTCTTAGTTAGAAAGTATTTTCGGACACCCACTTCTTGCCAGTTTTTCAATTGTTTTCGCATCTTTCAATTGGATCATCAATTGAGTTGTAATTTTGAAACTTTTAAAGAACTCGATTAGCAATTCAGTTAATCGACTTCTCTCAATGATTTCACAAATATCACAGATAGATTTTCTCTTTGAATGCAAATCCCTAAATAGTTGACTTTCCGGGAATGATTTTTCGTTGCAACTTTTGATTCATTCTTTGAAGTAGTATCTCGAGAAATTCTGAAATAGAGATAAAATCAATTGAGATGTTATGGTTTGATAAAGAATATATGTTTCTTTCAAATAAAATAAATTGACCCCATCTTATAAATAAACCATTTTACAACATCAATTTACAACACGCAACCCACGCTGGGCGCAAAATATTTTAAGTGATGTATCGACAAATTTTAGGTGATATAGCGACATTGATTCGAGAAAAAAATAAACATATGCTACTCACGACTTATATTAGCACATATTAATATTGAATAGCACATATTTCTATGATTATTCATGCATATGCCGTTCAATGTAAACTCAAGAAGCCGAATGGATGTGCAACCATATCAAACATTTTTCTTCCTGGTAGTAAAAATATTTAGGCATACTTTTCTTATTAACCCTCCGAGAACACAGGGGGTCAAATTGACCCCAGTGACCTTTTTGGCCGATCGCAGTGCTTAGGCCTGCGACCAAAGGGGGGTACTATAGGCTCCTAAGTGTATTTCTGTGTCTTGACTATAAGTTTACACCGTTCGCATACAGTCCCAAGTCGTCAGTCGTCGTTGAGAAGCATTTGAAGCAGATTAAGGGGTCAAATAGACCCCATATGTACCCGACGTAATTTTGACGTAAAAATTCAATTTTTTTACTTCTAAATCGATAGATTAATTTAAAAAAGCCAAAAAATAAGTTTGCAAGTGCTTTTATTTTTTGTTTTTAGCAATATGACGTATAATCGGCGTTCAAGTGTACGCAATAATTTGTTAGCTGAAGACAATGATAACAATTTTGGCGACAGTGATTCCTCCGAAGACGACCATGTCTCGGAGCAATCAAAATCTGATTATTCAAAAGATTACACTTTTTTGCAACCCTTTGTATAGGGCTAATTTATTATTCTACTATGTCTTGAGAGTATCCATATAAATTTTTAGCTCAAAATATTGAAAACTGACAAAGTTATGATATTTTTTTAAATGTGCAAATTTTAAAATCCTCACAATCGCCACCGTAAATATGCAAAATAAATACTTTTTATAACGGCTATTTTTTTATGATTTTGTCATACCTTGAGTGTATCCCTCTAAATTTTTAGCCAAAAATATTGAAAATTGACAAAGTTACGATATTTTTGTAAAAAAAGCTGATTTTCGATAAAACTGTTTTTTTCGCAAATTTTTTTTAGGTATGTTAGGGACATTTAAGGCACTTCTAATGGATGAGAACTACTAAAAGAGGTCTCAATATATACCTACAATTTTTTTCAAATGAAAATCTTCTATGGCGGCGATTCTATAGACGTTCAAAAGTGGTTGGGGTCAATTTGACCCCAATTGTTCTCGATGATCGAAAAAATAGGTTTGTTCTCGGAGGGTTAACTAATAAGTATAATGATATATTTCAATATTATTTTTATTAAAACCATTTCAATTACCTAATTAAAAAATCTTTGTGCGGTCAGTCTAACAAAAATTACAATAAATATTTCTAGAACTGCCTGGTTGCAACTGGATGTATCTTTCAAACCCGGACGCAGTTTCAGATAATATTTGCCTATTTAGATATTTTATATTTTCCTATTTCCATACAAAACCTTTGTAATCACCATTCCCCACTATTAATTTCATTCCAAACGACAATGCACATGCACTCGAGGAAAACAATTAATGGCAATTGTCGTAATTACAGGGAAACAAAGACTAAGTGTCAATTCATCCGTCTATCCAACCGATCATTTGTTGTTTATTTACACTCAGACCTATAAATAGATGACTATTAAATAAACACTTTAATCGCCAAGACAATCGCCGCCATCATCATCATTAGCTTAATAATTGTAATTATTATTATTTCCCTCTCTCTGTCGAGCCGCCAAATCATTTATTAATTCATTAATGTACATTTTACTATCTGGCCCGGCCTGGGCCGGTCATATTTTAGACGTCTCTGGTGTTTTCGTCGTTTTTCAGAATACAGACATAGTCCGTTTAGCCTATAGTTAGCTAGCTTGCCTGTCAGCTGAGAGTTCAATTCGCTTTCGCTTGACTTGGTCTGCTGATATCATGAATGTGTCGGAAGTAAACAAAGATTGCGTTGGCAATTTAATTAAAATTTTACACTTTGGCCTTTGGATAATAATTTAATGTGAAAGAAACTTGGCTATGATTGATAACGCGCTCAAATGCCAGGCTATGTCATGCCGCGTTACCGCCTATCATAGCGATGAACTAAATTAAATGATGTGTTTTGGTGTAGTCGTTGGCGAAATTTGATTTTTTTTTTGGGTTTTTTATTAGTAGTTATTTTCTTAAAATATCATTTTTATTTTCAGTCCAAGGACTGCTTATTTTGGTTTGGTTAACGTACTAAATAAAAATGATCGTGATAGAAAGTTGCGCGTGACAGATGAGTGGTACGATTTGATAAGATTAGGGTGGAAAGTATGTCGAATATTTGTTAACTGGATCGAAATGTGAAAAAAAATATTTAGTAAATATTGCGTGTAATGTTTATGCTCGTAAAAAACTTCGAGCAAATGCAAAAATAATTTCATGTCTTATTATTATAATAATTTCATCAACATATTGCGTTAATGGAGCGTTGTGCGACTTGGTTTCAGGGATACGCCTACTCTAGCTCTCAATTTCAAGATCCTAGCTTTCGCCGTTTCTGTGAAAATCGCTTGGGAAATTGGGTATTTTTACTATTAGCGTTTTGTGGGAAGGCGTGGAGGATGCACCTTGGCTAGCTCTTTCATTTGCAGGATCCTAGCCAAAGCCAATCCGGAGAAAATCGCTTTTGAAATTACACAGTTTTGCCTACTATGACATGGGCGCCTAGATAGCTGGTAGAATTTTATAAGCATTTTCGTGAATGGAATCGAGTCTTCGACCTACTTCTAGACAAGACAATCGATATTTCATATAGCAACTTAAGATCCAGTGGCTAAACTGTTTTGGCGTGTTGGCTCTTATTGGTTTATTTTTTTGGCATCAATTTTGTTCCTTACACACTAATGACATTACCCAGGTTGTACAGCACCTGTGGTTACCCTGGCAATAATTGCCTTAAACACTACCTTACATTAAAATTACGATCCATGCTATGCCTAATTATAGTTAACTTAGCCTAATTATATCTAAGTTTTAACCTAGGTCTTAAATCTAACACTTTCTATTTGTCGGGAGGCCTATATAGTCGAAAAGCGCATCCATAAGCTACGGTACAATGCTACCATCGCGGGGCGCATAAATGGCTCATTAGAGCCATATGTACGTCCTACTGATCGAATCAGACCATTCTCATGTCAGTCTGTCTGTCCATAGAATCGTGTTGTTAATTTTACAACTCAGTTCCTAAGTGGCTTCAGTCCCGACTAGTGATGGGCTCAAAAACGCCAAACAGTTTGAAAAAAACGTTTGGCAACAAAAAACGAACGAACAGTTTTTCCAAATAGCGACAAACAGTTTTTCTAAAACGAAAATTTTTTTCTAAAACGAACAGCATTTCTAAAACGAACCATTTTCTATAACAAATAGCATTTCTAAAACCAATTATTCCAACTATTCTACAACGAATAGTTTTTCTAAAGCCAATCGTTTTTCTAAAACGAATCGTTTTTTTAAAACGAGCTGTTTTTTTCAAACGAATCGTTTTTCGTTTTTCTCCAACGAATCGTTTTTTTCAAACGAACTGTTTTTTTCAAACGAAACGTTTGTCGTTTTTTTCAAACGAACTGTTTTTTTCAAACGAAACATTTGTCGTTTTTTTCAAACGAATCGTTTTTTTCAAACGAACTGTTTTTTTCAAACGAAACGTTTGTCGTTTTTTTCAAACGAATCGTTTTTTTAAAACGAACTGTTTTTTTCAAACGAAACGTTTGTCGTTTTTTTCAAACGAACCGTTTTTTGCTTGTTAAAACTAACTGCTTGGCAATTGAAAACTGTTTAGCTGCGGAAAACAATATTTTCGTACTTGCAAGTATTTTATTTAATATTCAAAAATTTTTAGGGCAAAAGGAGCTGAAATCGGACAAAATCGGCCAATTTTGGGTTAGAGTGGTTTTGGACGTAACGGGCCAATACCTACTGCTGTGATAAAAAAATTTCGGTTTTGTAGGGGAGTAAGGGGTTTTTTGGCCATAGTTTGGAAAAAACTAACTTTCGATGATTGAAAGTGTTCGGGGAGTACAATAGTGATATTTTAAGGGCAAAAAATTTTTTTATAGGGGAATTTGGGCAAAAACGTCAATTTTTTCCAAAAAAAATTTTTTGGTCTAGCATGAATTCAGGGACCAATCTGAGTTGTTTCAGGCAAAATTTCCATACAAGTCTGGGAAAAAGCGGCCTAGTTTCGAAGATACGGCAAAATGAAAGCCTCCGGGGAAAAACTAAAAGTAGCACTAAAAGTGCCAAGGAGGATAAGGTTGAGATCTTATTTGGATCACCAGTTGGCGTCTCTGGGTGTGCTGAGGCCGTCCTCGTGACTGGAGGCCGCCACGAGGGTGTCTCCAACCTTACCGGAGTTGTAAAATTAACAAAACCGCGGAAGGTAAGGTGCCCCTTGGTCTCATTTCCAGCCTTCCGGAAGAGGTTGGCCTTAGTGGGTGCATGTTTAATAAACGAAATTTTTTTTTTTATAATATCTTAATAAAATTTTCGGCAAACTTTATGCTCCAGTGAGGTGAAGTGGAAATCCGACTGTTCTAGATTAGCCAGAAAAAGTTTCGAATCAGAGACTCAATGAAAAGTCATATAGATGACAACTGGATTAGTTGGTCCTATTTTAGTAATTTTTTTACTTTGGAAATTTTAACGAATACAGGAGGTGTTTTCTGCATATAATAAAAAGAAAAACAAATTAAATTGATCGAATTTGATTGTTTTCCTTCAGATGGCCCCTAGATTGGAGAAAGACTTGCCAAATTAATGACCGACCATTGGAAAGTTACGGACAAGCTGCACAGACTAATGACTCGGTATTCTTTGAAGGTAATCGTGCACCATCACCATTCTAGCTTGGGAACGTTGTGTCTGGGGGTGGAGGAGGGCATACTAGTCCATTTCATTACATTACTGCAAACCGTATGCATTGTATGTATACATGTACATACTTCAAATAGGTATTTAGAACAGGTATTTTTTCGTACTCGTACTAGTTATACCTAGTATGTGATAATCCTAGTACGACCAAACTCTAATTGTCGTACAGCATAAAATTTGTTTCTCTCGTTAATTCAAACTGTTTTTTTCAAACAGTTTTAAAAAACAGTTGTTTTTGAAAAAAAAAACAGTTCGTTTTCGTTTTTTGAAAACAACAGAAACGCCCATCACTAGTCCCGACTCCTGATACAGGAGGAGGTTCTTCGGCCACTTTTGTAGAACCCGCCAGTGCAGAAGCGCAGGATTCTTCTTTCGAATAGCTCCGCTTCTGCCATGGTAGTTTTTGAGCAGGTAGTCCAGGATGGGGATGCATGAGTCAGGATAGACCGGATCAGGGTCTCATAGCAAATGGATTTAGCTTTGGTGGTCATGCCTATCTTTTTGGCGAAAAGAGATCGGATGCGCTGAAATGCAAATTTGGCAGCTTTAATTTTCCAACGCACAAAGGGATTGGCGTAATCGTAGATGTCCCGAACGAGACAGCGAGTTTTTTTGGTCTTGTTGCGGATAATAGTTTGAGATCCGCGATACTTGGAAGCATTGCGTAGTAAGCATAGCTGAGTCTTACTACTGTTTGGTTTGATGCCCCATTCGTCAAAGTAAAGACTTAGTTCTACCAAGTAGTATTCCAGGCTCTTCCCTGCTTTGAGCGGGTCTGGGTTCGACTCGAATAAGAGCGTGTCATCGGCATATTGAAGAATTCGGACTTGCGGTTGGCCCACTAGAATCGGAAGGTCAGCGGTCAATATGGTATAAAGAATTGGTCCATTAACAGAACCTTGTTGCACTCTTGATGTCACAGGATCTATGAGAGAATCTACTCCATTAACGTTGACATAGTAATGTCTGTTGGTAGGAAAGCTTGCGGTGAGTCTTGTTACTTCTTGCTGGAATCCAAACTTAACTTAAATAGAAGATCTTCGTGCCAAATGGAATCGAAAGCCTTCTCGATATTTAAAATACACTCTACTGTCGGAATGATTCGCTCTTTCAAGTGAGACACAATTAGATCGTGCAAGTATGAGATGGCGTGCTGAGTGCCGTGCTTGCACCGAAAGCCAAATTGGTGGTCAGAAATTACCTGTGTGAGCTCACAGTAGTTTTTTATCATCTCCATCCAAAGTCACTCAAAAATATTCCGCTAGTTAGGAAGCAAGGAGATTAGACGGAAATTACTGGCCTCTTTATTTTTGCCCTTCCTATAGATGGGAACAATCTTTGCTACTTTCCATGTATCCGGGAAGTGATCGATGTTCAGGCCGCTGTTGAAAACAATGGAAAGAAATCTGAGCATAGAGATTGGTAGATGTTTAAATTAGACATTCCATCATGCCCAGAAGATTTCTTGGTTTTTATACCGCGTAGCAGTTGTTTAAATATAGTATAAGACTATAATTTAAGACTCTCTGCTAATTTTTTTTAAATTGAATTTGTCTATTGCATGGCTTCTGTAAAATGAGTTGAACATCTTTTGAACTTGAGAGTATCCTTTTGAATTTAAAAAATTTTAGTTCGATTTCAACTCGATAAAAACATAATAAATGGTAACCACTCTTAGTGCTATCGAATATGGTCATACTTTCAAAGTTTACAAAAAAAATGTATTGTACTTTTTCACATCTGATCTAATAGCTCCAAAATTTAACTGACAATTTTGACTAAACTCATGATTTTCTTGTTTTCTTTTTTCAGTATGTTCGGCTGTTCCGGTACATGTTCAGGTTGTGGTCAAACAATCCCTCCCAATGAGTTGGTAGCTAAAGCAATTTCACCACTTAATCAACAAACAACGAATCTAGACAACCAAAAGAATAGTCCAAGCAATTTATATGTGTTTCATTTGAAATGTTTCTCCTGCACGAAATGTGGATCGCATTTGAGAACAGGCGACAGGTAAGATTGAAAAATTTCAAGACTGCTTTTGACTATTAAATATTATGTGTCAGATATATAATTTTTCTGGATCAACCACGTTAGTTTACAATGATAATTTTGAATGCAAACAGAAAATTTACATCAACAAAATATAAAATAACTTGAGGTCTTATCAATTTCTTTTAATCAAATTATACCCTACCTCCGTTGCAGGTACACAATGTTAGCCGGCAGCTTAGTCTGCGAACAGGACTGGCATAAAATCATCAAAAATACAACCGCAACAAACGGTGCAAATCCGCCCGTACGAAAAGGTAAAGTGGGCAGACCGCGACGGACCAAGGAGTGAAAATCAATCGTGGATCCCGTTGTCCACAAACCAAACCAGGATAATCAGACTTGAGCGAGAGAGCGATATTTACGCGCAAAAAAAAAAACGTTGTTAATTTCTAGTCGTTGACTGCAGCTAAGCCCCACTGGCGAACTAAACGCAAAACGAACGTGTCCAGGAGTTTGATATTTTTCAAGAGAACTAAACAAGCCATCATCACAATCATATTATGCGATCTATGCATCGAAATCCAAAACCAGGTAACCTGGATTAGTCAAACGACAAAGGAATTTGAAATCAAGCGCTGCATGAATCATTTAGATATTCATTTTTCCGGCGAATTATCAATTTGACGATCAGAAGACCAATCTCAAAACTTTCCATGTTGCTTTTACCGCAAAAATCGATATCAACCTGAACAAATTTTGACAAACGAATCTAAAGATACATCCACTGAAACTCTGACAATTCGATCAATCAACGAATATTTTTTTCTATAAGCAAAATAAACCTACAAATAAATTTCTAGTTAAACAAAACAAATCAGTACTGTAAAAGTGTTGGGGAAAATCATGCATACTCTGCATAAAATTATAAAACAAAAGTGAAAAGTTTTAGTGTGAAACGGTCACAAAACTATACATAGATATTGCTGTAATAATGATCTGAATGTATGTCAAGAATGTGATAAATGGTCTTTTTCGATTTTAAAACGAATGTAAAAGGACATAGATGATTTCATTGTATTTCGATTGGAAAAGTATTGTTATCGCATTTCTTATTAATGTAAATAAAATTTGTAAATATTTAATTGAACAAAATGCTAAATAAAATGAAAATACTTATAAGAGATCTTATTATGTAAGTTTTAAGATTAAAAATTGACGGAAGAAATAAAATGAAGAGATGAAAATTCAGAATATAATTGGGTTGTTTTTATTGTTTTATTTTATGTCGGAATGGAAAAGGCTTGAAGATTATTTTTCGTATTATAGTGGAAGGGTAAATGTTATATTTCTTGAATTAGAAAAAAGAATCCTAGCCTGAGAAAAGCGCTTGTGAAATATGGCATTTTTACTAGCAGCGTTTGTGGCATAGAGTGGCCGTAGCGTCCTTCCGCTATTTTTTAAAATTTGGTCGCAAATTAAAGAGCTAGCGTAGACGCATCCTTGATAACAAGCGGAATAACGCTGCGTTCACGCCTCGTCACTAAACGCCAGTAGTTCTTTCGCCACATATTAAATAGGTGAGGAATAGTGGAATGTTTGTGGGCGAAAGGAGTAGTGGCACAATGCTATCTCACAAATTCTACCAAACAACTAGGAGCCCATTGAAAGCAAAAGTATGAAATTCCAAAAGCGATTTTCCCAGGAACGGCTTACGTGAAGCAATTGTCAAAATGAAAATCAGAAGTAGGTTTTGATTTGTCCTCAGATAATTCTCTTGTCATCATTGCTCTGGACTTCGCTTGCTGTAAGCGTAGATATTTGCACAAAACCAACTGGAGTGCATTCAGACACCATCTCACCAGCTCAACATTTCTTAGTGCATCTCTCAAATCACTGGAAGATGTCGATTCTGCTGTTATTCTTTTTTATTCAACACCTGAAATGGAACTGCATCCCTCAACTCGAAAAACAACATACTCTTCATCAATCAAAATCTTAGTACAGGGGGCATTTCACGTGAAGCGGACAACGAAAAAAAATCGAGGTTCTGGATTTCGTTCATATTGTGCATAATGGTACTTCTAGAAGATATGAAAGTGGATGCACAAGTTTTTGTTTCTATGAGGTTTAGTTGCCGAGTTATGGGCTTCTGAATAATTGACGACATTGATAAAATGTTTTTTTGGAAGCGGATTCTGAGATTCAAAACAAACTCTAAAAAACATTAAACATAATGATTGGTATAGAAAATTAGCTGTTCTTTTTAATTTTGAAATTAGATTTGAAAAATAAATTTTTTTTCGTGTGTGGAACCGGAAGTAGACACTTTAACTCGTTATTTGAATAATTTGGACCAGGTTAATTTTGTTTATTTTTATAACAAAATAAAGCTTAAAGTATACTTATTTTATCATAAAAGTTTTAGAATGGGATGGCCAGAAGTTTAGGAGGTATGTTAATTTCAATACATAAAAGTCGCATGGGGCGTGGTACCGGGAGCTTGATTATGATAGCTAGTGAGTGTGAAAGCAAAATATTTGTATTAAAACTATTATATATCACTTGTATCACTTACATATAGAATATAAAATATTAAAAAATGATAATGCTGATTTACTTAATGAAAACAAGGGTACTTGTGTATAGAAAAATGAATTTATTTCACAATTTTTACAATTTTACTCTCGTTTCTTAAACTAGTTCTTTTTTTTAATAACTAGAGGTATTTCTTCGATCAGTTTTTTCCAGCAGATTCGACATAATTTATTTTCTGCTAATATTCTTGGAATTTTTCTTAGGTCTTTAGCCTTCCGATGAAACTTCAAATCGAATGGATTGAAACATCGATAGCCGAACGGAGACATAATATACATAATTAAGACTCTTTAACTTATCAACGAAAGTCATAGTCATTGCAAGCGTTGAACAGTAACTCGAAAAATAACGGAACATTTAAATTGGCTTGGCGTCAAATATATTAGGTATGCGTCATATATTTTAATTAGGTTTTTATGGGAAAATTAAACCTTTTTCAAATAAGAGATGGCGCTACTAATCACATTTCAAATCAATTTTTGTTTTCGAGCCAACTAGTTGCCCTAAGCAAGCTCTCGGTACCACGCCCCATGCGATTTTATGTATTGAAATTAGCCTACCGCCTAAACTACTGGCCATCCCATTCTAAAACTTTTATGATAAAATAAGTATACTTTAAGCACTGTTTTGTTATAAAAATAAACAAAATTAACCTGGTCCAAATTATTCAAATAACGAGTTAAAGTGTCTACTTCCGGTTCCACACACGAAAAAAATTTATTTTTCAAATCTAATTTCAAAATTAAAAACAGCAGCTAATTTTCTATACCAATCATTATGTTTAATGTTTTTTAGAGTTTGTTTTGAATCTCAGAATCCGCTTCCAAAAAAACATTTTATCAATTTCGTCAATTATTCAGAAGCCCATAACTCGGCAACTAAACCTCATAGAAACAAAAACTTGTGCATTCACATTCATATCTTCTAGAAGTACCATTATGCACAATATAAACAAAATCCAGAACCTCGATTTTTTTTCGCTGTCCGCTTCACGTGAAATGCCCCACAGGAAAAAAGACTGACACGAAGGAATTGGCAACTGCACCGGTCTCTTCAAACTAAAGCATGAATCAGGCTGGCACTTGCGAAAGACAACGAGCTAAAATTCCATTCATTCTTAGACGGCCTCAGTCTCAACTAAGAATGCCGACTATTTGCTGTGGAAAGCAGTAAAAAAGTCAACAAACCTACTGTTGGTCGACGACGAATAAGTGGCTACACCAATACAACCATCAAACCGGTCGGCGACAACAAGATCCATACAATACCAAAATGTTTAATGTTAATTTACCTACCCATTTGAATTTCTACACATACATCTAAATTAGGCTTAAGAATTAGTATTGAAACTTGTAAAACAACCAGTTGCTAGTGAGGTTTTGAATTGTGAAGTCAATCGAATTAAATAAAGGGAAAGTCACGCGAATTTGATCGTTTCATTTAAATAGTTTCAACTTAGGATGAACGCAACATTTTTTGGTGCCCCGGGTGAGGAATAGTTTGGAAGACATCAATTAATATCAGTTCAAATTCGACGTTGAGTCTGATTCTTGGGGTAAGTGTGTCCAGTCAGTTCTTTGAAATTCCGTTAGCAATTGATTAAAAGTACAGTTTTCGAAATGAGTGTCGACACCGCGTGTTTGGTAGACCGGCAAAAGGCACTCCTAGAGAGTCTTACCAGTACATTTGTCAATTACAAAAAAGACTCCTCTTCTCGGAAGTCAGATGCCTATTACCAGAGACGCCTAGATAGAGTTAATACGCGAGCCCAAGAATTTTGGGAAAATGACAAAACACTTGTTTTGCACAAGTTGCCGAAAGAAGATTCCTACTTTAGCGATAATGTGGCCAACGCCTTCGAAGAATTATACATAGAATGCGTGAGCCGGATAGAAACTGACTACGCCACAGCTTTCCCTCCCAAAGAATCTGAGAACCATGATTCACACAATTTAACTTCTATCAACTCACAGCGCAATCCATACCCACGCTTGCAAAAACTGAATGTACCTGTTTTCGAGGGAAACTATTCAGCTTGGCCGCATTTTCATGATTTGTATTGTTCTCTTATACATACAAACAATGAACTTTCTAAGGTGGAAAAATTCTGGTATCTTAAGGACAGTCTTCGTGGAGAGCCTCTTGATATGGTCAAACATATGGCTACGACGGAAGCCAATTACATTGCCGCCTGGAAACTTCTTCTTGACTACTATGAGAACCCCCGTGAATTATTCAAGGCTCACATGCATTTGTTTTCGTCTCAGCAAAAGATAGCCCATGAAAATGCACACGCCATTCGAAATTTACTTAACGTAGCTCGCGAATGCCGTCAAGCACTAGTTAACTTCAAACTGGATTTGAAACACTGTGACCCGATATTAGTCTACTTTTTGACTCAAAAACTACCAGCTGAAACTATCGGCTTATGGGAGATGAAAATTGGTGGCACCACCGATTTGCCGTCATTCGAGACACTACAAATGTTTCTCGATACACGCATAAAAACACTAGAAGCCATAGCCGAAAACAAGGCTATATCGACATCGACATCATCTAAACCCAATAAGTCATACGGTAAACCTAACCATGAGAATCACAGAGTTGTAAAGAATAAATCATTTCACCTCGCAACCAGCATCGGTAATTCAAGCAATCAAAACAAATTCAATTTCCCGTTTTGCATTATATGCAAAGGGAATCATGTATTACGGAAATGTCCACAATTTATGTCTATGTCGACATCAGCACGTCGAGCTGCAATAACCGGACAGTCAGTATGTACCAATTGCCTTGCATACAACCATACAGTCGAACGTTGCAATAGCAAACAAAACTGTCGATGTGGTGAACGCCACCACACGCTTATTCACGACCAAGTGAATCCCGTTTATGCAGTTCCAGCGACAACGTCTCCTCCATTTGCCTCACAAGCTCCACTCACAAACACATCTAACCTTCGCTCCTTCGTTACGTGTCTCTCTCAAAAGCAAATATTATTATCAACGGCTGTTGTGCTTGTCAAGGCACTTGACGGAGGTTTCCTAGAATTGCGTGCTCTGATCGATCAAGGCAGCCAAACGTCGTTGATCTCAGAACGAGCAGCCAATTTATTGAAGCTACCGAAATCAAAGGTCAAGGCATTGATTATCGGAGTAGGTGACATCCCTGCGGACACGTGCAATTTTATGGTTAATTTACCTATTCACTCACGGATAAACGAGTTTAAAATCGATGTCACAGCTTTTGTTATGCCCAAGCTGACTAGCTCCATACCTAATGAATACGTTCTTAAGTCGGATTGGAACCATATTGCTGGTTTATTGCTGGCTGACCCCAAGTATTTTGAACCGGCCAAAATAGACCTAATTTTGGGAAGTGAAGTGTATTCAGAAGCCATCCTTGATGGATTAAAAAGATCGCCTGGATCACCAACCGCTCAAAATACGCAATTTGGGTGGATATTAATGGGTCAGATCCGCTCCCAAAAAGTCGATCCAATACAATTAAAAGCGATGGTCACAAAAGTCGAAGTCAACGATTTGCTTCAAAAGTTTTGGGAAACTGATATTGTTCCAGCAAAACGGGAGATGACACCCGAAGAAAGATGGTGCGAAAAATTTTACGCCGACACACTTACGCGAAACGGGCGTGGCCGCTATATGGTCCGCCAACCATTCAAAAAATATTTGCATACTGATATTGTTCTAGGCAAATCGCGAGATATCGCTATTCGCCAATTCATGCAACTAGAACGTCGATTTATTCGGGATCCTAAACTGTACTTTGAATACAGTAGATGCATTAACGAATATATATCCTCCGGTGAGATGGCTGAAGTTCAGGTTCCTGAGGAAAACCTCATCGAATATCGGGATGGAATGTTCGACGTAAAGTGCTGTTATTTGCCACATCATGCTGTGATGAAAATGAGTTCAACTACGACCAAGTTGCGTATTGTGTTCGACGCCAGTCGGAAAACATCAAATCATAATTCACTTAATGACGTGCTATTTCCTGGCCCAGCCTTGCATAACGAATTGCCATCGATAATCATTAACTGGCGTTTTCATCGTGTCGCATATCAAGCTGATCTCAAACAAATGTTTAGGCAAATTTTGGTACATCATGATGATGCTCAATTTCAACGAATTGTTTGGAGAAATGATCCTTCAGAGCCACTACGCGAATATTATAGCAAAGTGGTCACGTTTGGGACTACTTGCGCACCGTATTTGGCCATCCGTACTATTCATCAATTGGCGCATGACCTACATGTAAAATACCCACTTGCGGCTCCGATTTTACTTAATTCAGTGTTTGTCGACGATGTCTTTGCTGGAGGTGATGATGTTCAGTCCGCCTTGGAATTACAACGTGAATTGCTCAACATATTTGATGAAGCTGGATTTGAGCTGCGGAAATGGGTCAGTAATTGTGAAGAAGTATTGGAGGCAGTTCCAGAAGCATCGCGAGAAATCCAGGTATCACACTTATTGGACGCAGACCATACCATTAAAACTTTAGGCATTTACTGGCAGCCTACTGAAGATAAATTTACGTTTAAATTTAATTTTGATGTAACTGGGCAACTCGATCTTCCTATTACAAAACGAAATATTCTCTCTACTGTCGCTAGATTATTCGACCCGTTGGGGTTCATTGCACCAGTTATACTACCAGCTAAAATTATACTGCAAAGGCTTTGGTCGGAGAATTTAGATTGGGATGATCCAGTACCACATACAATTCATTCGCAGTGGTGCCAGTACGTACGAAATTTAGCAGATTTATCGAACATCAAAATTCCACGTTGGATTGAGACATCACCGAAAGTCAAATCTTTAGAGCTTCATGGATTTTGTGATGCCTCAAATATGGGCTATGCATGTGTTGTTTATGTTCGCTCTTCGATGGACAATAGGAACTACAAATCTAGCTTATTAACGTCAAAGTCAAAAGTAACGCCAATCAAACCACATAGTATACCTCGCTTAGAGTTGATGGCCGCCGTGCTCTTGTCCGATCTGATAGGCTACATTCTCAAAAATTTGCACTGGCCTATTCAACCCAAAATATTTGCCTGGACAGATGCCGAGATTGTGCTGCACTGGCTTAAAGGAGACCCAAATCGATGGGACATTTTTATTGCCAATCGTGTCAGTCGTATACGAGACCTGATTCCTATTAGCCAATGGCAGCATATTGCGACGGATAAGAATCCAGCCGATTGTGCCAGTCGCGGAATGAGTCGAAGTGAATTACTCGAACATCGACTCTGGTGGCATGGCCCAGATTTTCTTCGATCATCGCAAGACCAATGGCCTATATCTAAAATCACTGTTAAGAATTTTGGCGATCTTGGTGTTCGGAAGATTCACGTAGTGCAAATTGGACATGTTGAACGTCAGAACCTACTCAAACGATTTTCATCATACAACCTGTTAATCCGAATAACTGCGCTCATCCAAAATCTTGCGAAGAAAGCTCGTCATCACGAATATAATTACCCCCTCACTGTTCTGGACTTACTAGAGTCAAGAGACTTTTGGATAAAGTTCATTCAAAATGTCGAATTCTCAGACGAAATACGAGCGCTTACTAAAGGAGTTTCGATTCCCTCGAAAAGTAAGCTGTCAAACTTGAATCCATTTCTCGACAGTAAAAACCTTATGCGAGTAGGAGGTCGACTAGCCAATTCATTGCTGGATTACAACGAGAAATATCCAATTATTTTGCCATCAACAAATGAATTTACACGCTTATTGATTCGAGAGCATCACGAGAGGACAATGCATGGCGGAACTCAACTAGTTCTGAGATTGCTTCGTCGCACGTTTTGGATCTGCAATGCTCGCAACACTGTACGTTTTCTACTTCAAAAATGTGTCACTTGCTATCGTTTCAAGGCTAAAGCAGGGCAACAACAAATGGGGATTCTTCCCTCATATCGAGTGCAGCCATCATTTTTCGCCTTTTCTTCTACAGGTGTCGATTTTTGTGGTCCGATAGAAGTCAAAGCATCAAATCTGCGAGGTCGCGTTCGATTCAAGGGCTATATAGCAGTTTTCGTCTGCATGACGACTCGTGCGGTACACATCGAATTAGTTGGCGACATGTCAACTCCTAAATTCATCTCTGCGTTGAAACGTTTTCTAAGTAGAAGAACTATGTGCTCACACATACATAGCGACAATGGCACCACATTTGTTGGAGCAGTCAATCAACTGGAAAAGCATGAAAAAATCTGGAAGACTCAAATTGAAAATGAAGTCGTGCCGTTTTTAACTAATAGAGCGATTCAATGGCATTTCATTCCTCCTGCTAGCCCACATTTTGGCGGCATTTGGGAGGCCAGTGTAAAATCTCTGAAATATCACCTTAAAAGAGTCTGTGGAAATAACACGTATACCTTCGAAGAATGGAACACATTTGTAGTAGAAATAGAATGTATTCTGAATAGTCGACCATTGTGCCCATTTACATCAGATCCAGAAGACCTAGCCGCAATCACACCTAATCATTTTTTGAACGGTGATATCGCTCGAGGTTTACCAGAACCATGTCCATCAAGCAGAGGATTCGGCCTGCCAGTTATTTTGAGAGAAATGAATCGAATGAAATACTCATTTTGGGAGCGATGGAGCTCTGATTATTTGAACCAGCTGCAATCTCGTCCCAAGTGGTTGGAAGCTAGAAACGAATTTCATATAAATGATCTCGTTTTAATTTTGGATAACCGACTACCGCCACTCAACTGGAGTCTGGGGAGAATCATTCATTTAACTGAAGGCCCGGATGGACTCAAACGCGTAGCAACTCTTCGAACAAGGGGAAAAATTATAACAAGGCCCATACACAAGTTATGCCGGCTACCATTAGACTGTACTGAATAACACATTTCATATAGAACTGAACTGATCACACTTATTCATTTAATTCTGTTAACGATACTCGTGAAGTCAACTGTGTAGGCGTCAGTGAGTACCAACTATGATAACTCGGAGAGTTATCATGGGCCCCGATATGTTGGTCGACGACGAATAAGTGGCTACACCAATACAACCATCAAACCGGTCGGCGACAACAAGATCCATACAATACCAAAATGTTTAATGTTAATTTACCTACCCATTTGAATTTCTACACATACATCTAAATTAGGCTTAAGAATTAGTATTGAAACTTGTAAAACAACCAGTTGCTAGTGAGGTTTTGAATTGTGAAGTCAATCGAATTAAATAAAGGGAAAGTCACGCGAATTTGATCGTTTCATTTAAATAGTTTCAACTTAGGATGAACGCAACACCTACCATCGGGGAAGCCCCACTAAGAACTGTCAAAAGTAACGAAGAGGAAGCCACCGCCTTCGCAGTTCACCTAGAACAGGTTTTCACACCTTTCACCATGGCAGCATGTGACCTTTCACCTAATATCAATGCTCAGGATTTAGAACCAATCAAGACTTCGGCTATGCAAGTGCAAGATATCATTATTCAGGAAACATGCTCAAAAAAGTCTCCGGAAATTGATCTCATCACCAATGCTATGTTCAAACAGTTGCCACCAATGGTATTCTCTTGGCTTTCTAATCTATTTAATGGTATCTTTCGAATCAGATATTTTCCTGAAGCTTGGAAAACAGACGAGATCATAATGATCCCTAAGCCTAATAGAGTCCTTATTAGGTGAGGAGATTAGGTCTCAAGTGAGGTCACACAGACCTATTAGTCTTTTGTTATGCGTCTCCAAAGTTTTCGAGAAAGTCTTGTTGAGAAAGCTACTACCGATAATAGAAGATGCAGAAAAAATTCCAAAACATCAATTCGGGTTTCGAAGACATCACAGCACCATTCAACAGGTCCATCGAATCGTGTCAGACATTAAAGTATCATTCGAAGACAAGAAGTACTGCTCAGCAGTCTTTTTAGGCGTTGCTCAAAATTAAATCTATGCTTCCGAAAAGCTTCCACAAAATACTCTCCTCCTACCTAACCGACCTCACATTCCAGGTGAGATACAAAAGCTATTCTACCGCTAAACATCGTGCGAATGCTGGTGTACTTCAAAGAAGTGTTTTCGGACCGATACTTTACACTCGAACAACTGCGCCAAAGTGAGTTTTTTGAAGAAGTTGAAGGTTGATTTAATGGCGCAGGAATAGCTGATTAGCATATTATTACTGTAAATGATAGAACACTTAACATTTTTTCTGATCGTAAACTTTAAAGCGCGTCATTTCGAGTTTTCGTTTGTACGTTTTTCCTAAATTGGCGGGCTTGATTGCAAGAAAACTAGACAACCAATCATTACCAACCCAGGCTTGTTATCTTCAGTTTTGTATTCTCTTCTATTTGAACTAAAAAGATCCATGAAAAAAATTTTAAGCAACTTTTTCAGCAAGTTGAAATGGTTTTTTTTTTTACAAAAAACACATTTTATTGGAATCTGAGAAAATGTTTAAATTTCACATTTTTTGGGTTCTTCTTAGTTCATCTAGAAGAAACATGTGTGAAAATTAGAATTTTCTTTGGTTTTCCTGTTTGAAACGAAAATCACGAGCTTCATCTTTCCCGCCGATTGGAGACTGCAATTGGAAGGTGTTGCACAAATATGCATAAAAATCTGCTGCATTTGAATATTATTAGTTTAAAAAATTTTTTTTAATGTTTAAATATGCAATAAACTAATCTAAAAAGATCGCTAGACTTGCTTATTTTTTTTATCCTAAAAAAATCGCCCCAAAAACGCTTTTTTAGGCCTTCTAAAGTAGGATCCCCCTTAACGATCAGTTAGTTCTTTCTTAACAGGAGACCTCTGCAAGTAAACCCCTACTATTCAAACAAGCATCTAAGCTTGTCAGCATATTTCACCGAACTCCCAAACTCCAGTTTTTCATTAAGTGCTTTCTCAACTTCCGTTACCCTTTCATAGTATCAATTACTCAACTTTCCAATCAATCCACTGAAACTCCGCATACCTCCCCACATCTCTACCCAACATTCCATCGATTTCTCATCTCAACTCCAACGCGTTATACTTTCGTGAGTTTAATTGAACGTCAGCTCTTCCTGTTGTCGAAATGCTTTGGTATGCCATCCAGCATGAAAAATTAATAAATTTCACATTTTAATTCTTTTCGTGCCGCACCATTTCGATTAATCCAAATTAATTAAATTCATTTGAAAGGATTTTTACTGCCACTATCATAAGCATTCCATTTCAATTGCGTACAGCGGCAGTGCACAGCTCACCCTCTTCGTTGTTGTCGTAACGACGGCATGGCTGGCACTCGATCTTCACCCTATCGTCGTCGGTCGTGCCGGTCTGGTCCCGAACATTCATTCATTCGATTGTAATACCCCCCCGTAACATATGAATCATTTTCAGTTGAACTAATTTACGCAGCCTGGGACAAAGAGGGTGGTGCGGCAGTACAGGGTGACGATAATGAAACGGGGAAAGTCCATGAGCAAGGGACGTTTTCAATATCCTGAAATATGTACCGACTAAGGTGGGTAACTGAGCGAAAGTCTAATGTTTCGAACAAATGTGATAGCTTCAAGTGCAATATTCCAGCGAAAAGGACTCACCCTTAAACAATCACTGGCTTAATTTCAATGACGGGGCTGAAAACTCTTAAAACAATTCAATTGCTATAAAATTTCAAGAACTGTTTACTTATTCCGGGACAGAAACGAAATTAAATTGCACGAGAGCTGATGGTATCAGTTAAAAGGGTTTATTCGTCCAAGCACAGGCACATTGTCGCTTTGCCATCCACCCACTTTCCCACACTGAGCGCAAAACGACAGCACCACTCTCGACAGTGTTTCTCTGTCCTATACAGAATCTCCATTAGAGACAACGATTACGCTGACTACGACCCAACTCTGACTCGATGACGATGCCCAACAAGCAAGCGACTCGCCCCGAGAGCTGGGTGGCTAATTAAAATTTAATTAAACAAATAAAGTGTTATTACAAAAACCAGATAAATTAATGAAAATTTTAATTGCATTTTTCATCTATCCGCTCGCTTGTTAAGGAGCCGCGAGGAGTTGAGGTATGATTCAGACTTGCCTGAGTTATTTGAGTCTGTTTTGTAGAGGCCACAAGTAGTTTGGTGGTTCTGGTTGAGTTGGCTGAAACAGAGACTTGCTATGCGAAACGAAAAGTATATTTGGCAGGCCTCTTTGTAAGGAAATGGCTTAAGATTATAGTCATGCGGACTATGAAAGGTTAATCAAAATGGAAGATATCATGATGTGTTTTTCAATTCTGTGAAGAACACTCAGATTTGTATTGCCTGTTCTATTTTGTTTAATGGAAATTCTTTCGGGCCTACTTATCTAAATAATTCCTGCTGATTCTGAAACAATATAAATTAGTGTAATGAAGCAGTTATCAAGTGGCTTTGATCGTTTTTATTCCAACAAATCTTTTGAGAAATTCATTTCTAGAAACTTTATCATAGCCGGCAACACAGTTTATTCATTTTCCGCTGCTTCACAAATAATTACCCAGTCGGGCCTACTACAAAAACCGTTCTAGTCTTCTGCCGCCAGCAAGCTCCTCGACCCGTCACTTGTCTTGCTAAAACTTCCGTCAGCAGCACTCAGCTCGAAAGCCCCATGCAATAAATAACCCGCGAAATTTCATTAAAAAATTTTTTTGATTGCAGAATAAGTAGCAAACTAAATCCCTAGTCGCTCGTGAGTATCACACCAGCATATTACAGAACCAACTCCACTTCGCTTTCGGGGCTTCCTTCATCATCAGCATCCTCTGTTTCGTTGATGGAGAGCACGACTGCTTAGCGTCGCAAACATGGAAACATCTTTGCCTCGCAAGTGATTGATATGTGCCAGCGGATCATTTAATTACAAGCGAGCTATGATGTATTGGGGAACACTTTCTGGCCCCACGCAAGTACTCAAGATTGTTCCCGAAAATCCAACTACGGCAACCGAGCTCTTTCATTACAGTAATGAATGGTTCCGCGGGTGGTCGATGCCATGCTGTAATCAAGCGGCCGAAATGCGGTTTTAATCCCGCGCTTGATTGGAATTTGATTACGAAACTCGAGAGGTGTGAACGGATGGATTCAGGCTGCCACATCACTCAGATAATAAACTGACACCTGTCTCGATTGCTTTTAAGTCAATTCGTGAAACAATGCCAAAAATGCCCAGGCCAAAAAGAATAAATATTTTCTGAGCAGAATACTTTCAAATATGTTTTACTTTGCTAAATAGTTAGCGAGTATTGTTTCCCACATTACGTCCATCCGCCTCAATCCCAACAAATTGCATAATGTGCATTTCGTAATTGAATCGACTGAGGCCTATCGTGCTGTATTCAGTTCACGACCAATATCTAATTGCGAGTAAGTTTAATTGGAAAGCGAAGTTGAGCAAAGAATGTTATGAGTTGGACAAAAGGTCACGCTATGAACGATTTCGATGCACGTTATGAGTAATTACATTTTTCCCATAGTCCCCTGGGGCGACTAAGTTGTTGCGATAGTTGGGAGTGAGTAAATATGTGTGGCATCAGTAATAGAAATTACTAAAGGGGTGTACGTAGACTTGGTTTTCAGAAAAAGTAATAAAAAACCAAAATTTATCATCAAAAATGCATTTATTGCTTCTCAAAATATTCACCATGGTGTTTTATACATTTGTGCATGCGCACAAACCAATCATTCAAGCAGTTTTTCCAATTCGTCGATGATAGGCTCAAAACATGGTTTTTAAAAGCTTTCGCCGCTTCTTCGGGTGATGAAAATCGTTGTCCGCGCATCTCATCTTTGATTCTTGGGAATAGGAAGAAATCATTGGGTGCCAAGTTGGGACTCTATGGCCGATGACCCATTAATTCGATGTTTCGTGTGCTCAAATACTCACATGTTTGATGTGATGTGGGTGAGCTCGCATTGTCGTGGTGCAAAATGATTCGTGGTTTTGGTTTCATCATCATCAACGTGGCACAACAGCCCGACGTCGGGCCTTGGCCACCTGAATCGATCTCCTCCAATTGTATCGGTCACGTGACTGCGTCCTCCAGTCTTGGAACCCCAATAGTTGCTCGGCGTCCGCATATACTGAGCTCTCCCAACGAGCTCTTGGTCTTCGTCTTGGCCTCGCTCCGTCGACTCGTCTTGCGTTCATGACACGTTTTGGCATGCGATCGTCATCCATGCGTTGCACGTGCCCAGCCCACTGTAACCGTTGTAATTTGACGATTTTGGAGACTTCTAGCTCATCGTACAGCTCGTACAACTCATTGTTGTACCGGATGCGCCACCCATCTCGATCTCGAACAGCCCCGAAAATACGCCGTAGAACTTTCCGTTCGAAGGTGTCGATTATATTTTCGCAGGCTTGGGTCAGGGTCCATGTTCGCAGCCATAGCACAGCACAGGTCTTATGATAGTTTTATAAACGCGGAGCTTAGTCTTTCTGTGCACATATTTCGATTTCATAATGGGGAGGATCGAGAAGAATGTCTTATTTTCTAGTTGTATCCGTGGCTTGATTTCGTTAGTTTCGTTGCCGTCACTCGATAGGTTGTTACCCAGGTAAACGAAGTTGTCCACGAATTTGATGCTAAGGTCCCCTACGTTGATGGTCGTGGGCGCTGGCGTCCTTGTCCTAGATTGCATCATAGCTTTCGTTTTGCCCTTGTTGATCCGTTGGTTTCCATTAATTTACCGAAAACCAATATAAACTAAGGATCTTTTTATTTTCAAGAGCCACAGTTGCCACATGACCGATTTTCGAGAAGAAACACGCCACCATTTGCTTCGCAACGCTCCGTGCTCGTACAACTTTTGTTGGATTTTCTTCAAATTGAAAGATCCAAATGTTCGATTTGCCTTTCCTTTCTGGCTCATAAGCATATATCCACGACTCATAGCCTGAGATTTGAAGCGCCTTGGTTGAATTGATAAAGCTCCAATCGACGCGAGCCTTTTTTTGGGCATCGGTCAATTTATGTGGAATCCAATGTGCAGATAGCTTGCGCACACACAAATTTTCATACAAAATCGTATGTATGCTTTTCACACCAATGTTCAATGTTGCTGCAATCTCACGATAAGTTACATGACGATCTTCCAATATCAGTTCTCGCACAGCATCGATGTTTTCTGGCACAACAGCAGTTTTTGGACGACGTTCACGAGGCTCGTCTTTGAGTGAACGTCATCCACGTTTGAATTCATTGTACCAATTATAAACACTCGCCAAAGATGGTACTTTGTCGCCAAAGGTCGAATTAAGTGATTTGAAACACTCTTTTTGAGATAGCCCCTTTCGAGAATCGTAAAAACCATCACATTTCACGTGTCAATCCCATTTTTTTACTGAGCTGAATTTTTCAAGTTAGTTAAAAACAATGATGCGTTGCGATTTGACAGATGAATTCAACTGAACATAACATCAAAAAATATTGAACTTTTTAATTGACATAGAGATTTGCATAGGAAAACAGGCTTTTCGTAAAATCAGAGTAGTTCAAAAATACAGTACAAAAATACAGTCATAATTTTTTCGAGACCGGGTTGGACCAAAAGAGCTTTTAGACTATTTTCTAGTAGTTCCTGAGTAATTAAGAGACATCAACTAATTTACTTGTTGATAAATTTAACCAGATTCTCATTACTTTCAAACAATTCTCTCGCATATATTCATGACAGACAACAAAATTGAAGACTATAGGCATAATCTGGAGTAAAAGAAACAATGGGAGATATTTTGGAGCTATAGATATTGTAATACCCGATTTGGTGCGATCAGCCCTTTTAAATCGAATCACTTACTACAGCAGACTTTGGTCTATTTTTTGCAATTACATTGTCTTAACCTGAGAAAAATCTTCATATATTAAAAAACTTGACAGCAACAGAACCGCTAGAAACAAAAATTTTCGATGCACAGTAGAGAAATCGTGCAGATTTTGAGTTTACTTAAAGTCAAACACTTGTTCCTTATAGCCATTATCGGTTGCTTATCTTACAAAAACTTTGAAAACAGCATCTCCTGTAACATAAATCAAGAAAATGCTCAGCGCCTACCAGACTTTGCCAGCACTGCGAATAAAAGTCTACCACAACTACTTCACGTCAAAATCAACCAACCCTACGAATCTCGTTTTGATCCGATGACTTCATCGAAACTTGCAGAGATAGAAAGATGTTTGAAGTTGCCATCCGAGCAATTTCCAGAATTTTGAAAATTTGAATTTTTACTTGTTTTCATTGTAGATGTTCGCCATATGAATCCACAACGTTAGTATTTATTGATACGAAAATAACAAAACCGCCTCGTGCTGGCAGCACTTTGCTAACATGAAAACCAAAAATATCCAACGTCTGCCTCACGTTGAAACAATCTACCCTGCGAATTTCGTTTCGATCCGATGACTGCATTGGAAGTGACAAGGATACAAAGAAATTTAGGGTTGTCGCCCGCAAGTTTTCGAATTTTCGACATCCTAATATTTGCTGTTTATTGTTACTACAAGATTTTTAGCATTTGAAAATTCTATGATAACATCAGTTAGTATTATATGAATTTCGTTTTGATTCCATGACCACACTAGAAGTTATAGGGTAAAAAGGTTTAATTTGTTGAGCAAATTTTCAAAAATTAAAACACAAAAATTTCAATAACTGGCAGCACCAACCTAATTTTGCAGCCAAATTTCTACTAAATTTGGCTTAGCGGCAATTCACCGTATGAATTTCGTCAAAATCTGGTGACTATATCAGAATTTATAAAGCAAAAAGCAGTTTTTTTTTCTTAATGATTTTTCAAGATGGCACCACTGGCACAAAGTTACCCACATTTTAAAACCGCTTCTATCAGACCTGGTCCTACTCAAAACCAATTGTATCTGATCATCGGGTCGTGAGTTCCCGTGAACAGAAGTTTCTCGTGCTAAAAATATAGGCGAACTGGCGAAGTGCTACCGTTCTTGTCCGATATGAAATTACAAAAGCTTTACTTTGGCTGTTTAAATAAAGCATACAATTTATATATGAATTGCTTTTTATTGTGGAAAAGAAAAATTTTTTGGAGGTTCGATGATTCGAAGGTTTTCACTTTCAGTGCCTGCCGTAGCTGCAGGGTTACCAGCGTGTGCATAAAAACGTGCGTATACAATTTAATAATATAAATATGTCCTTAAAACTTCATAATGAGTTGATTATCCTGACAAAAGTTATCCCAATTCAAAATTGTTTAAATTTTCTCGATATTTTAGTAAGCACCTAACGCTCACATAGAGTCTTAAAAAAAATCTCCAAAACGTTATCATATCTATTTTTAAAACACGTTTGAAATTTATTTCGAAAAATTTGAAAAAATGTGTTACTTAAAAAATAATGGAATAATCGATATCGGCTTATCCCACATGTGTATCCTTGGCCATGAGCTTTGGCATTATCATAGAAAAAAAGTTTAGGTTTTTTTTTGAAATTTATTTGTTGATAGAATTATAAGGATTTTTAAATTATCACTAAAGTGGCCGTCGGCGCCAAAGTGTTAACGATAATTAACATTTGATGAGACCTAGACTTATACAACGTGAACACAAATGCACCAAATTATTATAAATTTCAGCTCAATCGGATGGCGCGTTCCCGAAACATTAGTAAATAAACAGTATCCCATCACAACCCATTTTCGGATCTGGAAGCTTGGATTTGGTGGGCCTATTTAAATAATTAAAATTTGCACAAAATGATTAGTTTGACACCTCACTTTACCCCTGATTTGATTCAGGTCCCCACTCCGAGCTGCGGGTTAGACTGAAATATTTTAAAATTAATTACATGAAGTACAGCCCACACTGGGCGCTCATTGATTCTAACATAAAACTTGTCCTAGCTTCCAGTTTTCTTTTATCAAACCACGTATTTATCTTTTTTTAACACTATTTTTACATATTTTAAGCTTATCAAAATGATTATATCCAGAAATTTCCCTTCACAATACTAATTACAATATTACTGCTATCAAAGACGAAAATATATTTTAGTACCCTAGACCCAAAACCTTTACCAACAATCAAACCACTCTAAACACTCTCATTTCTATTCTCATTTCTATCCCATTACTCACGAACATCCCAAGGGAGGATTGCCCGAAGATAAAGAAAAATTTGAAATGCTATTATTGCGCATCACCATTAATTGAAATATTCACAAGCTACTCACTCCCATTCCGCTAATGTGCAAATCCACTTTGCAATAAAATATATAGCTGTAGTACATGTGTAATGCGTCCTTCCCCGGAACATATGGAATGAATGAAAGTTGAGTAACGGAACAGAGCTTGGGGTTCAAGCACGTATGTCTAAAACGGTTTCTATTGTACAAGAAACGGAGGGGTGACACTTCGTACCTGTGACATGCAATAATCGAAGTGGATGTTTCTACTTTCGAAATGAGAGTTCGCATCAAATGGAGGGACGCAATATAAGATAGCGGGGATAGGAGATCGGTGACTTGAAATCACTAAAAAAAACCAGGCAGCAAAAGCCATTTTTCTCATTTCCTTGGGTACGGGATCGACGACGTCGTCGATGTTGGCACCGAAACTGAGGCTAAGGCTGAAGCTGGAACTCAGGCCGCCAATGCCTCGTATAGTGGCAATTACATTACGCCCGGGCAATAAAGTAAATTGCTTTTATTCTCTCCGAAATGATTAATTCATTTTCCCAGAGAGTGAGGTGAGGCCTCGTCGCTTCCTTTCGTTTATTTCTTTTGGCCGGCTGACGAACGAGTGTGTTGGCTTTTGCTTTCAGCTGAATCGAATTCAAGCGTGTGAGTCCTAGAAAAATGTATGAAGATAAGATTTAGGAGAACTTGACTACGAGGAAGAAGGTTTTTAATACGAATAAAAGATTCAATATATTTTTCCATGATTTGAGGAACTTATAGGGGTAGATCCTGATTCTTTATCATCAAAATTTTTGGAAAACAAGGATTTTATGAAAGTGTTCGAAATTTATTATTTTCGCTTACAGTAGATCTGAAAAATAGGGAGATAAACAAGTTATTTTTTAAATTTTCATTGTAAGACTGTGTTAAATTAAAGTAAAAAATAGCCTTTCTTCGCCCTAAAAACCCTGGCATTTATACTTGTATTACCCTGCCAAATTCAGCTGAATTTCTCGAAAAATCACAGAAAAGTCATCAGTCTTTACGTTAATATCTAGATATAATCGAAAGATTCCATTCGCATACACTGATGGAAATGTATTTATACAAAAAGCCTATTTAGTAAAATGTTCCAACGCACTCATCGATTGAATAGTCCTCGAGAGTGCTACCTGCAGTACGTCCCATTACTAAATCCATCTTCGTTTCCTTTCCATTTCAGCCACAATTCATTTGGGACGGCGATGAAGTTTCGCTTCTTTCTTCCATCGAATAGTCCGGCCATAGTTCAGAGACAACAAAACCATCGAAGCGGAACCGAAAACTAACTGAAATTCAAGGTCTTGCACCCACACCCTAGCCAATTAGTGAAATTAGTTGCATTTTAGAAAATGCAAAACTATGAGCCAGCTCTTCTCTCGGTTTCATTAAGGACATGTCGTTATCGTTGTCCTTGGAATGATTTGTGGATGGTTTGGTTGGACAATGCACTGAAAAAAATCCACATAGCGCCCAGAGCCATGTAACATAGCGCATTATTTATGGCCCCATACGCCATGTACATAGTACTCTGAGCTATGCAATATGGCTCCCAGCGCCATAATGTCAGAATCTACATAGCGCGTGGTGCCATGTTACATGGCGCAGCATTTATGGTGCCACACGCCATGTACATAGTACCCTGAGCCATGCAGTATAGCTCCCAGCGCCATAATTACATGGCGCAGAAATTATGGCCCCACAGGCCATATTACATGGTGCCATGAACCATGTAATATGGCTCATGGCACTACAATTATAACTCGCAGCCATGCTGTGTGAGGAGATGTATAAATGTCCGCAAGCTTCTTGAAGTTATTTATCCCTCGGGAATTTTCAGTTCGGAGCATCGAACTGAGAAGACTCGTGGCGTTTTGTTGGATGTGAACTGGATCATCTTCAGATGCACTGAAAAAACACATAGCGCCAGAAGTCATAATTTATAGACTTCTGGCGCCATGTACATAATCGATTTCACATAGTTCCACACGCCATAGTGCATAGGAGCAGACGCTATGCTTATAGCCCTCCACGCCATGTACTATAGTCCTACACGCCATGTTCTATAGTCCTCCACGCCATGTACTATAGTCCTCCACGCCATGTACTATAGTCCTCCACGCCCTACAGTATAGTCCTCCACGCCATACAGTATAGTTCTCCACGCCATACATTATAGTCCTCCACGCCATACAGTATAGTCCAGCACGCCATACAGTATAGTCCTCCACGCCATGTAATATAGTCTGCCACGCCATGTACATGGCGTGGAGGCCTATGTACTTTTCGCCATGTATTATGGCGTGTGGCGCCATATTTTATCACAATCCCTAAATCGACTATGTACATGGCGCCAGAACTCTATAAATTATGGCGTCTGGCGCCATGTGTTTTCTCAGTGTGGGGTGGAATGGGAATACTCTTAGTCCTTGCTACATTTGTGTTGAAATCGCTTGCCTGTACTTTCCACCTATGGAGCGTGATTTGTCTGTTGACACAGTGTTGTATGTACGCATTCATTAGATCGATACTCGATGAAATTGAAATGTGGCGTTCTAATATTAACAGAGCTAATATGATGGCAAGGTGGTATTTTACGCTCCGAAGAATTCGACATGGATAAGCAAATGACATTCAACAAGATGAGTGAGTCGAAGGATTTAATTAAGTTTGTAACAAATTCAAAATATTATTATAATTTAAAAGTATTGCACCAAATAATAATTATTAGCTTCCCCGAAAACAGAGATTTATATGTAAAAATGTTAATGAATTTCGCACGAATTTAATGGAAAGCTTACTACCAATATCATGTTCCATCAACCATCAACCTACGTCATGACCATAGTGATAATATAAGTTAAAACTCCGCCAATATTTTCTGTACTTCCATAATTGGTTCATAATTTATTTATATTTATAATTAGATTTTTTTAAATTTCCACGATTTATTCTAGACATCCCTGATTTTTCCTACACTCCCATAATTTTTTTATGCTCCCAGGATTATTTTCTAGAATGCCACGATTCACTAGGCGGAGCTAGGTTTACCTAGGCTTCCAAAAATTTATCTGATGTTCCCAAGATTGTTTTCTAGAATTCGACGATATATTCTAGACTATCCTAATTTTTTCCAGACTACACTGGTTATTTCTAGGCTTCCAAATCATATTTTTTATAATCCTAGGACTATTTTCTAGGTTTCCACAATTTATTCTAAGCTACCTTGATTTTTTCTATGCTTTCAAATTTTTTTCTGATAGTCTCAGAGTTGTGTTCTAGATTTCCATGATTTATCCTAGATTCCCCTAATTTTTCCTAGGCTTTTAAGGTTTTTTATTATACTCTCAGGATCGTTTTCTAGATCTCTAGGTTATATTCTAGATTGTTCTGATGCTTCCTAGACTACCCCCATTTTTTCGAGGCTTAAACTTTTTTTTTGTATTTCCAGGATTGTTTTGCAGATTTTTTGCGTGATTTCAATTTTTCATTTGCAGCTTTTTGTTGTGTCGTATCTTCACGGGACAGGAAGGCGCAATAATGTCTTCTAGCAAAATTATTGTTTGTTCGAGCGGCGTTTTCTTTGATGGCCAAACGGTTGCCATTCTGTACTCATGGCTATGTACATAGAAGTTGGCCCACCTATTGATTTCAGTGGTAAATGCCTAGCCTGGCTTTCTAAGATTTTGAAGTGAGGGTTAAAAATGAATAATTGAATAAAAAAATGAATAATTTACATATGTAAAGAATTACCTGCCCGTTTACGTGGAAACAAACGAAAATCGTACACATACTTGTTTCAAATTATCGGTATCAGCTCAATATGAATGGTTATTTTGCAACCATGAGCATGATGGAGATAGCCGTTTAACATGGAAAGGAATTAAGTTCGGCCAATGGATGGAAAGAAGCAACAAACGAGTCCTCCAGACGTCAAAAAGCAGCTCAACAAACAAATCACACTGAAAAGACACATAACCCCAGACGCCATAATTTATAGACTTCTGGCGCCATGTACATATTCGATTTGGGGATTGTGATAATATATAGCGCCACACGCCATAATACATGGCGAAAAGTACATAGGAGCAGGCGCTATGCTTATAGCCCTCCACGCCATGTACTATAGTCCTCCACGCCATGTAATATAGTCCTCCACGCCATGCAGATGGCGTGGAGGGCTATAGTACATGACGTGGAGGACTATAGTATATGGCGTGGACGGCTATAAGCATAGCGTGTGCTCCTATGTACAATGGCGTGTGGCGCTATATTTTATCGCAAATCGACCGAAATCGACTATGTACATGGCGCCAGAAGTCTATAAATTATGGCGTCTGGCGCTATGTGTTTTTTAGTGCAATAACATGCTTTTCGAGCGTAATGATTACCATTGATTTCTAGTTTATTTTTGAATTGAAGTTTTATTCGACTAAAATTAATTTGCAAAAAATTTTTGATACCCGATCTCAGTTTTTTCGATTGATTATCGAAATTTTCGCAGCGTGAAGATCGCTTGCCAATGTATCACGAAGACTTGGTCAATCTTCCTCCCGTTCTTCGTCCCTTTTTTGGCAAACTATTTGTATTTGGGGTGTTTCTATTAGCTTAACAGTCTTATTGCAGTCAACTAATGTACTACAATAAAATCTCTCCTATACTCAAGAAGCTTGCTGACATTTATACACCTCCTCACACAGTATGGCTGCGAATTATAATTGGAGTGCCATGAGCCATATTACATGGCTCATGGCACTATGTAATATGGCGTGTGGGGTCATAATTTTTGCGCCATCTAATTATGGCGCTGGGAGCCATACTGCATGGCTCAGGGTACTATGTACATAGCGTGTGGGACCATAAATGCTGCACCATGTTACATAGGACCACGCACTAAGTAGATTCTGACATTATGGCGCGGGGAGCCATATTGCATAGCTCAGAGTCTCAGAACATCTCAGAGTAGACATGGGTAACGCAGCGTTGCGCCGCGCAATTGCGTTGAAGCACTAGCCATGATACCACTGCGCTGATACCGGTTGTTGGTATCAGTAGCGCAGTAACGCACTTCGGTATCTATGGTGTTGGCGCTGCCGCTTTACAATGCCAACACCATTTGGCTTGGCGCTATGCTACGGCGCGGCGCAAAGATATGAGTTCACCTCAGAGTCAAATTCTTGCCAAAGCATGTTCATTCAAATTTTTGTATGAGAGTATATCTGGAACGGAAAATCAATAGCATTCCAGCTTATATTTTCTTTTCCGATCGGTTCGACTCAAGCCACTTGAGTTTTACAGGCTGCATGTGCACTTCAAGCAAGAACCGCTAAGTAAACATTATGAAAAGCGATGCGATGGTGGTATCACAGTGTCATGGTATCAGCGCAATGCTGCCAGCGCCGTATGTGAGTCCGAGAAACGCAGTGAGTATAACACATAGGCGAATGAGATCATGGTATCATAGCGCAATGGTATCAGCGCAGTGCGCTGATACCACTGCTGGCGCCGGTATCAGTGTATCAGCGCCTCAAAATTTGCTGCGTTACCCATGTCTAGCTCATATGCTATGTTACTATATGCTATGTTACGCTATGTTACATAGCTCTAGGCGCCATGTGGATTTTTTTCAGTGCAACGAACTAAAAATCAGAGTATTTTGGTGATTTCTCCGTCTCTCCTCTGCTTCCTCAATCTTTACCTTCTGCTAACTTGCCTGCAAGCAATATTTCTTCCTTCACTACAAAATCACCTACATCCCTTTCAACGTCATACGAGCCTCTTACTTCCCACATGATTTCAGGCAAATCTACTACAGGCAGTAAGGCTAAGGCCTTGTCTCCTACCAATTCACAGGAAAGTCAATCCTCCAGCAGTTTACAATCAACGGAATCTCTGGATACAATCGATTCCACGCCCAATACTGCTCTAATGAAATTAAATCCTACCGAAGCCGTATCGAAATCTATATTTAGTTTTGTATAATTTCAAATTGAATAAATTTAATTTTTGGTTAGTTAGTTTTTGTATGTTTGATTTCAATTCTAAATAATAAAATATGTACATTCGTTAATAGATCTGAGTCCTGTTTTTTTATTTCCCTATTAGTATATTTTTTTCTGTTTTGAAGAGCATTGTCTCAGGATGAATAAAAGTTTGAGAGATGAATAAAAGTTGTCGAGAGGAATATCTGCCCGAACACTCACGACCAGACTAAACGAGCTGGCGGAGTAATGCATACTGGGCCCATATAAAGATGTTCCTCTAAATTCATGCTGCATTGGCCAGTGCTCCATAGAACAGAAGCTAGATCGCAACAACGCCCTGATTTTTCCTAAACTTCCATAATTTTTTAATGCTCCCCCAAGTTTATTTTATAGATTTTTACGATTTTATTAGACTCACCTGATTTTTTTTAAAACTTCTACATTTTTGTTATACTTTCAGGATCGTTTTCTAGATTTTCATGATTTATTATCGAATACTCTGATTTTTTTTCTAGGCCTCCAATTTTTTTCCTGCCACTACCAGGACTGTTTTCTGGATTTTTACGAATTATTTTAAATTCTCCCCATTTTTCTGGGCTTCTATATATAATTTCTTTTATGCTGTCAGGAACATTTTCTAGATTACTACGATTTATTCTAGACTCTCCTGATTTTTTCTAGACTAGACTGATAATTTCTAGGCTTCCAAATTATTTTTTTTCTACTCCCAGGATCGTTTTTTTTTTAGATTTCCATGATTGATTCTAATGAGACTGGAATTTTGGAAATTTCTAGTATCATTATTGATAAATTTATTAGTTATTATTGTGTCAAAATATCATTCTCTCAGAAAATGTAATTAGTATGCTCTTTCACATATACACATAATTATAATTCAAACTTGCAATATCGCAATGCCCTCCATTACTTCAATAATCGATTTCATGCGGCTACTTATTCATGAAGTTCGCAAAATTCATTATACATACATATATCGTACACTTTGCAATGCCAATTGATACGAAATTTCATCCTTTAATTCCGTGAATATCATTACGAATGACAATTATTATTTTTTCTTGTCAAACCGTAACGTTTGTCGTCACGCGGGTTTCTCGCTTTCGGGCGATAGCAACGAAACGCAATTCTACGGTTTCAGGCGCATACTAACTACATAGTAGTAGAAGTCGATGAACAACGGTAGCTCGTTAATATTGTTATTGAAAACTCGAGCGAAAAATTAATTAGACGCGTGTAATTAGGCCTCGGTCTGAAAATTGAGTAGCTGGCAGACAAACAGGCAAGCAAGCCAACGAACAACCGTCCCCGAGCTCGTCAATTTCACTATGCTTCACATAGTAGACTCTTGTTTTTCGCAAATTGAATGTAAAAGCGATTCATACAAAACACAATGGCTAATTAAACCGAATGTTATACTCAATTAATTAAGCTAATTAGTGAAGGAAACCCAGGGCAATGGCAAAATGGCAATATGGCGGCAATGGCGTGGTAAAGCCCATTGCAGTGAGCGATGGTGGCACCGATTGCAGGGTCCTCGAGATACGAGTAGAGAGCAAACTGGGTGGAAATGCTATGTTCCAATAATAGAACAGGATATGATCCCGCAAAATGCTGGGATTGTGGGTGGCTCAATTTTTCGGGGTATGTGCTAGTAGTTTATAGGTACAGTCGAGCCTATGTTGCGTAGTCAGAGCCCGTATCAGAGCAGCTCATTTCTGTTGACTGTTACGTGGAATTTCGGATTTATTGTTGCTGCCATATGAAATTTAGTGCACGAATGATGGAGTAATTGAATTTTTTCGGATGGGTTTTGATATTCTCTCGGTCAACCTTTTCACTAAATTCTGTGCAAGAAACTAGCATATTTCTATAGCATGAAACAATGAACTGGCAGTCAGTGTATTCAAGCTCCATGCATTGCTTCTACATGGCCTAGTAAAGCATTCGAAGCCCACGTTGGACGCTCTTTCACTCGTTCATTCATTCATTCATCCGTGCACTCACTCCGGAAAGGACCAAGAACCCGACAATAGACACAAGTGCGAGCAAACTGAACGGAACCGAAGCGTCGAATAGCTATTGCGAATGGCCGTGGGGAATCCCGAGGCGATTAAAGCCAGCTCAGCCTAGTCTAATGGTCAATTAGAGCGAAATTGTGACATGCCTAGTAAATTAAAGTTTGCATTCATAAACATTCGTCTAATTGCTTGTTAGTGCGGCTTAGGACGAGCTGCATGGCTCGGTCGGGAACTATAGCTGCAGCAGCAAAGCCGACAGACACTCGCCGCGTCTGAGCCTAGGATTTTCCCCAAGAACTCTAGCAAACTAACCATTGCACCATCCACTATACGAAACGAGTGGAATGGATGAGACCTTGTTATGATGGCCTTTGTGTCGTCGCTGTCTCTGGCTGGGTATGCACCTCCACTGCACTCCTCCGGGCCACCCACGCCCGACGCGTCTTGTTCGTTGCAGATTGTAGTTGCATTCGCCGAAATTGAGACTTTGCTAGAACGCTAGAGCCCCATTGTCAGCGCACGTTCGCGCATAAGTTAATTGTGCATCTTTTGTATTGTCTAAGCATTCGACTGTACTAAATATTAATAGAAAAACTGAACAGGCGAAGATGCATTGTACAATACAACAGTCAACAATGGTTTTAATTAATTGCCGTGTTCAGGCTGGCGAACTCGGATTCTTCTTAATAGATTAACAAAATGTTAATTTAGGTGATCAGGTAGGACGATGTATTAAGGCGTAGAAATGTCCTTCTTGTGCCTGGTAAATCAAACACAAATTAATGAATTGTTTTTATGTGAACCAGTTTTTTTTCCAGCTTGTAAGAAAAAAATATTTTAAATTAAAATCGAATTTTTCCTTTTGAAGCTAGATATATTTAAACTTATCACTATTATTACTATTTATTTCAAACCAAACAAGGTGTATGCATAAAAAAATAGCAATTTACATTTTTCTGAACCTAAACTAAAATCAAATAACATAAATGAACAAAATACCATGTCCCAGACTTTTGTCTGGTTGTCAGTTTGTTGCGGAGATTCCAAGGAAAGAAAATAAGGTTTTCTTTTGGAATTTGGCGCTATTATATATATTTAAGCGCTTTTGAACCTGGCTTTAGAGATAGACGGGGAATAGTAGTTGGAAATTTTTTGAATATTTTACAACATCTATTTATCGGTTCTCTGTCACCATAAACAGTATGGTGCTGGTGTTCATTGAGGAGACGTGTGTGCCTAGTCCGTCTTACAGAATTATTGACCGTTATCTTATTGCAAATATATTCAAAGTTAATCAAAGTTAATCACATCAAAAATGAAACATGAGCACCATAACGTTCTCCTTGAAGAAAGTGTTGTAAAATTTAAAAGACTTAGCCTGTAACTATAGGATGGAAGGTTTTCAAAATCACGTGGACGGTATGGATCTCTCATGGAAAAAAGAACAGACTGGTTTTGGATAGATTCCAGCCTATCGCTATGAACATTGACAGTTCCAGACGACCCACCCATATTTGAGTAAAGGACGAACTAAAGATATGTACAGAGTTTTTGTAACCCATATGCTCTTGAATTCTTTTGCGCGCCTCTTAATAAATCCCAGCTGCTTGCTGGCTCTTGCAAGTATGTATTTTGTCGTATTGAAGATTAAAGTGAAGTTTCTTATCCAGAACGACACCGAGATCCATAACACTATCTACATTCTTCAGCAGTTGATTATTTAGGCGGTAATCAAAATTTACAGCAGAGGTTTTACGGGAAAAGCTTATAGAATGGCATTTGTCAATGTTAAGAAAAAGTTCATTTCGGGCACACCATTGCTCAAGCGATAAAAGTTTTAACTGAAGACATTTTGAATCAGATTCCGATTGAATAGTGTGGTGCATCTTGAGATCGTCTGCATGAAAAAGATGTGGAGTGTCTGATAACACCTCCGATAGATTCGAAATAAAAATATTAAACAGAAGCGGTTCTAGGTTGCTGCCTTGCGGTACCCCAAAGGAAACGGTAATTTTTTTGGAGAGAAAACCTTGGAACGTTACGTACTGTGTTCGATTTCTTAAGTAACAATCCAACCAATTTAGCAAGTTTCCTGAAATGCCAAATTTTTGCAGCTTAAATTTCAAAACGTCATGGTCGACACGGTCAAAAGCCTTGCTGAAGTCAGTCATTTTTTGACAGATATCGATATTTCGAGGGTAATGTGCCCTCTTCTTGAGTGTCTATCGGTCTAATTTCAATGTAACTTAGGTATCTTGTTTATAGTGCTTACTTTTGAAGTATTGACTTATGCTAATTACCAACTAATTATCTATTATATACAAAGTTAAATACGTTTAGCTATCTATATAAATTACATTATTCTCGTCACTATAAAAAGTCTGTTCAAATTAACCTGAACAATGGTGATGCACAGTTTCATTGGTCTGGGTTGAGTCGTCTATTCATCGGGGTTTTCCATATGTTCAGGCTTTTGCACGCATCCAGTTTTCGTACCAGCTGTATCTCCTGAATCACCTCCACCTTGTTCCATGTTATGGTGTGCTCCTCTTCCAGGATGTGTTTCGCTACTACTGATTATTCTAACTTTGTAATCCTTTTTATCGCTGATGCTGTTTCCTGCTTATGTTCTGTTAGTCAAACACCAACTAATCGTTTCGTTTGACCAATGTATATTTTGTCGCATTCTGGACAAGTATTTTTATATATTCCACATTTTTCCTTTGTGGTTTTTTTTGTCCTTCACGTGACATAATTTAGTACTCAATTTTTTAACCCTACTGTTTGGAATTGCTTTTATATCAAAGCGTTCAAGAATCTCCCGAACTTTTTTCAATATTGACCAAACAATTAATTGGAACTCTTATGGCTGTTTTTTGTTGCGTAGTCAATAGATCACGCTGTATTTTTTCCTTCTTCTTTTTGACAAGGTTTCCAATTATTTCCTCGTCAAATCCATTCTTTCTCGCGGAATCTTTAATATATTAAACTTCTGAGTTAAAACTTTCTTGATCCATGGACACTGTTAATAGCCGGTGAATCATCGAGTCAAAGGGCGCCAGTTATGCCTATGATCAGACGTGGATAGTGTTGTTCTTTGGGTGTGTATGGGCTTCCGGGGTGATACTAAACCTATGAAGACCTTCTTTCCTTATGACTATCAAATCCAAGAAGGGTAGATTCTCGTTGTTTTCGACTTCCATTGAGAATTGGATATGTGCTAGGTTCAACTTCTCCAAAGTTTCTGTCATAGCATCTTTTTTACGATAGCTAGAATGTAATCTACAAATTTCAACCAGACACGAGGAAGCGAACCTTCTTCATGAAATGCTTTTTCCAGTCTGTCTATAAATATGTCACTCATAAGTGGGTATAAAAGATTTCCCATGGCAATACCTTGCATAGCTTTAAAGTATTTAGCCCCATTGCCTCTAATCTGTGCTTTTTTCTCTTCGGGAAGGTTTTTTTATCGCTGCTTCGATGTCTACTTGCCAACAAAATTCAGACCTTGGTTGCTCTTCTGTGAATCGGACCGTGGACTTGTTCACCACATAGTTGGGGATAGTCTCTACGGCATTCTTTTTCTTTTCCATGGTATCTTTTTCTCTCGTCAGCTCTTTCAGTTTCCTTGTGAGAATTTTCCTCTTCCTATCTTTCTCACATTCAAAGGCCCTGTTTGCTTTTCCTACAATGTCTAAAATATCCCCTTTACTACCTAAAGTATCACACGCCATTTTTAAATGCAGGGAATAAGCTCTGAGTGTGATTTCCTCTAATCTCTTATACAGCCTATTTACGCAATATCTAGTGAGACTCCTTTCGATCAGCACCATTTGTTTTATCAGCACCATTTGTTTCTAACTGATGGGACCTAAATTTAATAATGTGAAAAATTAATGACTGGTCTTGAATCCAACATGTTTCAGTGAGATTATTCATAGTACAAATTTTTAAGAGTGTACACTTCTGAGAAACTTGTTTTAGTGATAGAAATTTACTGATTTCATTATTTATTGATGTGTATTATTTTTCTATTAATTTTGACTAATTTTATAGCTAGTTCATTAGCTACACCACAGTAACAAAGCAAGCATGAATAATGATAAATAAAAATCGGTTGAGGAGCTATTTCCGTAATAATACGATTCACGATTCGTCTTTAAGAAACACGAATAACGTCTTTCAATTATAATCACACAAGAAGAATACTCCAATTTGCACCACAACCTCCCTAATTGCCACCGATTGCCTAGACGCGCAGCTCCTGATTATATCTCCAGCATCATAATGTAACGCGAGTTATCCTCGAACGATAGTAGTTACTATGTGAATACTACATACGACGAAATTTTCCAACAATCAAGACCAGCAACGTCGATTCGAGACAAGTTCGTTCAAATGATCTTTGACGAACACGAACTGGTCTCATCAGCCGGCAACGGTAACTACTCACTCACCAGCTACGACAATATTTCCACCCAAATGTGCCCCGAGAACAATATTTTCCTAATTAACCGCATTACATGCTCTCGATTCGACTATATGAGTACGTAGTAGCGTCGAAGCGCCAAAGGTGGAGTACGCCTGTAACGGAACAAGCGCCTCATCATGAACCTCATGAACTACGTGAAATGCTCGTAACGAGGTTTGAATCGGCAAATTACAGTCCTTGATTGTACGGAAAATGAAGCGTCGCGCCGTCACCACCTCCTCGCTACGTCCCTCGTCCTGATCCTGGCGGGTCGTAGTAACTGAACAGTGTCCTAACGGCAGTTTCATCTATCCATCCATCTGCCATCTCCCAATTTCCCAGAACTCATTTTCCATTTTCCCAACAGTTTCAATCTAGAACTCACAATGACGACGGCCAGATAGATACCCGGACCAGGACTCGGATCTGGATCCTAAATGCCACGTAGGTGCGCAAATTGATGTGAACTATGGTGGGTTAATGCAAGCAAAGCGAAACCGTTGAAATGGTTTTAGGTGCAAACTGTATGCGAACGACCCGATTCGGTCCGGGTATGTTTGACGAAGTCATTCGCCCGTTAGACTGGTGGTGGCCGGGCTGAATGCGCCACTAATTTTAGACAAACGCAATTAAAATCAACGCTTGCTCGAGTTTTTTTCGGCCAAATCAACGGAAGAATAGTGAGAAATTATGAATTTCGCCGACTATTTCGCTGACCAATAGTGAAAATGGTACAGTAGATCATATTTGAATAGTGTATTTTCGACGAAATATAGTAGAATCTAGTTTCAGGTATTTGCACAGATGTGTATCCAATTATGCTTCGAAAAATGATTTAATGAGAACATAATCAAATTTCAAAGGTTTTATGATGATGATTGCTTGCATATCAGTGAACAGAATAATGAATGCAAAAATCATGTTGCACAGTAAAAATTGAAAATCACAATTTTATTGGAAAAACTGAAACACATGATTTTTACATTTAAAAAAAAAAAAATTTTTTAAGGACGTACTAAAAGTAATTTAAAAGTTTCCATCCACGGTACAATTTGGGAAGCACTGTTAAGCTCAAGTTTTATTTGTTAAAAAAGTAGGCACTTCTAAAAAAACGATCTCTTATATCGGTACGGGAAGTTAATAGTAGCATAATGTGGGGTAATTTGACACAAATTTTGTTTTTCGACAGTAGATGTATCAAAATGAACTCTCTAAGATCTATTCTTGGTACATTTATAAAGCTTGAGACCTGACGCAGCTTTTGGCATCCTTAAGAATTCAAGATTCCATACAACAACAAAAAAACGTGTTTTTTTTTAATTTAAAGCAAATGAAAAAATGTGGGGTAATCGGATCCAAAGTGGGGTAATTTGACACAAAGCCAGAATATATCAAAATCGAATGAAATTTCAATGTAAATGATCGAAAATTATTCCGAATCGGGCTCACACATAGCAAAAATCCAAAAACTGCGCTACCAAAAAATCCATGCATGCGATTGTATTAAGCTTTGTGCATTTTTTGGACATTGCTTGCAAACAGATGATGCAGAAGTCCTTTTCTGACTCAGATGATGCTAAAGACGGTTCTTTTTGCTGATATTTTTTCCATGGTGTTAATTTTTTGATTGGTTTTTTGACTGGCGTGAAAGACCATTGCCGTTTCTTTTCGGGCAATCCGCTGAGCTCTCTTCTTTTTTCTGCCGAGGTTAAGTTTTACATATACTTAGCCCTCGATTTAGACAATTTTTGTGGCACGCCACGTTAACTCGGTCAAATCTGCTCAACACAACGTTCTAATGAAACACCAGAAGTAGAACCTTCCTCTTAAATTGAAGTGGTTGCCTTCTTCAATTGCACCGGGGGGATCAGTCCAAGCCCAAGTATGCCGTTGATCATCTTCATTTGCCGGTGTATCAGCAATGGCCGAAACATTTTCACCCGAAATCGATGCCAATTGAAAATATTCCTCGATGAAAATATGGGGATTTATTGTGGAAAATCCAGTTGTCCGGAAACCGGATTTGATATTTCTCGCAGCCAATGCCAAATCCAAGCATTTGTCGACAATTTTCTGAATATTTTGAATTTCTCAGAAGTCTGCCAGCATGATTCATCGTCCAAGCATCACATTGAGCCTTATAAAAGGTTTTCAAAGGACCAAAAACGCCAACGGCTGCATTCTGTGGCTATAATGTGGCGGAAAAGAGAGCATGACAATTCCATTGTCAACAGCCAAGTTGATAGCTTCGATGGATAAGTGAGAAGTGTGGCTGCCAAAAATTAATAGGGTTGGATCATTTTTGGTAGCCGAACTATATTTGATGAAGTATTGCATGAATTTTATGAAATTGTGGGAACACATAATAACACAATTACACATCCACATTCCACAAACACCTTACACTTCAATACACATCAAAATTATATATATTCAAAGTAGGCTAAGAAAGTTTTCTTTTTCAATGTATTTAGAATGTAAGTTCAGTAAGTATTCTCCTTTTATTTAGGATACATCAAATAAATATTTTTTATATTCAAACAAATATTTTATTTATTCTATAGGAAGAGGTGTTCTATTCCTATAAAATCATCAACCGCTTCCGTTTGCATAATCAACAGCATTCTGTGTAACATGACTCATGAAGTCAGATCTCATGTTTTTCCGGGGAAAAAGATAGAATGGTGGAATGTAATGGCCCGCAGCGTTTATTCGGATTGCCATAGTGACGTTTGTGTCTCTCTCTTGAGGTGCAAATTTCCCAACCAACTTCGAGCCAGTTGGAGCCATGGCTTTTTTCGGTTCTGGTGGAACTATAAAGAACCCTGTTCTGAACCCCAAATTTGATGCGGGACATATGATATTGGTGATATGGCACCTTTGAGTTGGTCAAAAAAACCATTGACAACATTCTATGTATGCTAGTGCACTCTTAAAGAAAGATGATTACGCTTGGCAAATGTTTCAAACCAATCATAGCCAGCAGTTTTATGTTCAATCCATGACTGTGGAACAAATGCATTTATTTTTTCAGCATACTCGAAGGCCAAACGTCTGACTTTATTTCGGCTCAAACCATAACAAAGAGAATTTGCTTTCGTTTAATAGCTTTTTAGGGCACTTTCTTGTTCATTAGAAAAAATCTGGAAATAAATCTACTATCAGTAATAAATTCACAGCAAAAAAGCTGAAAAAATCTTACTTTTGGTGTACCAGTCGAAACCGAACTCAAAAATTCAGTCACAGTTGTGAAATCGGGAAATTGCTTATCAATCCTCTCAAGATGACGATATAATATCTTTGCATACATTTTATACTGATCGGCTGCAGCATGCACCGATTTGCGATCTCTTTTAATCAATTTGATAGCTTCAACCAACTCCGAAACATTATTTGGTGTTGCTGCGATTTTTCGTATATAATTCCGTGGCATGATGACTAAAACTTAACAAAATTCAATAAAAAGCACTTAATCCCAGTCAAAACAATGAAGAAACGCAATAAAATTCCTATAAATTGCACCATAATGAGTTTTCTGTCATGTGTCAAATTACCCCACAAATTTTGTGTCGGATTACCGAGTGATGCAAATATACCGAGAGAATCAAAAGCGATGGCACACTTCGAAATTTCATTTTTGAACTAAAATAACTACTAGGTAGAAAAAAACAGTTGAATGCATCAAATCAAAGTTTTGATCGTTCCTAAGATATTATAGTCATTTCATAGCAATTTATACAGTATTTATCATTTTATAATCAAAAACATTGCAAGAGTGCTTTTTTCATTAGCCAAAAGTAATGACACACCTGTTCCTATCATTTGAAAAATTACAGTTCAACTTAAAACTAGTATTGGGCTTGGGCTCTTTTTGCTTTTCTCACAGCTTGCAGGCGTCTTGGCTTAGATTCTATAAAGTTCTTTGGCACATTTGGGTTTAGACCTTCCCATTCTTCAAGCAATGCATTTTTCAAATCTTTCTTGGAAGAAATTGGCCTTTTTCGCACTCGCTGATCCAAAATTTCCCACAAATGTAGGGTCTGGAGACTGGGGAGGATCATCAAGTTGCTTCAGTGTCCGATACAAGAGCCATTTTATGACCAAGCGAGATGTATGCTTGGGGTCGTTGTTTTGTTGGATGACCCACGTCCTAGGTAGTTCCAATTTTTGAATACTGGGAGCCAAATTTTCTTGCAAAATTTTGAAGCACTGCTCTTTGTTCATTGTACTATCAATGACCACAAGATTCCCGACTTTTGTCTCTGCCATACACCCCCATACCATTATCGACCCTCCACCATGCTTGACTGTACATGTGCTGTTTTTTCTTCAAATTTGGAATTTTTTTGGAATTCGAAATAGTGCGATTTATTTAATTTGGTTCTGTGACGTGAATGACAGAACTCATTTTACAATATTTGTCGCACTCAAATACACTATCGCTTTCGTTTCGTTTTTCCACTTAAATTTTAACAGTGGCTGCAAAACGCGATCTGTTTGAATGATTCTATCACTCATGTTTCACCGCAGCTTTTATAGGAGAGGCTAGCGGCTCGCTAAGCTTCTAGTCATCTATACAAGACCTATTGCTTTTGGTGTTTATTTGACTATCGAATGAATGATTGTGTATAGGTAGATGTATATTTCTGAATAGTTTGAATTGCTTGTTTTTAGGTAGCTGAATAGTTTATAATTAGAAGACGAGTATGGACATAAAGGTTCGTGTGTGCGCTTGTTTTTTGCAGTTCTTTGCCCTTTGACAGCGTTTTTTTTTTGCTTTTATGGTACAATGCAATTTGGTGATTTATGTGAATTTGTGAATCCATTGTTCGTTGTGTGAATTTTCCAAACAAAAGATCGCATAATCCACGAAACAAGACTGAGACCGATAAATTGCATACATTTTTTTTATAAAATTAAATGTCAGCTTCAAAACAAGCAAACTGCATCAAATTTATTCAAAAAACCAAGAAATCAAATAAATTCTCTCCATATTGATTTCTTTGTCAATATTCCCTGCATCGTCTCAAATTAACTAAACTAACTAAACGACCACAGCTTATTCACTGCGCCCAACCCTCTAATTTCATCACAATTCGAATCAATCAATCCATCCCTATCTGATCCCCAAGTTCATCTCACACCAACCAATATCATCCTAATATACTATCATCATCGCAACCATCGTCATCGACATTGTACAAACAATTTCGCTGTCAATTCGAAAACAAGTTCGTCAGTCAATCTACGAAAAATCCAAATTATCTACATTACGGGCATACAAGTTGATACTTTTCGCGAAATCAAAACAACGAATTGCCATCTTCGATCAAAACATCGACGAACTGTCGACGGAGCGTCGAAAGTCAGCCGAGGAAAATTGCCAGAGGGCAAAATAGTTGTGTTGAGTTGTGTCGCATCAACAAAGTTCATCGGAAAAATTCAATAGCGAACTCCCTGATTGCCTTAAAACGATGACGGTCTTTTGCCCGTCCAATAGATTCCGCTCAACCAACATCCACCACAAATTCGAGACAATACCAAGAGACACGGCGGGGCGGAGGTAGAAAATAGCGAAAACATATCGCAGTGCATTTACTATATTACTCTGACGAATTCAAATATCCTTGGAGTTTGGTTTCGGGCGAGCGAAACTAGAAAAGGGCGGAACGACCTGCAATCCTCCAGTCGTCTACTCAGTCTTCGCGTACGAGATAAGATTTTAAGATTTCTGCTCGCTACCTAACAACTGCTGTCTGCCACATCTCAGCGATGGAGCCCGTCGAGCCACACATGCAAAACATTTCGTGAAAATGCTACTACCCATTGATTGATGGAAGATCCCGCTGAGAAATCTTATGATAATTTTATGGGATTGCCGCGAATTGAAATCGTATCGAGTATGGAGATATGTGGAAGCACAGAACGAGCCAGTCAGCTAGCAGTAGTCTTGTGTACGATTTCGCTGAGACGGCAAGGAGCGAGGCTGAAACGAACGAGGAGGCAGGGGTGAATGATTTCACAAGGAATTGGGATCTACACGTCTCCTGGTGGCTTTCTTATGGACCATTTGGCTGAAGTTTATGCGCTGGATTTCGGTTATGATTAGATTTGAAGTTTGCAGATAATTTAAGATTGTGTATGTGGACGATAAGTGATTTCGAACGTAACTTAGTTGCATGCGAAAAGCTCAGTATTATGACTTGAAAATCTTGCAGGTAACAAAAATCACTTAAGATTCAATACCACAAGAAATATCCAGAAAACGAAATTACATTGACGAATTAAAACGCAGTGTACATTTCTAGCCTTCAAAACTCAATGCCTAAAATCACGCACCAGCCAACCAACCACCATTCAAACTTTATGCACTTCCGGCAACTTTTTTTACTTTCAGCTCTGAAAACTCTCAAAGTGTCCTTTTCATCTTTGATTCAAAAAAAAACAGCCCCATAAGTAGATATATAATGGCGGTTCTGGACCCTCATCCTCATCCTCCTCCTCTGAGGAGGGTGACGTCACTGAGGAGGATGACGTTAATGTGGAGGATGACGTTGATGTGGAGGATGACGTCACTGAGGAGGATGACGTTAATGCGGGCGATGACGTTAATGCGGGCGATGACGTTTGCGAAAGCGTGGGAATTACGATGATGTCATTGTGGCCTTGACCGTCTTATTTAAATTGGGAATTTCCAAGCGCTAGCCATTATCGCAAAGCGTGTGAATTTTATTGATAACAACATTTCACAGATGTTAACGTTTTTTATAATCATGTGACCTTAACCGTCCTATTAAAATTGGGATGAATGGCTAAATTTCACGATTATCGCATAGCGTTTGAAATAATTAGACTTTGATAACAGCATATGAATTTCACAAATGTTATTGTTTTTTATAGTCATGTGCTTGTGTCTTCAAATTTAATTATAGCCTATGGGGAGTGAATGACTTTGAATTTCGCAACAAGAGAAATGCTAACGTTTTTTATAGCGAAGATGGGGTCATGTGACCTTGATCGTCATAGCGCCGGCGATTGAAATAATTAGAATTTTATTGAGCGTTTGAAATAATTAGAATGACAACAAATGAGTGAGAAATGTTATTGTTTTTTGTCATATGTTTGGGTCTTTGACCGTTTTATGGGGTGAATGGCTTTGATTTCGCAACATGAGAAATATGACAACAAAGGAATTTCACTTGAGAAATGTTATTGTTTTTTTGTCATATGTTTGTGTCTTTGACCGTTTTATTAAAATTGGGGTGAATGGCTTTGATTTCGCAACATGAGAAATGCTAGCGTTTTTTAGCATAAAGTGAAATTTTGATTGAATGAAAGATTGCCTGTTAGGTAACAAATGAATATTTTATTGTTATTTCGTTTACATCATAGGTTATTCATTAACATATACAAATATATATTAATACAATTTTGAGCAGAACAACGGATATTAGGTTTTTTAAATTGATGTATTTCACAATATATTGTAAAATTTTCAAGATCGCTTAGCCTAGGTATTTCAAGCTGCACTATTTTAGTGGTTGGGAGGTATTGTTTGATGAATCGTTCTTTGGTATCTCCTTTAACGTATATAGTGCAGTCGGAGTAGTGGTTCAGTATCATTGGTAACTGGTTATAGTCCATGTTGCCATCAGTCCAGCACAAACCATTTATGTTTTCGACTTCAAATTGGTTTTGTTGGCATGCTTTTGCGGTTAGCTCTTGATGCGGATAAGGTGGAGCGAAATGGTAAAGTATTGGGCATACCGATCCAAAAGGAAGAATAGCAAGTTCCTTGATAAAATATTGCCTGGAATTCCCCGAAACGAATTGAATGTCGAATATATACTTATTCATGTTGATGCTGTTGCTGTTGATGGTGTCGATAGTACGCTTGAAATGAGCAAATAAACTCTCCAGTTTATGTATATATCGCAGCCGGATTGCTACTTAGGATTGGTTCTTTGTTGTTGTTGTTGTCGTGCAACGCTTTGATAGAAGTATGTATTGCCTCATTAGCTTAAAAACATATTTTGTGTCTGTATGGTAATAGTGGCAAATACATGTATCAGCCCCTGATTTGATGTTCGAATCAGACCATTCACATGTTTGGTAATGCACCCCGTATTTACTGCATACTTTTTCGCCCATGTTTCGATATTTAGAGATATATTCTTCAATAATTGATTGATGTTCGGGGAAAATGTTGGGATATTCTTCCAGGAAGTGTTGCAGGATCATTGCTTCGAAAATCTGATATTGAACTGATCGCGTCAAGTTTCGATTGAATTATGACGAATATTATGAGATGTTCATGCTATAAGTTTGCTTCATTGATTTAATGTCGACTACAACCTCTGTACGGTATGTTGGATCATGTTGTTTGACATATTCTACCTCTCCATTGCTTAAAATTCTCTCAGCATCGAACTGATGATATTCATAACAACTAATATTGAGAGTTCGCTTAGCATAATTGCTGTCGTAAGTGCATCGAACATTAATAGATCTATCACCATCAAATTGTAGGAGAAAATGTCTGTAAAATTTGTTGGAACTTTCAATAATTCCAGCTATGTCCCGTTCTTTTCTTATCAAATCTGACCTAAAACCTGCAATAGCTTCCTCAGCTGTGACGTATTTTGTTTCGACGGTAGATGGTTCAATAGTTGTTGCTGCTGGTATAGTTGTTTCTGTTGTAGCTGCTGTCTCGCTTTCGCTATCATTAAGAGGTGTATCAATAACGCTCGTTGTATTGCTGGCTGTTAGTAGTCGAAACGATAAACCAATTTCAACTGTATTGTTACCAGGCAGACTGATGTTGAAATTCAGGCTACGAGTGCTATCGCTGGCGAGGTCTATTTCAGGAATTGGGATCACCGCAGCACGGCTTTGTAGATACAAACTACATGCCAGCACTAATAATATGCATAAAAATTTCATTGTCGTCCAGTCAGTTTGAAAACAGAATAATGACTACTACAAATGATCATAGACCATGCTATTTAAGTCTAAATGCGAAACAGGAAAAAGAAAATGATCCGCTAGTATTTTTTCTCTTACAGCTTAAGCTGAAGAATCTCTGAATGTTTCCCCATGCCGTCATCCATAGATTCGGGGTTTCGTTTGCTGGTATCTCTACGCATTCTCTCTTTGATTTCCGCTTCCTCACTTTCTCTCTCCAGACGCAATCTGTAGAATGTTTCGCCTCGATACCATTCATCGCTATAGTTGAAGGGGCATCCGTTTGGAAATTTATTAAGTGATTTGGAGCTTTTAAAGCCGCTGATTGTTGTTCCCATTAGAACGATATCACCTCCTTAAATAGAAACGCTGCCGTTACGTAACTTGTAACGATAAAGAATATAATCATACTCACCAAATGCTTGAATCTGAACGTGCTGAAATGGCTCGAAATTGAAAAGATCATTGAAATTCTTGGGAATAGGTTCACCATTTCGTAGTCTTAGCGCTACTGATTTTGAACCATCGTGAGGAGTCATGTGCAACTCAAAAAATCCGCCAGTCAATGTTATATTGATAATTCGAAAAGATAACCACACATGCTCACAGATACAATATTCAGTATTACTTCGAATTACTTCGATCCAAAACATTTTTTCTTTTTTCACCACCAAGCTCCCTTCCAAGAATGAGCACTTTTCATCTTGTTTATTATTATTTATATATACACATCCAGGCAATGAAAAAAACTAATTTTGTATCAAAAGCTGCATTTATTACTCTCTATGAATTTCGTACATTGCATATTAACTAGTAAATGTTGAAGAGTATTGGGGTCTGATGATGAGTCAGCTGTTTAACCTATAATGGGAAATAATTAATGATAGAAAAAAACATTCTCTTAATTCACTTACTATTTTAATGAGCCAATATTTGCGTTGTTAGAGGATTGTATGTAAATAGCTTATCATGTAGCAGTAGGCAGTATGCAGAGGTGTTTTCAGGAATGTTTTGCGATGTCTGGAATTCCACTCGAACATCCACGGGACCTGCTTTAATTGCTTCATTTTGCCGAGAGCAATCGATAACGATGAGAGGCGCGATTGATTTGAATTGTTCGCGACTTATCAACGGTTGCGGTGATTTATTGTAGTAAGATGATTGGAATTTGCAATACATATCGTACAGTAATGCAAACTGATCCTTATCAAATTTAATGTTCAGATCCTGGTATGGGTAAACTTCCGAGTTTAAATGAACTTTGAAATTCGTCAAGTGACATGAATCAAATTTAGATGCGTCTTTTGCCTTGTCATTTTTTCGGGCAGTTTGAAAAGCGAATATTACATAGCGCGGCTTTTCCATTTGATTTGATGTTTTGATTGGCCAGGTATGATGCGTTGTTTGCGGAACCGATGGCAGTTCATACAAGTCCCATGATCGAAAAGCAATGTCTAGAAAACGATCGGCTTCGGTTATTTTCAGCAAGCCGAGCTTATCTTGATCAGACACGGTAACGTGAGGCATATGCCATTGCAGCTTGGAAATCTTCATTGAACATGGCGGTTCGGTTTTGCAAAATTGTGAATTCAGGTCAGTTCTAGAACGAATCAGCACCAACTCATGTCGTGCATTCATTATAATTTTTTTGAAATCTTCTGCAAAACCTAATAGCATTTTCAGTGGAATGCAAAAATTAAAAGTCGCATCTGAATTTATGCTTAAATTAGTGATCGACCAGCATGCGTTAAGTAGCATTTTGCTCTCATTCTCTGACAAAGATATTTTGTTTTTGATTGTCGACGTCAAGCCTGGGTTTTTTGCACGATCGATTTCGATGCCATTCAGTTCGTAGCGGATTTCTTCAAACAAAAAAGCGATCGCGTTATTCGTTAAATGAACTTCGTCAGGTTTCACGATCGCATCTCCTTTGAATATTTGTCTCTCGATGTAGACAAGACTCTCGCACGGCAGCAAAAATAGATCTTGGTTTTGAATTGCAATACGAATTTCATCATTGTTGTTAAAAGCATTAACGAATGGCGAGTAGCTATGGTATTCGATTTTTGATATGCTGTTATCATAGCTAACACTTTCCGCCACTTGTAGTATGTCGGCCATTTTGTATAGAATTCAATTTTTCTTCAATGTAAATCCTTGTGATATGAGAAACTTTTTATTATAAGCCTTTAAAGGAGTTCTTCTTCTTCTTCGTTGAATTTTCGTTGTTTGATGTTCAAGAGATGCTGAGTGAATGCCATCAATCGTGTATGCTCTGGGGTTTTTATTCACAATTCTATTATAAACCTGCATAGTCTATCGGTTTCAAATGAAGTCTTATTGTTATGTTTTCTCCTCTAAAATTCACTAGATCCCCGTCCTGATCCACAAGCTTCAGCGTGATTGTACTTATCCGTCTGGAGTTCACCGGTAAATATATCACATTTTTCGGAACCTCAACTATTTTATACCCTGGTGCAACTTTCGGAGAAAACTCATGGACTGTATGCACTTTGGAACTATTGGAATATGACCCGGAAATGATATTGCATTCCACACGAATCGCATTTACTTTGATTATATTGACCGGCAAGTCGGATTTATGGATGACGTTCGGTGTAAGCACTTGCTTGCTGAAGCCCAATAGTGATCCAATGGAATTCAACCTATTGAAATATATTGCCGCATTGCTTTTGATTTCCACTTGCAGTGTATTGTTATTTGCATGCAATGAAACTTGCAAATTCTTCTTCGACCTGCCCAAAACTGTTTTTATATACTTTGCGATATCATCAATCTCGTATGATCCTATTGGTATTTCAATCACCGTGTTGTCAATATGAAATAAGTTGTTGTTTGTATCGACGTTCGGTATCGAGTTATAGGTTTGAAAATCGACCATCCCACATACATAATCTGTTTGCAGCTCTAGAATGGGAAAATAGTCCACGCTCAACACTGATTTGTCTCCGGTGAAACTTAATGCATAAGACATGACTGTATGAAATAAAATAACTGATTTTCATGTAAACAAGCTTTATTTATACGATTCATCTTCACATTGTTTTCGTAATAAGAACATTAAGCATAAGTGACCACAAATTACTGTGTTATAGTCCTGATAACGGTCATGATTATATTTGATGTTTCGTCCAAGATACATAATGATTTCATTCGATGGTTGAAGATTGCCAAAGCTGTCAAAGTACTCAATGTTTTGGTTATGCTTGCTATATGCTACCCAATGTGTTCCCGGTCCAGATGAGTTGTCCAAATTCACTATTCCTCGTTCACATAGCCATGGTTTCGTAGGTAAAGTATCACGCATGAATACTCCTCTAAAATGTGTAATATGCCGTTTGCAAAATTCATTCAATTCATTTTCATTTAGCGGTCTATTGGGTAGCTTCTCTATTAGTTTTTTGAAGGCTTCAGGTATAGTCCAAGCCCCTTTTTATGCGGCCTCAAATAAATGCCACGACCTACCGCAACTTCCTCCATTCTTTTATTGTGTCGAATAGCTTCTTCTAGTTTTTTCTTAGCACTTTGAGCAGAATGAATGGCGTTAGCTACCGCTGAACCACCTCCAATCAAAGATCCTATAGCAGCTAGTATAGGGATAATAGGCAACACTCCTCCAGTTTTCGGAATAGGTATAATCCTAGGAATTTGCATGGGTTTCTTTCGATTTTTAAGAACGGTTTTGACTGCGTCGGATGCGATTTGAATTGCTTCCGATGTACTTTGTGGGTTGCGTAGTTTTAGTATATGTCGCGCTTTTCTGACCACTTGTTTATAAGATGGTATTTGATATTTTCTCGCATTGCTTTTTTTCACCCGAGAGCCTTTCTTCTTCGTCTTCATTTGCGATGAGTGTCCCATTCCAGCTTTTGCTTTCGCATTCATCAAATTTGTCACAAGCCAAGCACTGGTGCGTTCACCCAAACTTGCTTCTCTTGATTTAACTCGTTCCCACGCCTTTCCCGCTAAAATTCGATCGGCAATATTTCGGTTTTGAGTATCTTTATGCGTAGAATATGCTATATCATGTTCTTTACAGGCCTGATCCAAAGGATTTACACCTGGATCACCTCTTTGTAAACGTTCTTTTAACTTTGTACCAGGGCCACAATATTGATAGCCGGGTATGTGCAGTTCAACTGGGAGCCTGCTTATAATAGAATTTAGTAGGCCGCTGCCTTTTGCCGACTTCTTTCGATTGAACGACTTTCTACCAATGATGTTGTTATGAGTAATCATATCACTTATATACTTTTTCAGCACACACTAATGTTTCAGTCAGAAGCATAAATCGAATGGCAGCAAAGCTATATAAACAAGTGTTTTTATAAATGTTTGTACAGTCAACGGAGAAAAATGCGATTTATCAAACAGCGTGAATCTCTACCAGTCAAAAATATCTCAATTACTGAGGGGCAGAATGAACATAAGCATGGCTCCTTACTACCAAATAGCATTCGGTCACTGATTGTTGGATCATCAAACTGCGGGAAAACTAATTTAATGCTTACTTTAATAACCCACCAAAATGGCCTGAAATTCGCAAATCTCTACATTTATTCAAAGTCTTTGCAACAACCAAAGTATCAATATTTAAGTCAAGTTCTTGATCGAGTAAAGAGCATAGGCTACTACACGTTTTCAAACAATTCGGAAATAGTTCCTCCAGAACAAGCAAAATCCAACTCTGTATTCATATTCGATGATGTAGCATGTGAGCGCCAGCATAATATACGAGCGTACTTTAGCATGGGAAGACATCAGGATGTTGACAGCTTTTACCTATGTCAAACATACACTAGAATTCCTAAGCATTTGATACGAGATAACGCCAATCTCATTATAATCTTCAAGCAGGATGATATGAACCTGAGACATATATACAACGATCATGTTAATAGTGATATGACATTCAATCAATTCCGTAACGCATGCGGTGAGTGTTGGCAAAACGATTATGGCTTTCTAGTGATCGACAAGAACTGCAGCGTTGAAAGAGGAAGATATCGGAAAGGGTTCGATACTTTTATTCAATTATAAAAGCTAGCGATATTGCAAATTTGGAATTAGTTTAACACTTACTTTGAACTTGAACGGAACCGCTCAACAGAGTCTATCAGCTTAAGATCAGATCATCAGATCGCCAATTAGCACCAGATCAACAGTTTAACAGATAAACAGCTCTGTTGAACTGGTAAACAGACCAGTTGAACCGAAAAAACAGCTCTATTGAGCAGATGAATATGACGATTAAACTTTATAAAAAAAATGGAGGTCATAAGAAAACTAGGACAAAAAAAATCTTGAATGAACAATTAATCCAAGATATTGTTAAAACTTCCAATATCATACGAAAAAAGTTTAATTCGCTAAAGTCTGGCAAGGAAATCAGCTATAAGAAACTAGAAGAAGATTTGAAACCAATTACGGAACCTCTGAAAGAGCTTGTAAAGAAATCAGCTGATCCCTTGAACGCTCCCATAGTTAAAAAAGAAGAACCAAATGATGAAGATACATTTATCAAGAGCCGCGAACCAGATAGTCTAATGCAAACGAGCGATGAACTTTATAATACAGTTTCGACATCAACACCGATTAAACAAGAGCTTCAATCCTCTACAAATACAGATGTTTCGAAGTATATACAATCGATTGGTAAAAAAACTTCCGATATTAAATATGGAGTATTCATCGATTCCAATACTCATAAGCTGAAAATTGGCAACTCATTCATAGATTTTATGTCTGATAATACGGTACATGTAGCGGATAGAACGTATGATGGTACTGTTGGTTTATTTGAACTGTTATTCAAGAAATATCCTGAAAATTATACTAGACTCGATTTGGATGCTTATAAAGATATATTACATAGAACTAATGCATTCTTTCGAAACTATGATAAAAATGAACAAGTATCTGGGAGCAAGTCATTTAAATATAAGAAAATTATCAAAAACCTCATTAAAAATGTTAGCTTGCATGAAGGCGAAGGATTGATGCACCTTCCTAAAGAACGTATTGATTATATTTACTGGGACGATCCCAATGAACTGGTTGAACGATTACGCTTATTACTAGGATCAACCCAGGCTGGGAACAATAATCATCATAACGAGATTGCCTCCATTATTGAAGAGTTGCGCGAGAGTCAAATCATTATTTAAGTATTATCGAGGTAAGTTTCTTCAATCATTCTTGCTATGAGTGTTGATAAGTTCGGACGTATTTCCGTAGGTCACGTTGTTGAAGGACCCCAAGGTTTACGAGGCCCGGCCGGTGAGGGATTTAATCTAACAGCAGATGGTGACTATGATATCAAATCCAAGCGTTTGAAAAGACTTGCTGAACCGATTGATAACAACGATGCCGCAACAAAACAGTATATTGATACAAATTTAACAACGTCCCGCAACGAAGCACACGACTTCTATACAAAGATTGATCAAGCAAATTCTAAACAATTCACTGAAATACGAAAACTTATTACGGATCAGAGTAAACTATCACAATCTATGATTATTGATAATAGTGATAAAGTTAAGCAGGCAAATTTATACCATCAGGCTGAAACACAACAGCTGATCAACGATCAGTATGAGCTTATCAAACAGCAGAACGAGCTATTAGAAAAGCGGATAGCTGATATGTATTCTAGTAGTAAGGAGAGAATTGAGCAAGTTTATATAAACATAATGCAAGAAATGACAAAACTTTACACTCAAATAAGCGATAAAAAACGAGCGTGATGAGTAAAACTCACATTGTTGACGAGCTACACAAGCCCGCAAGAAAAAATTTCAAAAGACGGCATGTAATAATAAAAGGATTGGATGATCTATGGCAAGCTGATCTAGTTGAAATGGGCGCTTACCGATCTGAAAACAATGGATATTCATTTCTACTTACCGTAATTGATACTTTCTCAAAATATGCATGGGCCATACCAATCAAAAACAAAACTGGAATAGGAGTCAAAAACGCCATGCAGTCTATTTTCAATAGTAGCGGTGGTAGAGTGCCGAAGAACCTTCAAACAGATGACGGAAAAGAATTTTTCAACCAAATCTTTCAGCATCTGATGGAAAAATATAATATTAATCATTACTCAACATTTAGCATAAAAAAAGCATCGATTGTGGAACGCTTCAATAGAACTCTGAAAAATCTGGTTTGGAGGCAATTCAGTGCAAATGGTACATATCAATGGGTTAAAAACATAAAGGCTTTAACAAATCAGTACAATAAAACTATGCATCGTACGATAAAGATGCGGCCTATTGACGTTAACAAATCAAATGAATCCAGCTTACTATCCTCAGCTTTCAATCATACTAAAACTTATGGGTGGCCGAAATATAAGGTTGGCGAGCATGTTCGCATCAGTAAATACAAGCATCTGTTCGAGAAGGGCTACACACCAAACTGGACAACTGAAATATTTAAAATTCGCCGAGTGCAGCTCACGAATCCAGTTACATACTTACTTGACGACTACCAAGGAAACCCGGTTCGAGGCTGTTTCTATGAACTGGAGCTGAGCAAAACAAAATACCCAAATGATTTCCTGGTGGAAAAAGTTTTGAAGACGAAAGGATCCAAAGTCTACGTTAAATGGCTAGGATTTACAAAAGAACACAATTCATGGATAAATAAGAATGATTTATTGTAACAATTTGGTTGAACTTATCTATAATAAACATTATTTTTTCTTATAATGCTACGTATATTTATTTATTAAACTATTGCCCCATGCTAATGTACTACAAGAATTAGGTATGATGAATCTTTTATCATCATCACCCGATAGGCTTACTTTATTCACTAATCTAGTATAAATAAGATGCTTATCACATCTGAACACATACATTTTGTTAAACATTTTAATTTTATTGTTTTGAGCACATTTAAGAAAGTCTGATGGCTCTATTTCTCTATTTACTACAGATTTTTTTATTCCTTTTATTTTTTTAATGCATGATTCATCGGTAACTATACAATAAGATTTGGCTTTAGTGCCAATGAATTCTGTAATGGGAGCTAGAGGGCTTTCATCCTTAAATTTCCCCAGCACTTTTTTGTTTGCATGTGGAATATTATATGGGTTATCTATGTCATAATTGCTTGTATCAAATAAGCTAATGTTATTTTTAATGTCTTCATAAATATCGGATGTTTCAATGTCGTAGATGAATGAGTCTGTGTCCATATAGAGAAGCTGCGCCCGATCTTTATATTTCTTTTGAATAAAATTATAATGAAAATCGTACATGAGTGTTTTCGATAAATCAAGAATTGCGAACCCGGTATATATAGGCTTTTTATATTTGACATTCACCCGATTCATTTGAATCAAAACCAAATTCTCATTGATTTCTTTACTACTGTGAAAGTAGGGTCTACTTATATAATAATTGGCCCCTTTTTTCTTGCCAATGTTTTCCCAATGGGTTGAAACTTTTACATCAACATGCTTGTCCACGTTTTCCATCGTTTTACCAAAAACGCTGTTGTTCATTAATTTATAAAAGTCTTTTTCGAAATCAGTTGCGGCTTTTGTACGCATTTCGGTATTTAAGTCTATATAAGTTTTTAGCCAGGGTGACTGAGTAAATTCTAATGCCTGGTTTATCTTTACTAATTTAATCCCGGACCGTAAACACTGTTTTAAATTTCTATAATGAATAATATAATTCTGTTTATCAGATTCAGTTGCCAACAATTTTTTGTATTTTGAAGTTTCAAGAGGGGGGACTTGATTTTCTGGGCAAAATGGGAGATCATTATGAGCTGAATGGAGTTCTACTGGATAATGTAAGTCAACAGACAAAATGACACCCTTAGAAGCATCGTCTTCAATACTCATTACATCCAAGCACTCAATTTCATGGTTATTTAGCCAACGGAAGTCGCTTATGGGTAAGTACTGACTCATTGCCCACCCGTAAAGATTATTCGCATCCACATACAAGATGTAGTTACTAGCCAGATTTGAGTCATATTGGGAGATGTATTTGTTATTTGCCCTTGCATGTCTCTTACTGCATTGGCATAGCCCGCCCCTTATCCCACGCTTTACAAACTGGTACATGTCAATATCGGTCAACAATTCCAGCTCGACTTTAGTGCTTTTCAGCATACTATCCCAACTAAGTGAGGGCGCTGTGAAATAATGAGCCGGATCAAGCTTATAGGTCTGCAAGCATACATTTCTGAACTCCTCAAATATATCTGTCAGTAGCAGCACATCTGTGATCAGGTATATATCCGAGTATTGGCCTAGAGTTTGGCAGTTGAATTTTCTCCAAACATTTTGAGCGTGGTCATACTCTGCGTCGGTGATGTTGCTATTTTGCAATGTGCTATAAAACGATGATTTAGCTGGTAAGGATGACTCATTGAGTTTATCGAAACAATCAATGTACTCATAAGGAAAAACACCTTTCTTAACGACAAGTTCAAGCAGCTCATCGTCGTGATGATATCGACGGGTTTCGAAAAATTTGTCTTTGCTGAGGTTTTGGGCAAGTTGGTCTAAACTACAGCTCATGAATCGGTATGAGTCGATAAACCTTAACGCAATGTTTTGTTCATCGATCCTCATGTATTTCGTAAAGGAAATGTATTTTTCCTTATTTTTTGGAATGACACTGATATTACTAGAATCTCCTCCAAAGTTTGGAAATATGAAGTGGGCGTCATAACCACTCAAGTTATGGAAAACAATTGGGATGAACTTGGGCACTCTATAAAGAAGATTGCAATTATTACATGCTGCACCTCGAAATGCTCCAGTTAAATGACAATGATCTCGCACTTTCTGAATTTCCGGACCAAATTTTTGCCCACATATATGACAAGATATAGAGGTTAGAAACTGTGTTTCCTCTGCAGCTGTTATTTGCATTGGCTTATTGTTTTTTAAGATTTTGATTATCTTCTCAACATCGCGCTGCAGCCTAGCCAAGAAAACATCAACACATCCTTCACCCCGAAATATTTCTAGTTTGTTAAGTGATGAATCATAACTACATTTTATATAATATGCAAAACTGAATGGTAAATGCCGATGAGTGCTCTCTGTAAATGAACTTTCAGGGCAAGGTGAACATGAATGGATTGGTTGCAATATAGCTTCGAAATCTGCATAGACTATGAAGGGGACTTTGAGTTGCTTACCGAAATTTTCAAATTTCAATATTTTATCATCATCTGTTGGTAGAATTGTGCGGATTTTATTGCAGTCATGCTCAATATGTTTATTATATCGCTCAATTGTTGTGAATTTTATGAGACAACCATCACATAAATATGATCTATGCTCGTGGTGGGACAATCCACTTCTCACCAATCGGCTTAGATTTTTTATCCAGCAGTAATGGCCATTACTACCACTATCGTTCTCAATATAGAGTAAATTTATGTGCTGCTCTTGTCTATTTTTAGAATAATAAAATGGGCCAATAATTGAACCGTCCCTCCACCCATAAACGTTGACACTTATCCCATTCGTTTGTTCAACAATGGGGATATCGTCCAAACAAATCGGCATACTAACACCCTCCAAGTTTAAAACACTCGAATAAGATGGGTATGAGCTGATGCGGTCACAGTGTAGTTCAGCAGGATATAAAGCTGAAACTATAGCCCAGGCAAAGCATGAATCATCAGAGTTTTTAATATTAACGCATGCTTTTTTCAAGACAACTTCTTTTGGCAGTGGTAAATAGGATCCCCCGTGAAATGGCTCATATTTATTAATGTTGACTTGTAAGTAGAGAACCTGCTGGAATGCCCATCCACTATCCCGCTCTTGAAACTCTTCACTTTTCTTTAAAATAATAGCCGAAAAATTCTGATACACTTCATCAAGGTCGCATCCGATAGTAACAACAACATTTTTGGTATTAAACGATTTCAAATCACTCGAGCTATTTTCTTTGTTCACATCGAATTTAATGTAAATTGCAAACAGTTCTACATTGACTTTCACCGTAGTAAGCTCATGAAATTGATTTTGCAATAGTTCTTTGAAACAATTATTCTCTCCTCTCAAAAACTCCTCAATGCTTGATTTCTCATTTGCATTATTAATCTGGTATGAAGCTATTCGACTTGCAAATGCTTGCGAAATTTTTTTCACCTTCTCGTCTTGAACATTATTGATTTTACCGACATTTGTTTTATGTAAATTACTCCTTAGATGATTTTTAAAATATGATTTTATAATGTCTTTTTCACAAATATGACAATGCATACTATCAGCATTATCATGCTTTCTTTTGATACCTCTACTCTGAACTTCCACCACTTGATTATTTTCGGACATAGACTCATTCAACTCAAGATTAGAGCTCTCGCGATCTACCTCTTTAGCTGGGGACACTTTTACATTTGATGAGCTACCTCTATTATGTTTTAACTTAATATGCCTTTTTAAATTCCACGAATTAGTGAAACCTACTTTACATAAACTACATATGGACTTTTTTCGTTCATGTACACTCTCAATGTGACGCTTCAAATTATCTGATCGGTTAAAACTTTTGCTACAATTGGGGCAGTCAAACATTATAGATTATATGCAATAAAATTTTATTATATACTTGATCAAATATAAAGAGTATATATATATATATATATATAATAATAATTAAAATATGTGTCGCGATGATGTTGAATCTCCCGGAACTATCAATGTTTTCCACTGCGAGTAAATTGTGTCGTCAATAGTGTCTTCGTCGTTCGCATAAAATTCCGGCTTCTCTATTTCATCGACTGGGTTCTTCGCAACAGATTTTCCAATGTCAACCAGATGTAAATCGTAGATGCCTGCACTGTCTTTGACTAGACCTTTCGATGTAATCGCTAACGAACTTTGGCTTATAATTTCCAACGTTTCCCCAATTAGCTTGTTGTACCGGTCAGGCAAGAACAGTACGTTCTCTTCCAATTCAAGGCAAATTTTTTCGCCAAATTTTGTTTTCTTCACGCTACCATTCAGCACTTTGTACAGCTGGTTAATAACCAAGTCTTTTATGCTAATACAAGGCTTAAAATATCTCGCGATATCGTTGAATGCTTGTATTGCTTCTATTTTGGCTTTTTTTATAGTAGCGTCCCGATTATTGCCTACCGAGCTAAATGGACGTTTTAAACCTGGAAGCGGAAGAAAACTACTTTTTTATTTCCAATCTGCTTCACTGGCTCAAATTATTTTCATACAGACACACACATAAACAACCATATACGCATGGCTATATAGAGGCACAATTTTAACCGATTTCAATATTTTTTTTTTACGCTAACTCTAACTCACTAACTCTATATATAGAAAATTGGTACTTACCAGCTGATTCCATAATTAATTAATTAAGCACTTTAACACTTTTTAATATATTTGTTACTAGCACTTTGCAGTCACTGGCACTAAACGTTTCTGATGTAAATGCTTGCAAACAGCCTCCTTTTAAAGCAATCTCTTATCACGCAACTACACTTTTTTTACACGTTGTATCATATTGTCGTATAGTTCTCATTGACCGGAAATCCTATTCTCTTATCATGCACATGCTAAAAAACGCATTTCTCATGTTGCGATATTCGTTTGCTGCTATCAATGAAACTCAAGTTTTTTCATAGTCACTGCTTTTTTTTACACGCTGTACCATTGTTGAGACATTCTCATTCACCGGATATCCTATTCTCTTATCACGCTCATGCTAAAAAACGTTAGCATTTCTCATGTTGCGAAATCAAAGCCATTCACCCCAATTTTAATAAAACGGTCAAAGACACAAACATATGACTATAAAAAACAATAACATTTCTCAAGTGAAATTCCTTTGTTGTCATATTTCTCATGTTGCGAAATCAAAGCCATTCACCCCATAAAACGGTCAAAGACCCAAACATATGACAAAAAACAATAACATTTCTCACTCATTTGTTGTCATTCTAATTATTTCAAACGCTCAATAAAATTCTAATTATTTCAATCGCCGGCGCTATGACGATCAAGGTCACATGACCCCATCTTCGCTATAAAAAACGTTAGCATTTCTCTTGTTGCGAAATTCAAAGTCATTCACTCCCCATAGGCTATAATTAAATTTGAAGACACAAGCACATGACTATAAAAAACAATAACATTTGTGAAATTCATATGCTGTTATCAAAGTCTAATTATTTCAAACGCTATGCGATAATCGTGAAATTTAGCCATTCATCCCAATTTTAATAGGACGGTTAAGGTCACATGATTATAAAAAACGTTAACATCTGTGAAATGTTGTTATCAATAAAATTCACACGCTTTGCGATAATGGCTAGCGCTTGGAAATTCCCAATTTAAATAAGACGGTCAAGGCCACAATGACATCATCGTAATTCCCACGCTTTCGCAAACGTCATCGCCCGCATTAACGTCATCGCCCGCATTAACGTCATCCTCCTCAGTGACGTCATCCTCCACATCAACGTCATCCTCCACATTAACGTCATCCTCCTCAGTGACGTCACCCTCCTCAGAGGAGGAGGATGAGGATGAGGGTCCAGAACCGCCATTATATATCTACTCCCATATCTTTCATTCACCCCTCCGTATCTAGCTTCATTTCCATTTTTATTTAAATCTACATTTTTTGTAAATTAACTCAAACTCAATGAATAGGAATGAACAGTGAACGCCTTTACCTCGAGTCATCTAATTAATGTAAGAGGTGTCTTAAACGAAATCACATGTTCTCATTTCGGAAAGCGGACGTTACTGCTGCTACACGCCCATCTTTTAAGCCTGATTATATCGCCCAATTAGATAATTGAAAAGAAAAAAAACACACCGATAGCACGCAGCGGTCAGGGGTAAGATGGGGTGGCGGAGATAGCACGATTACGGAAAAAAAACTGAGCTCCAGGTCTAATTATCGTAGTGATCATCAATCATGTCGTGGTAGGTCTATATGGAGATATGTTCGTGCACGCGTAGAAAAGAGTCAATCAACTTACACATGTCCTTCCCTTGTGCTTGCCCGTACATTGCACCCCTGTACATCCGCCGACAACCGTACACATGTAACATACATCACTACAAAACTTTATGCGATTCCGTAATGAGACATTCACGTAATAAGTACTCGACTAGGAGTGGGCCACGGGGAGGATAAGCTGCAGCCCCAAGTACGAATGGGTCTGCTTTGCTTGGCCTGGGGATGTGAAATGTTAATTAATGAGAGTAACGTTTTTCTGTGAGTTTGGACACGACTGTTTTTGATGCGGATGCTGCTGGTGAGAGGGAAGAATTGGAGGTGGCTGCCTACTGCAAAAGTTATCTGATAAGGTGATCTCGCCCTGGATCCAAGCTAATCATGGTAAAACCTGGCAAGGTAGTAGTTGCTTCGGTGGTTGTTCTGAGCGAAAGAAGGTTCCCGAAAGCTGAACATGAACAGCACGGAACGCAGTCGGCGAGCGAGATAACGTCAGAGTAGGCCACGCGAATTACTCTGGGGTGGATATAACTGGCAACGGGCTGGAGTAGCTAACGTATGCCTCCATTCGACCAACCCACAGATGATCCGTTGGAAGACGCGAGACCACTTTACTCCACTTTTAATTAACGGAAAGTGGTTCATTAGAGCTTATTCATTAAAGCTGGGAGTAATTAGTGAGCTCTAATGAATGCTTCCATTATAATGTCTCGAAAGAGAGGTTGCCTGAAATGGTGTTAAATGTGTATACATTCGGAATGAGAGATTGTAGCAGTGAATGAGTGGTAGGTAGTCTCAGAGTGTGGTACTTCAGCCTTGTGTTTTGGTTTTGCAGCAGTACTGATGCTGGGCAACGTGAAGCTGCGATATAACAGCCTGAGGACGAACAAGAATTGTTTCCGAACGGACGATAGTAGCAGAAATGTGAGATTAGTCATTCGAAATAAAAGGCAGTGTGGTGTTGCCAGGTAGGATGCGATAAATTTATGGTGGCATGATAACGCTCAAGCAATGTTCTACATAAAGTGGAAAAATGTTTGATGTTGACCAATAGAAAACTCTTTAAACGTCAGTGTGTTTTCAATCAGAATAAAGATTCAAAAATTTTTAACTTATATTACTTGACGTGACAAAATCTATCAAAATAAATTGAGCGCCCAGTGTGGGTATCAACAGTAGGTCACGTGTTGGTTTACATAGAAATGTGTTATTTTTGTGCTATTTACCTGGACCTGCATTCTAAGCTGTGGCTAAGGGGGTGAATGTGTATTAATTACGGGACTCCGCAAAAAGATGGATGTATTGGGCCACAGATATATCTTTCGTTTATAATCATATATACGTCTCTTACAAATGTAATGGTCTCTCCCAGAATCGAATGCTTCGCAAATAATGATGTTCAATGATATGAATATAAATAAAAAAATCTCTGAAATTTAGTTTTGTTCAACAAGCGGTATAAGCAAAATTTTTTCAAATAATATTTTCTGAATGATCTTTACTATAAATTCACTGTGTTCGTTCTATGTTTGAAATAAAGTATCTAGCTAGCAAATGTTTTGTTTGTTCATCTATGAGGATAAAGTGGATCACATTGAACACCATCCGCTTTTTGAGAAGGCAAAACAGCTTCTTTTAAGTGGGTCAATATTTTTTAAGATATTATTTTATAATTTTTAAATTATTAAACATTGTAAGGTACCTAATTTTCATGATCTTTGATCTTTAATTGACCGCAAAAGATTTTGTAATGCAGTTCCCACACTACGTTTTTCATCCCAAAATAAATTTTAGACACCGTTCTTTGGAATTCGTGGCCTCCTAATCGAAGAGGGCCAAGACAATCGCCCCTGATGCTCTGGGCATTCCATACAAGCTTCGGTAAATTTAAAACACATTTTCACATCGCTCTAGTCACCTGTAGAGCCTAGAATTATATATTCTAACGCATGAAATATACTGGCACTACTGGCATTATCTATTTTCTAAAAAAATATACTATCTACAACCATACGAAACTGCGGAAATCATGAACCACTCGACAAAATAAAAACCCACCGTACAATTGCCTAGTGGCATTCAGCGCTTGAAAACCAACCCTTAACAGAAATTTATATGATGTGTGCCAGTGACTTTAGCGCGGACACTCGACGAAGAAAAATGTGATGCTTCACTTGAAAACAAATCTCTCCCAAACTTTTATGCCAACAACTTTTATGCCAGCCCCCTTCCTACCCAGCATCCCAATCGTTCAAAATATATAACTTAAAATCCTGTTCATGTCATTCGACGATGATGAGACAGCACTACCGAAAGTGTGCAAGGACTGCTACTACTGGATAAGTAAGCACCTAACTCAGCCGACACTTATTAAGATCTACATCGCACTCTGCTTGACGTCCCTCTTTAACATCCGAGTAGAATCACTTTTCGGTGCCTTGCTACTTTTTAATTGACTCCCTAATTAAAACTAGAGGCTTTCGAGTACGCTCATAAAAAGGAGCACTTGTCACCGCATGGAGTTGTTGTCGATAGGACCGGGTGAAGCGGACAAGGACAAGATAGTCGACGAAGTGACGACAGCAAGAAGCATCATCGATGAGCAGCACATACCTCATCTTTACTCAAACTCTCCACTCAACTACTCCAATTATCCAGTGTGTGTGTATGTGTGTGTGTGTGTGTGTGTGTGTGTGTGCGTTGTATAAGGTTTCAGGAGAAAAGCCATAAAAAGAGAAACAGGCAGACCAGGCGATATTTATTCAATTTAACTTTTTTAATTGGAACAAACAAAACGAAGGATGTACCAAATTAGTAGCGTAGTTAGTTCACAGCTTTACGAAGACGGGCCTGAAAAGCAAGAGGTTGTTGGTGGAGCTCAAAAACGAAGAAAAGGCTGGCCAACAAAATACAGCTCATGTAGTTAGTGGAGATATCCTTAAAATTAACAAGGATATACCAACGAAACATTATTACTTTTCTACGTTCCGCTGTTATTCCAATTAGGGTACAAGAACCCAGTACGAAAAGTGAGAGGCTGTGGTAATGGAGGGATCGCAAACTGGAATGAGAACATTCTGCTGTGTATAAGGTTGGGCTTGTTGATTGGATGCTGAAGCATGTGTTAGGCAATGGAGTTCGTAATTAATTTTGAAAACTTTTAAATATTACAAACATGAAAACATTTTCGCATTAGACTTGTTTGTGGTTGTTTTAACGTCATAAACGTAATTGAACTTTGCTTTTGGAGCGAAACGACGAGATTTTAATAATCGTTCGTTTTCTGAACAGACGTGATTTCAAATATTTCTACGAAAAATATTCATGATTTTAATGGAAGGGATGTTATCGGAAGAGAATGGTTGAAAAGAGAATCGATATTTACTGTTGTTTGATAAATCAGAATTCAGTTTACATGCCAATTTCAGATTTCAATTTATTTTTCGAAAAATTGAATTACAATCTGAAATTTTTCGTTTCGAGTGAAATTTTGTTTTCGGTGTAACGGGAATTGACAGTAATATACCCTGAAATATACCCTGATCAATTGTGGCTGACGAGGTCTATTGATTAATGTCTTTCGGTTTGGCAATTTAATTATGCATGCAAAATTCTTCATTTCAGCAGCTGTAACTTCTCTACAAGAATTAATTAGTTCTTGACAATCAGATCGTCATAATTAACACAATTCATTATGAAAATAATTAATTTAATACGAGTCAATTTATTTTTCGTATGAAACATTAATTTTGAATAACAACTAAACTGCCGTTTTTGCATAATTCGTGTCAATTTTCTTCGCTCATTTAGCTCATCAAACAAATATTTCCAAATTTAATCTACCAATCAATTTAAAGGCTTAATCCTTCATAGTAGACTACAATAGCAATTTTCCGCAATAGCTGCATAAATTTTCACCCTCAGTGATTAAACACCTACATCAACGATTCCCATCATTTCATCCATGACGTAGCGTTATCTGAACTGTTATCTTCGAGCTAATTAACAAATTAACGCCACCTCGAAAATTCCTCAAACTAGCAAAAATAACAAGGTCCAACCTTTAATTTCACTAATTGAAGCAAATTACGGAAATCAACATGTAATTCCTTTGCTCCTTCCTGTCCACCAGTCATTATTTTTGGCTAGTTGGAGACATCGTAAATAATTTTTCGAAGGCAGAGCCTGACGAGCTATATGAGTTCGTCTTTCTGGACATTCTTCAATAGGCTCGGAAGGCTTATTAGCTCCGTAACGGGGGCATAGAACATAAGATCAAGTTAAAGGTCATCTGCCTGGTTTCCATGATGACACGTTAGAAGGATGAATTTTTGGCCATGGGTATGAAACAGAATATAATTGTATGGAGGTCGTTTAATTCTAGGTATTTTTACTCAGGAATAAAAATCAAGGCTCACTAAATGTATTGGATCAGTGTAAAAAGTAGAGTTCAAAAACACTAGCTCTCTCCATCAATATGTCTAACCACTTCCAAAGAGCCAATCTCGCTAATGCCCAACCGCGTGTCATGGCGAGGTAACGCACCCAGCCTGGGATGCACTTCAATCAAAATATTACTTATTGCCACAAATACCAACACCGATTTCAACCTTGATTTCACTGGCAGACGCTCGCAGCCACGAAAAACTAACCGCCAGCGAAGGAATCCAGAGACTACACCACCAGGCCCATCAGTGAATTCCGGGAGCCATTTACTTGATTGCTAATTCCAAAACTCACAAAAATTAATCACGATATTGCTCCGTCGCTCCGCTTTAGATATTTCACTATTGTCGAACAAAACTCATATTTTACAGCCGCTGGGTCTGTTCGATACGTATCCTTTCGGCTCGGATACTGAGTGCCTGTCTCCCATATTAGTACAAAAATCTAGCAATCCAATTCGATGGTATTAATGTCGACTCTGACATCTCAGAAGATTCTTTCGAATCGCTGTAATACGGAACGGCAGGCTGGATGTCGGGGCAGGCAGGCAAGCTTGATGCATGAAGGACGCTTGTTGGTGTCAGGGTGCAGGGACCACGAGTGAGATGCTTGGCTGGCAAGTGTTCGTTCACCAGTTTGATTTTTCCTAGTTTCGATAACGACGACGATGACGATGACGCCGGCAAAGACGAGCACGAGAACGAGTCAGACACGTTATAATAAATGCTGAGAAGGGCACATGTCTTATAGTCAACCAAAAAGTTTCAATTATTTCAATGGATTTTGTTCGTTGTCGGTTGTGTAACTGCAACCAGGATCAAGCTAATAGATGTGATTGAAGCTATGAAAAGTGGCTCTGAAAGACCGTACTCGCTATTGGGATTTATTTATTGGAGTTCTGGTAGAGTGCAGTTTTGAAATGTGACTAAGATATATGATTTGGAAATAATCTTTGTAGGTGGAAGGATCTAGATGGCTTAACTCATTACAAAGCTGGAGTCATCAAATTTATCGCGGAACTTTATTTGCTTTTCAAGAGAGAAAAATGGTTAGTTTCCGCTTCAATTAAAAAAAAAAATACGCAACTTGATTGGAACAAATTCAGCGAAAAACTTTAAAAAAATGTTTGTCTTGAGTAAGATACTGGTTTTCCACAAAAACTGTTTGAGTGTAGCCCTTGACACTATCAAATTGAAAATATTTGCACTATAAGAAGCTTACAATTTTTTTTTGCTTTTTTTTTAAATATTCAGGTCATGCTAAACTCTAAAAATTCCAGTGAAGTTCAAAGCCAGTGTACAGCTGGTTTTAAAATACTCTGATGTAATTGCAAAGCCAACTGATAAAGTTTTGATAGACGTCAATTGACAAGTGCAAGTATCTATATTCCGTATGTTTTAGTGATATATTGAACATTCTCCTTCGCCGGGAGCCGCAAGATGAAACACTGTATTAGGTAGGTAAACCCCTTGGCTAAAGTTTCTGTGGCCTAAGGAGCCATCTTCAGGGTCATGCGACTCCCTTGAGTCTGAAAATAAGGTTTGATTATTTGACTTATGGTATACGTAGATAGACTCTCGATTCCATTAGTCAGTTTATTATCCTTTCAGTATTTTAGTGTGTTTTTCGTGATTTAAGTCATGCTAAAACCATTCAAAAAAAATGTTCACATGATGCAAGACCGGGGTCCGTTCCTGACCTCCTTCAGAAAACTTTTCTACCGGACCCGATGTCGTCCAATTAGGCACCCTAAGCTAAACAACAAAATCCACAGAAGGTTCCCTGCTAAAATTCTGTCACGAAATTTACAATGTAATAAACGAGTCCAAAATTCCTGCAGCATTATTTATTGATGTTACGAAAACTTTCGATCTGGTCGATCATTCTATCTTGCTGCAAAAACTTTATAGTGCAGCGATAAGAGATAATATTTTTGATAGGTTTTACTCCTTTCTTTGTGATCGTAAGCAGAAAGTTAAAATAGATGACATCTTGAGTTCTGCAGCTCCTCTAAATATTGGAGTTCCTCAAGGCTCGGTCCTGTCTCCAATTATATTTCTGTTTTTTTTTTTTAAATTCGCTGTTTTCTTAAAACTTTAATGCGAAAATTACAGCTCTTGCAGATGACGATGTCCTGTCTTATTCTAGTTTCAATTACTTTGAAACATATCTCAAAATGAGCCACGACCTTGAAGTTTTAAGATATTTGTTCAGTGTCCATAAACTAAGGCTGAGTGAAAAGACAAAATATATAATATTCAACCTAGTGAGATCAGTTTGGGTTATCTTGAATTTGACTTTTGCCGCCCCATTATCTGTTTCAGCAATGAGAGCTGAAGACAAGGTTTTTTATTCTTTTGACCAAAATGCGAGCTGTTCTCCATATTGCTTTGATATTGAAAGAGTTGATAGTTTTAAATATCTAGGAGAGTAAATTGGCACCAAATTAAATTGGAGAGATCACACCTTGAATCTCGAAGCATATTTTAACAATTTGGTCAGAAAATTGTATCATTTAAGCCTATATTGTCCCCTTTTAGTTTTAAGATTAGTTTACAACGGTCTGTTTTTGTCTAAGCTACAATAAGGATTAAGCCGCTGGGGAGGTACACATTTTAATAAACAACGCATAACGCCAAGTTTTAATTTATTTGAAGCACTAGGAACACTTCTATTAAGGCACTTGTACTTTTTTAATATTTTAAGATATTTCTTCGAGAACTCAGGTTATCAAACATCAAGAGTTTATGTTTCAGCTAATCTACGGGTAAACACTAGAAATTTAGTGGTAGTTCCCGTTCGCAATAAATGGCACTTTAGTTGCTTTTACAGCATTGTTGCTCCTCGTCTATCTAGCCTTTTGCCACCAAATATAAGGTGCGAATCAAGAAAGACAGCGTTTTTGAAAAAAAGTCCAATCTTGGCACTTTTCTATCGATCACTTAGGCATTGAATAACTGTTGAATCATTTAATACAACCTTTGCATTTTGTTTTCAATATTGTTTTTGCTATTTTTTCTTTATCTACCGTCTTTTATACCTTAGTTAAATTTATGAGTCCTCCACCATAAATTCACAATTCATGATTTTTTCTATCTTATTAACGATCATTCGACTCTTGCGTAAAGCAACTGGATGGTTCGTATTTTATCTGCATCTTCTTCAGCACCATTTAAAATTCAATATATCGAGTTATTTGTGTTTTCTGTTTATTTTATTTTCTTTCTTCAATCTTCTATTAAAATTTTATGAAATATTTATTAAATATTCTATTATTTGTTAAGTATAAACGTAATTTAAGTTCGGAGGTTTTTTGAATTAATTATTTTATTGTATATATTTACTATGAAGCTATTTACAAGGTCACCAAAAATTTGATTTTTCTCAGCATGAGAAAATCTTGACCGTACAATGATCCCAAAACATTATATTTTATAGGTATTGCGCACATCCACATGAATAGTTTGTTTATTCAGATTGATCAAAAACATATTAGAAAAGAAATTTTCCAAAGCGGCCGATAAACTGAATAAATAACATTGCAAAGAGCTGAGTATTATTAATTAATCGGCTCTAACGTTTATCAAAGCAGAGAAACTAATGTACGAGTAAATAAAAATTAATGATCTCCCACTGCAAGTGGCCACATTAGTTAGGTATACACTATGAGCTGATGTCTGGGGAGAATCAGCGCATACTTTCGAAACCACTTAAATAAAAAAAAAATTTCAATTCGAATCATCCCACAAAAACAATTCCAGTTGAGTATTACCTATCGAATTTACCACTTTATTATATTGATATGATTATTAATTAGTGAAGTCGGTTTTTCATTCATTGTCAAATTTAAAAAAAATGTAAAAACATAATTTTAAAATTTTTTTTTGTTTTAAACCCATTATAGCCCCTTTACCCACGTTGGGCGCTATCTATCCGAACACTCTGCTGTACCGTAACAAAATATCTTTTTTGCGCTTATCATATTTACTCGTTTGTCAAGTACACTGAAAAAAATCCACATGGCGCCCAGAGCCATGTAACATAGCGCATTATTTATGGTCCCATACGCCATGTACATAGTACTCTGAGCCATGCAATATGGCTCCCAGCGCCATAATGTCAGAATCTACATAGCGCGTGGTGCCATGTAACATGGCGCAGGATTTATGGTCCCACATGCTATGTACATAGTGCCCTGAGCCATGCAGTATGGCTCCTAGCGCCATAATTACATGGCGCAGAAATTATGGCCCCACACGCCATATTACGTAGTGCCGTGAGCCATGTAATATGGTTCATGACACTACAATTATAACTCGCAGCCATACTGTGTGAGGAAATGTATAAATGACAGCAAGATTCTTGAGTATAAGAGAGGGTATGGGCTTTGATGTCATTTATTCCTCGGGAATTTCGTCGATAGAATTCCATTACCTAACATCAGCTGCTCTACCTCCAGGTGCTCAGAACTGAGAAGGCTCGTGGCCTTTTCTTGGATGCGAACTGGATCATCTTCAGATGCACTGAAAAAACACATAGCGCCAGACGCCATAATTTATAGACTTCTGGCGCCATGTTCATAGTCGATTTCGGTCGATTTGTGATAAAATATAGCGCCACACGCCATAGTACATAGGAGCAGGCGCTATGCTCATAGCCCTCCACGCCATGTACTATAGTCCTCCACGCCATGTACTATAGTCCTCCACGCCATACAGTATAGTCCTCCACGCCATACAGTATAGTCCTGCACGCCATACAGTATAGGCGTCCACGCCATGTAATATAGTCCGCCACGCCATGTACATGGCGTGGAGGACTATAGTACATGGCGTGTAGGGCTATAAGCATAGCGCCTGCTCCTATGTACTTTTCGCCATGTATTATGGCGTGTGGCGCTATATTTTATCACAATCCCCAAATCGACTATGTACATGGCGCCAGAAGTCTATAAATTATGGCGTCTGGCGCCATGTGTTTTCTCAGTGTACTAATATCGTCATATTTATCGACCTTTAGGCTATAAAAATGTTACAAGGACAAAGAAAAAAAAACCAAGTGAAAACGGTGAAAACTTGGCCAAGCGGTTTTATCCTATTATTTTCTATAATGCTATTTATTTTTCTTACTTTAAAAAAAATCAGGAATAATTTATCTACTGTATATTCTGTAGCATTGAGTCTAAAAAAAGTTAGTTGCTATTGGTTTAGTAGTGTAGCTAGCATTCTCGCCTACTGATTATGGAAGGAATTAATGCTGAGAGATATCAAAAGCTATGCTGAAAATCGATTTTGGTAGTCTAAAATAAATCTACAAGCCTGTACAACTAGAGCTCAGCTCGTAGCTGAAATTAAATCTAATTCATCGGTGAATAAAATAATAAAATTTTCGACGCATTTTTTAAAGGTTTCAATCAAGTCATTAACTGCAACTGATTTGTATAAAGCTGTAAGAAAAAAGGATTAGAATATTGAAGAGACAGACTCATTACAGTCAATATGCTATGTTCTTTATGAAATAGCTTTCAATACAATAGAATCATGAAACATGTTTTGAATGGTGAATCTGAAAACCCAAAAATTATTTAAAAAAATATTGCATCGGGATAAATACATATATGCTTGATATCCGATTGTCCGATCACTTTGATAATATTATCAAAGGCTAAACGTCTTTGCCACTCCATCTTCTTTGCCAGCAGCTCTATCAAACTTTACTAAAAAAAAATACTCATGAGCACACAAGCACTGCCACGTTTGGATTGCATTTTAGACGATTCAGGTTACAGTTAAATTAATTAACCAGAGAATCTTTGCACTGTCTTTGCAATTTTCATTCGTCTGCTTTTACATACTTATGAATTCATGTATCTACTAGTACTTACATACGTCTGTGCGTACATTTATTATGATATGCACGTAAGAAAGCATCGTCTTACCTGCACAGATACACAGAACCTTCGGATATTGTTCATCTCCTGCTTGAACAGCTTCAGTTTAGTTCGAATAGGTATGTTAAAATGGTTCAACCGATTCATTAGAAATTCTTGAGGTAGTCGATAGGAAACCACATAAGACGTTGTACAATTACCCGTTCTCATGTTACTGCATAAAATCGACAAAAGCGCATTTGTTCCTTCCGAGATAATGTAAAAGCATGATTTCGTTCATGTTCGTTCTTCGGGAAATGATACATGCAGAAGAGATTCTAGAAGATCCAGCATTGTAAATTAGGAAGCCTTATATTGATAGCGCAGAGGTTCTTAGTAAGTTATTTCATGCATCAGAATTTTTTGGTTCGTTCAGCTATAGAAGAAGAAATCATCACATATCTTTTTCACAGGCAGATACGGCGGAAACTGAATTTTTAAATGCATCCCCGCAGAGATTTTATGGGGTATCTTTTTTCGTATTAATATAATTTATTTGCTGAAAATTCTCAGAATGAAAACCCAGAAACAAAGTAGTTTGAAACATAAAAAACATCCTTGAGAGTGAGCTCCCTCGTATTCCACTTGTTTATCCTTGCTATAACTGTAAATATCTGCATTCAATATCAGTTCATCAAAAGTTCTAAGGAATGTAAAACGTTCGCATCCACTGCTCTCATCTAATACTATAATTATTTTCAAAGCTCCTTTGCACTACATTCGATTGTCGGTATTTCACTTTTTAAGACCGCTCTAGATACTTTGACTGCATCCAACCCAAGACGATTCTACCACTTCGTTTACTACGTGTTAGAGTACTCGTATTTAAGTTTCTATCTATTCGTAGGTATTGTAAATAAGAAAATTTCGTTAAATTCTCGCATGACATCCGAAATGGGGTTTTGATTTCCTTGTTCTATGAAATTACGGGACATTTTCGAAATCACTCATGCGAGATCGGTTCTTACATTTTCCAACATTAAGTACACATGTACACAGTGAAGACTACAAGTCCTTCTCTATGCACACGAGACAAACCCAACACGAAACTTACGTACGTAGAACGATTTAGGATCGCTTGCATTGCAATGCTGTCTGTTTGGGTTTATTTTGAAATTTGTCTCGTCCTGTGGCATACAGTTGCGGTTCTGTTCTCGTGTTTCAAGTGTAATTCAAAGGAATTTTCAAATTACAAATGCTTTGCTTAGATGGTAGGTTGGTATGTATCATTGGCTGGAAGGATGTGTTTTGATGGATAATTTTTTTTTTTAATTTGGGAAATTATAGCCATTTTGAATAGTTTTGGGGCAGTTTTAATTGTTAGTCTGTTATAAAATCTAATGAAAAAATTGGAAAAAAAATAAAGGCCTTTTATTAATGGTTAATGGTTATGATTTTCAAAATGATTTTCCAACTTAATTTACGAAAATTATTTACCCTCTAAGTAGCAATAGTAAGCAACATTAATTATATACTTCAAAGCCAGTTCACATAGTCTAAGACTTCTATTCATTTGTACGCCCTAATTTACTCAATATTCCTGCCTGTAGCCAATTCCTCCAATTAAAAAATAAAAACCAAGACTTCAAAAAATGCTGGGAATAAGACATTCACATATTTGCAAAACATTTGAATATGTTTAAAAAAAATTTACAATAATTAAATCTTACAACGAACCAGAACATTTCCCATACACTTGAATCAGTCATTTTCACCACATTTTCACAGGCTACTCTAATCTCACCACACACACGTAACTGACATACTCATATCCATCCGCCAGTAATCATATTGACAACATATCATCCCGCAATTTGTCACTTGTCACGGTGAGTTTTGATAAGCGCTGTTCTATTTCGGTAGTTTTTATGCACACCAAAGCAAAAATATATCAAATATCACTGTAACAATTATACTTCGCAGCAAGTGCTCCTAATACACGAACCTAGTTTACATTGTGTCCTAGCTTTGTCAATAGGACTCATAATTCATCGGAAAGTTTGCGAGTAAACTACGCGGGAATTTCTCGATGGCTTCGAAACGCACTGTTCGCATTTGCGTCGACTATGTAGAACTGTTCAAACGATGTCCTAGCGATCAACTGAAATATTTAAAAGCGGTCAAGGAAAAAGCAAATTCTTATGTTGAGTAAGTTTTCCAACTATTTATCTTCCGTACTCTTCGAAAACCATTCAAAACCTTTTAGGAGAATCCTTGCTTTACCAGATGCGCTGCCGAAAATCGATTGGGATTATTACAAAGCCAATGTACGCCAAGAATACATTTCGATGGTCGAAGATTTTGAAAAGAGATACACCCAGTTTCAAGTGCCTTATCCGGAAAATCCACACAAAGAAGAACTGGAAAAACTAGCGCAAGAAGCTGAGGTTTGATTTTAAAACAGTTTGTAGCCAAAACGTTTGCAAAACTCATAATTTCAGGAAGAAGTTTGCCTTTACAAAGAACTTTCTGATCAAAGAATCGAGAAGTATGGTCAGCAATATTGCCAACTGAAAGATTTGCTACCTTTCGATCAGATGACGCAAGAAGACTTCATCGATGCATATCCGGACATAGCTTTGCAATGCTTGAAAAACCCCACATTTTGGCCACACACACCAGAAGAACAGCTGAACTACGGCCAACCGTCAGTGCCACCAGTGAAATTAGAAGACGGTAAAGTTAGAACGATGGAAATCAACTTAGATCCGGAAGCAACGAAGAGCAAGAAAGATAAGTAGAGCAGAGTGAAGAAGAGGAGATTATCTTATTTTCTACAATGAGTATAAAAAAGAATAAGTTATTTCTTATGATAGATAAATATAAGGCTTGAATTGAATTTTACAAAATGCTGATTGATTTTTATTCTATTGATTGGCATTTTGAAATTTTCGGTCCAACAGATACAATTTTATTGACTATATTGAGTTTATTTTTTTTCTGTGAGGACTCAAATCACTACAGAAAAATATAGGCTTTTTTTTCTATTTTCTAACTCCATGAATTTATCAAGCAACTAAGTTTTTTTTATGCCGGGTAGTACACTGAAAAAACACATAGCGCCAGACGCCATAATTTATAGACTTCTGGCGCCATGTACATGGTCGATTTGGGGATTGTGATAAAATATAGCGCCACACGCCATAATACATGGCGAAAAGTACATAGGAGCAGGCGCTATGCTTATAGTCCTCCACACCATGTAACATAGTCCTCCACGCCATGCATATGGCGTGGAGGGCTATAGTACATGGCGTGGAGGACTATGGTACATGGCGTGGGGGACTATAGTACATGGCGTGGGGGACTATAATACATGGCGTGGAGGACTATAGTGTATGGCGTGGAGGACTATAGTATATGGCGTGGAGGGCTATAAGCATAGCGTGTGCTCCAATGTACTATGGCGTGTGGTTCTATATTTTATCACAAATCGACCGAAATCGACTATGTACATGGCGCCAGAAGTCTATAAATTATGGTGTCTGGCGCTATGTGTTTTTTCAGTGCAATAACATGCTTTTCGAGCGGAATGATTACGATTGATTTGCAGTTTATTTTCGAATTGAAGTTTTACTCGATTAAAACTCATTTGCAAAAATTTTTGACACCCAGTCTCAGTTTTTTCGATTGATTATCGAAATTTCCGCTATACTCAAGAAGCTTGCTGACATTTATACACCTCCTCACACAGTATGGCTGCGAGTTATAATTGGCGTGCCATGAGCCATATTACATGGCTCATGGCACTATGTAATATGGCGTGTGGGGCCATAATTTCTGCGCCATGTAATTATGGCGCTGGGAGCCATATTGCATGGCTCAGGGCACTATGTACATAGCGTGTGGAACCATAAATGCTGCGCCATGTTACATGGGACCACGCGCTATGTAGATTCTGACATTATGGCGCTGGGAGCCATATTGTATGGCTCAGAGTACTATGTACATGGCGTATGGAGCCATAAATAATGCGCTATGTTACATGGCTCTGGGCGCCATGTGAATTTTTTTCAGTGTATAGAAGGAAAATTAAATATTCGAGTTACAGAGAGTAAATCATTTAAGAAAACTCTGTAACTAATCGATCGAATGATCTATGTTCAATTCCGTAAAAAAAAATGTTGAGTAATATATAAATAAACAAATATATCAACATATACCCGATGATCAACTTTAGATACCTTTCTATTATTTTCTAATAGAAAAACAATAAATTCTTATGGTATTTTTGGATTTTTGTATGAAGCTCAATTCCGAAAATTAGGCCTTTCAATTATCTTTTTTTGCCATCGATTAATGTTTTTTCAAGTGCATAAACATGACGTCTGAGTCTAACCAATAAAATTTGAAATGGAAAGTTATAAAATTGTTCAATGTGTGACAACACCTGTGGACAGGGGAGGATTTACCACTAGACTGAGTAGGCTGGAGCCTAGGGCGCCAAATTTTTGCTGGCGGAAAGTTTTCAAAATGACAAATTTTTTGCGAGTACCTAAAAGAACTAAAAACTCTAGCGCACCTGAACCGCTAGAAACACTAATGTTCGAAGAACAGTAGAAGAATCGTGCAGGTTTTGAGTGCATATTCCACCACATGCGCTGCTTATTACGGCCAAATTGTTTCAAATGCCACGTTTTACTTTTGTCTCAAGAATGCATTATAACTCATATGGTAGAAGGTTTCAGATATTACCACTGGCATGAATTTCAACGTTTATGAGAGCAAAAAACGGGTTAATTATATTCGTTATCAGTTGCTTATTTCACAAAATTTTGAAAGCAGCATCTCATATAATATCAATGAAGAAAATGTTCAGTGCCTGCAGCACTGTAACTGAAGTTGGTGTTTGGGGCTGCGATCCGAAAAATTTGCAGAACTTTGGGAATTGAAACATCGGTTATTTATTTTCATTGTAAATGTTTCCGGTATGAATACTAACTGTAAGCATTTATTGATACAAAAGTAGCACAACCGACTCGTGCTGGCAACCTTTCGCCAGTATCAAAGCCAAGAATATATCACATCTGCTTCACGTTGTTATATAACATTTGAAGTTATAGGAGTATAAAGAAATTTAGGGTTACCTGCAGTGAATTTTTTTCAAATAATCGAAAGCTTAATATTTGCTGTTTATTGTCACTACAATATCATAACCAATTGAAAATTCTACGATAAAACCGCTTAATAAAGATATTGCAAACAAACACAAAACCAACAATAGCTGGCAGCTCTATCATGGCTTTTCAACCAAATTTGGCTTGAATAATGTTTATAATAGGTTCCAGTAATTGTATGAAATTCGTATTGATTTCATGACTGCACTGGAAGTTATAGGGCAAAAAGTTTTATTTTCCTGAGCGAATTTTCAAAACCAAAGACACAAAAATTATCATAGCTGGCAGCACCAATCGAATTTTTCAACCAAATTTCTATCAAACAGAGTTTAGAGTAAGGTTCAGCTACTGTGTCAATTTCATGACAATCTGGTAACTTATTCACATTTCATAGGGCAAAAAGCATTTTTTTTTTTTATAATTTTTCAAGATGGCACCACTGGAACAGAGTTGCCTACAATTCAAAATCGCTTCTATCAGACCTGGCCCTACTTAAGTCCAATGCATTCTGTAAATTTCAATTCTATCTGATTATTGATTCGTGAGTTCCCGTGAACAGAAGTTTTTGAAGCTAAAAATATAGGTTAACTGAGAAAGGGTTACCGTTCTTGTACGACATGAAATTTCCAAAGTTTTACTTTGACTGTGTAGATTAAGCATAACATTTGTATACAGATTGGTTTTATTGTAGAAACGGACATTTTTTTGGATATTCGATGGTTTGAATGTTTTCACTTCCAAATTTTTATTTTTCCGAATTTAAGACACCAAAATTATCATAGCTGGCATCTCCAACCGAATTTTTCAACCAAATTTCTACCAAAAGTGGTTTGAAGTAAGATGCAGCTACGGTGTGAATTTCGTCAAAATCGAACGATTCAATCAGAATTTATAGGGCTAAAAGCAGTTATCTTTTATAGGGATTTTTCAAGATGGCACCATTGGCACAGAATCACCGGCATTTCAAAATCACTTCTATCAGACCTGGTCCTATTTAAAACCAATACATTCTGCAAATTTCAATAAATTCTGTTCATCGGATCGTGAGTTTCCGTGAACAGAAGTTTTTGATGCTAAAAATATAGGTAACTTGGGCAAGGGTTGCCAGGCGTGCCCGTTATACCATATCAAATTTTTTTTTTGTTTATGTAAACAAAGCACAAAATTTACATATGTGTGGCTTTTTTTTTGAGAAACGACATTTTTTCAAGAGAAACGATGATTTGGAGGTTTTCACTTTCAGTGCCTGCCCTAGCTACAGGGTTGCCAGCACGCTCATTAAAACGTACACTAATCTACAACTAAATAAAACAAACTTGTCCTGAAAATTTCGTAATCATGGAATAGCTCTGTCAAAAGTTATCGCAAATTAAAAATTTTCAAGTTTTCCCGTTCTCTTTTTAGGCACCCAGCGCACACATGGGGTTAAAAAATTCCAAAACATTATCCGATTCACATGTAAAACACGTTCGAAATTTATTTCGTCAACTTTATTTTTGCAAAAATTATTTGTGTACGGAATAATAGGTATATTAAAAAAATTACTAAAATGGCCGCCGGCGCCAAAGGGTTAAAGATTATTAACTTTTTGTGAGACCTGGCACTATTCTGCATATACACCAATGTGTCCTGAAAATTTCAGCTCAATCGGATGGCGCGTTCCTGAGATTTTTTCACTGAAATTTTTTGATGATATATATATATATATATATATATATATATATATATATATATATATATATATATATATATATATATATATATATATAGAAATATGAATTTTTGGCCAAAGTGATTTTAATACTAATGTTCTTCTTCGAACATTAGTAAAAAAAAAATGAAAAGACCTAAACACTACCTAAAAAGAACCTAGGCGAATAAAAAATATCTGAAAGAAATTAAAAAGTACCTAGAAAGGAAAGTTCTTTAAAACAGCTATGACATCGTCTGCAGTCTGTTAGTCTGCATAAGTTGCCCATGTTTATTAGATTATTAGTTAAGTCGAGTCGATCGAAAGCTAACTTATCTTAATTCCCCAAATGAACGGCGGAAACATCATCACCCATATTGAAGTGGCTTCGAGACCGCGATCTACAATCGATATATCTGAATGTGGACATTGCTTTAAGGATGTGCGTTTGCACACTCGGGACGAACTGCTCCGGGGAAAGAAGTTATTCGTGATAGCGGCACGTCAAAATTTGCCTACGATCTACAATGCAGGAAGATCAATTATGATTCTATCATCGACTGTTTTGCCAAGCTGAGAGCCAGACGAGTGGTTGTGTAAACGGTTAATACTAATGTACAATAATGCGGCAACTTTTTCCAACACTGAAGCGGCTGCTTTTAGAAGATTTTTTACTTTTTAGGTTCTTTATAGGTCCTTTCGGTATTTTATAGATTCTTTTTAGGTACTTTGTGGGTTCTAGATCTTTTCAGGTTCTTTTTATTTTAACTATAATGTTACATCCTGATCCGACGCCGGGCTGTTGTGCCACGTTGATGATAATGTTACATCCAGAGCAAGGGCGGAAGTTTTTTTCAAGCCTCGGACGGCTAATACAGTAAATCCGCCCCTGCCTGAGGAAAATTGATTTACACCAAATGGCTAATGTAAAGTATAGTTTCTTGGCATATCTGAGGCAAAAATAAAGAAGAAATAAGTCAAGTTAAAAAAAAATGGGTTGGAATCCGTTGTCTCTTTCAATCAAACTTTAGAAATTGAAACGAAATCACGAAATTGGACAGTTATTCGAAAATGAACCTAGTAAAAGTGGGATGGTTTTAAACAGCTACAAATCATCTTTCATCATAAGTGAATAATCTATATATCATTCAATTCTCTTGAATTTTTTGTTCACAGACTCTGATATTAAAAATTTCTTCAACAATGGCATAATTTTTTACGAGCCCATGTAAATTCCAACAAAACTAAGTCAACGTTCATCTTTTGGAAAAACAAAAAACTACGTAATGGTGCTTTGTTGGTTAAAAAAAGAATAATGAAAAATGTAATAAAAACCTCTTCAGCCGCTTAAGCAAGAAATTAAGCGAAAAATATTCAGTAGAAAATACAAAGCAGCGTCTTTCTATCCTCGTTTGGCTTGAAAACGGTATTTCTAACGTGGAATTGAATTTTCAAGTGTCTGCTTTGTAACAAAGTGTAACATTTGAACCACAGATTGTACGAGAAAAAAGGTGCATTCCATAGAACCCATCCAAAGTAGGTTTACCCGATCTTCATTTTTAACATCCCTTATTGTGAGTTTAATAATCGACTATCGATATTGCATATTCCTTCCCTTGAATCACGCAGTAAGGAAACTTAACGCGTGTCTCCTTTTCAAACTGCATTACCGTCTTCTTTATTCTGATCGATGCAACCGCGTTTCTGTTCGGGAATTTTCTCGATTTAACAGATCCTCTTTCATGTTTAACGTTATAACGTTATATAACGTAGATAGATAACATAACTCGGTCCTCTTCCGTTGACGTTCTTTAGATACAACCACCTTTTAAAAAATAGAGCCCTAAAGTATGTCAATTTTTTAACTTGCTAATTATTCACTTTTTTATTTTATTTATTTCTGTATAATACTATTTTTTACACTGTATTGTCACACTATTTTGATCTATTTCTTGGATTTTTTTTTTTTTGAAAGTGTGTAATTGGACGTTAGTCTATTGTATTCGAGAAATGAGCAAATAAATAAATACATTAGAAATATGTCCGACCCCACCATTCCACTGCAATTACTCTCGTGCCTCAATTTAACATTTTACTTCAAAACCCAACCTTTAACCTATTTAGCAACATCCAAAACATATTCGCATTACTCTTTTCAAAACTACCTGACCCTCAACGTAAATAGATTCTACCTCTGCATTTAAAATTAGCATTACAAAACGACATCGGCTCAGCCATCCCAGCTAATTAGCATGGCCATATGAAACTGACTTCAATTAGATATGACTTGTAATACCACTTGAAATGTCAAGCGCCAAATCTCGGCCCGGAATTACTCTAACAGCCCGTTGCGGCCCATTTCGAATCCAGCACAGGTCCGTTGATTTAAATTAATTTATTTGTTCGTCGTAACAGAGACGGTATCGCATGTTCATATGTAGAGTAGCGTTGAAACCTCACCGGAGCATGTACATATGAATTACATTACACCCGGATAATTACCCAACATGACGTCAAATTGAAAACCCCATCAATCATGAAAAAGGACTAATTACCGTTGACATGTGTAACGCACCGTGCGAGCATATTTGTGTGTTCGTTTCGCGTTTCTGAATGTTGTGTGTGAATATCGTAAGTGCTGCCTTGCAGCATGTAGCCCGGGGTTTGAGGGGGTGACGGCGGTAGGGGTGGAATTGTGTGATGGAGATTCGAATGGAACTGTGGAGCTTGGGAAAGCGAAGAAAAAAACTGTGTGCTCGTGCATTTAACAACGGCATTATACCACCCGTTTCTCTAATGGAAAATGTTCAGCTTGACTCCAAAGCTCCATTTGTTGCCGTGAATAGCACAAATCCCGTGTACAGGGCAACGACGTGACACTGAGATATTTTTAATAAAAATAGCGGAAATCGAGGGATGCTTTATGGAAACATGTTGGGAAATTTTTGGAGCTATTTTATAGATTGGACACAAAACTTTTGAGTGTTTCTTTTCGCTTGACCTCCTTGGTCTTCCTTAACAGTTTACGATTTCACGCTATAGATGAACGTTTGTAGGTCATGACTTGAATCTAAATGGATATCAAAATGTTTCCTATGTATTTTAGTTTTATTTAGAAGCATCATAAGAGGTTTAATAAAAACATATATCATACATAATTCGATCTTCAGGTTGATAAACTATGATCCCCTCCGAAAAACTTTAATTCGATTTCGCTGGTAGCTTCTAAATAATTATCGATAAGAATTTATTGACTTATTTCACAAAACGAATTCCACGCACCATACTACCCTACTCCTCTAAAATCTATGCTCTTACAGAACAGGACATTATATGACGTACAGTCCTCACATATCACACCATTTATGTACATGTCCACATACCTATCTATGTACATCTTTATATTCGAAGTACTCTCTCGTATATGCCCGTTCGCTTTTCATCTAATTAGCGTTAAGTGGTTCATTAGTGCTCATTCACTTAAGCTGCTGCCACAGCGACAACGAGGACATTGTAAGTGAGCGAGCTAGCGAGTAAGTGACTCGGTGAGTGAGTACCAATTTCTGTTGGATCTTCTACATTCTACATGCACATACTCGCACACAGCGATCGTACCATTAACAATAATAACTGCAAAAGGACGAAAAAAAAGGATAAAGAATAAAAGGTTCCACTTATAACGAATTGATTCCCTACAATCCCATTTTTACTGAAAAAAATACCACTTCTTTCAGTCCTTGCACACAAATTATTATTGCAGAGATGGTTCGACGTCAGCATTTGTAGGGTCGAGTCTGTCACTCATGAATTTTATTCTGAGTTTTTTTTATAGTATCCACTCAGCTGACCTTGTCCTGGGGGAGCAATACCTTTGTTAATTACTAAGATTACCACTTTTGTCATTTTACTGAGATTCGATTTGTCCATTAGTAGAGGATTTGCGTTCATTATGATGGTCTTAATTGTTTGCGTTTTTCGTTCGAAGCCGTTTTAAATTATTTTTATCTAAGGGAACGAAAACGATATGGTGGAGGCTGCGTGGCTAAATAGATTGAAGAGGTTCATAAAACAAATAATGACGCGTATTTGAAATATTTTGTTATTCTTAAGATACCATTGAGTGCAAATACGACGTACAATTTTCAGGATTTCACATCTGTACACCGTTTTTGTACTCAGTGGTATCGACTCTTGAAACTTCTGATCTATTAAAGCTTCAGTCTATTTAAAATAAAAAATTAAATCTATTTCAAAATTATTGCTTCAGTTTGAAAAGATAAATATAAAGCTCTCTTAGACTTAGGTGTTGACTACAGGTACAGCAGAAATAAGATACGAATGGAAGAAGAAATTTAAGACATCCACGTCATTGACCAGTAATATGTTTTGGCACTTCACATTAGGGGTAGTGGAAATATATGTGTGGTGTATATTATAGATTTTTGGTGTATATAACTGTCACTATCCCGACAAGTCTTCTATTCTTCTCGCCGCAATCGTTGTAAGCCATTTATCTACTATATCTTCACCACTTCGAGCAAATCAACATCTTTAATCGAAATTTTAATAGAGTTGTTATCTAAAATCGAATCCTAAACATCACCATCGCCCCGTCACGATAAATAGATAGTCAGAGGTGTGCACCGGCAGCAAATCGAATTGTTCCTCAACTTGAAGATTTTGCTGGCAACCGCTTATCACTAAACTAACTTCTTTGCAGCAAATCTTTCGGTGTTACGCCTGCACTAATAGTCCCATTGACCAGCAGCTCTGCTACTTTCCCGCTTTTTTATGTCCTGAACCAATAATCAGATATTCGTCGAACAAGAAGTGAACCATCATCGTTGTTTTCGTAGTGGCAGTGGCACCGGCAATGCGATTCGAGTGCAAGAAGAACAAAAAAAACGACAGCAAACACAACACAAAAAACACGAAAACCAATCTATGGTTTTATCTTCAAATAACTTGAGCAAATGCCGCCACTTTATCTCCTCTAAATCCTGCAATTTAACAAATTTTCTAGTTCTTTGTAGAACAAACATTTTCGTTTTTCGTTGCTGTAAATGCCACAAGATTTGGTCGAAATTGGTCATTTAAAGTAGATTTGATGCTCAGATACGAAAAGCTGAGGAGACGAGAAGTAAAAAAAAACAACGACAAGAAAGCACGAAAACTCTGGACCAAGAGGATGAAAAGAACAAGAGGCTGTCCAAGGAAAAAACACTTTGAATCAACGGAATGGAATATGTAGAAGAACAGGCATACAAGCAAAAAAACAACTCCAAAGGAATATGCCCGAATTTTATTCGATTTTCTAAGAGAGAATTCGACAGGATACAAAAGGATGGATTGCCATGAAGAGTGCTTGTGAGTTTCGGGCAAAAGGATATATGCGAATGAGACTTAAGACCATGAATATAAGTTAGGTTACGTTTTGTTTCGTGATAAAATAGGGCTTTCTGGCAAACAGATGCAAGGTGGATGAGCCAGACTGGTCGAATCCAGTGATTTTGAGAATTCATTTCTCTTTGCAACCATTCGTATTTGAAACAGTTTTAAGAAATATAGATCCGTTCTACACAAGCTTAATTTTCAACCACTATCAAATAGCAATCGACATTATATTTATCACAAACATTTCGTATTTCTAAATGATATGCATGCAAAAAAAAACAATCTAGCCACCGCGTCGCTCCAACACTCAATCCCGAGTCCATGTCGACTTCCGAACTCCATTGTCTGATATAAAATAGCAGTAATTTGAAGATTAGTTTTTATTGACATATTCAATCCCTAATAACACTCGGACGATGCCAGAAGGAATGATTGCGGACGCTGTGGGATAATAAAATATGATGTTATCTCAAATAGAAATCATCGTCCTTTTTCCGAATCTTCGACTACCGGCTGAATCGTTCGGAATCGGAGGCTTGGATGTCTGTTTGTTTTGGTAGAGAAAAAATCGTATGAAGATGTCGATGGTTACGAGTTGCCTTGCTCATGTCCTTGAAAAATCCCTGGTCTGAATTTAGGTGTTTGTCGTTAGACAACACACGTATCTATAACTTCGACTCTACGATTCAAAGTCCATAAAAAGAGAAAGAGAGGGGGAAAAAGGACTGGATATGAGTTGTTCAGTTATGCCGGGTTTCCACCAAAGAGACAAAACAAAAAACACGGACAAAACATGTTTTTCTGAACAAAAACACGAATGTTTTGTAAAAACTGAACAGTTTCGCGAGCATTTTTGTCTCTGAAAACTGTTTTAGTAAACAAAACACCTTTTTTGTCCGTGTTTCTTGTTTTGTCTCTTTGGTGGAAACCCGGCATTAGAGTTGAGCTAGAATGGCAGTTTTGGAGAGGTTTTTGCTGCGTTAAGGGGTGGGTGGGTTGGAACTGTTAGGGGCGTGAAAGTATATGAAGGATTCACACAACATCAAGGCTTAGGGTTCCGGTAGACTTAATTGAGTTTAGAGATGATTCAGTTTTTTTTTTGCATTTGATAGAAGTGTTTATTTTTCATTGCTGATTTGTGGTAAGGAGTGTGAAAGATATTAAGAAGCAGCCTTAGCTTCGTTTTCATTGCACTTAGCCGTGGCATAGCCCATGTTCGTAATAAAAACGCTACTGCTTCACTATAAGTTACAAGAAGAAACTAGATTTTTATCTTCGAAATCCCATCTGGGCTGGCGGTTATGGCATTCTGAGCCTATTTGCTCTATGCGCGGTACCGCCGGAGTGAAATCCGAGCGCAAACGACTCCAGGCTAATGTCATCCCGTCTCCATCTCATAAAAACCTGGCAGGTCTCAGAGTACGTGCGAAGTTCACACCGTTAAGTTGGTGGTGTAGGTTCGGTTAACATTGTTCCCGATTAGCGCTGACCTGCCTCTCAGAACCAGCCCCGTGAGGGCTGGGGATCAACCCTCCCGGCGGCCTCTCTGCAATGCAAAGATTAGCACGAGGTCATAAACGCGAATACACACCCGCGCGGAGATACCGGCTTTGAGTTGGGACCCATAAGCAATGACGAAACAACATACAACAACAACAACAAAATTGACCCGGCAAGACTGACGGACATCAGGACGTTGAGATGACAGCGGCGACGCAGGGCGAAGGAAGCGCTGCCATCGACCGTTTCGCGTTTGCGAGGAGACTGAGGGTCCAGAGAATACCTCTCCCGTCTACACTTAAGCGCGAGGCGAGGGAGCGATCAGTTCCGAGTGCACAGCAGATGCGCAAGGAGCCGAACTTATTGACTTTAGTAGTAGTGCTCTGGAGAGTAGTGTAGTAGTAGTAGTGCTCTCGTGAGCGCGCTGATACTGGTGTGGTAGAGGAAATAGCACCGCAACAACTCCCATCGGAACGAGTGTCCCATAGAAGCAAGTACATTCAGCGAGAGCGAGTGGCTGAGGAAGATATGTTGAAGAAGTGCCAACATATTCTCCGGCAAATGTTCCAGGCCGCCAACGTGCAGAAAAATATTTTAAAGCACGTGAAGGACGGTATGCTTCAGCTGGAAGAGGTATTTGAAGTCATCCTCGCCTTTCGAACGAACTGGCAAAAAGCAGAAATGGAGTGCCAGCCAGGGCTGGAAGACCCAACTTCTGATGCAGCTACTCCTGCAAGGGTTCCGGGAGTGGACCGGCCACGGCAGAATAAGCGCGTGGCTGAATCCAGTTATAAAGACACACAGGAAGTCCGGGTCCGGTAGGAGGTGCAAGCATCCAACCGAAGCAGGTGGGAGACAGTCACCCACAGAAAGAAGAAGATGAACGTCGCCAAAACACCAGCGGTGCCTGAAAGCTGGGTCGGAAAAGGCTCAGGAAAACGGGGTCCCAAAGGGAGAAAATAAAGAAATGGTGACAAAGAAAAAGAAGAGAGGGACGAACAGGCGGAGACAACGGAGAAAGAAAATAGACGCTGTCATCGTTCTGGTACGCGAATACGACGAATGAAAAAGACTGCCGAAATAGGGGTCCTTCTGAAAATCGTGCGGACAAATAATCGAACGAAATTGCAGGACTCGATCCGGACCGCCGTAGATAGCCAAGGGGACGTGAAGCTTGTGACTCCTAGAGTCAATTTCAAGCTTCTCGACCTCGATCGCTTTAGAGTCAGCGAGGAGGTGACATCCGCCATCAAACGCGAGGCTAGAAAGGAAGGAGCTGGCGAAGTGAAAACCACTTTTTTTCCCTTAACACTAGGGAACAAAAGAGGGCTGTGGTGGAGTTGACCAGGCACCAGCATCCATAATCCTCAAGCCTGGTCGGGTCCGGGTGGGGATGAAAGTATGCTGAGGCGACACACTGTTACCGGTGCCTAGGCTAAGACCACACAAGAAGTAGCTGGAAGGGTCCGGATTGGAGCGCCAGCTGCTGGAAGTGTGTACAGGTTGGCCACCGGGCAGCAGACTGCTCTGCGCAGGCTCAGTGCATATCAGTGCATATCCATCAGCATACCGCCCACTATGCGTACTGAACACTGCGGAGAAGCTTCTCGAGGGGTTGCTCAAGCCACGGCTACTGTCAGCAGTGAGATTTGCTGGTGATCTTTCTTGCAGGCAGCACGGCTTCCGAAACGGTATTCAACAATCGATGCCATCTCAGAGGTTGTTGGGGCTGTAGCAAGAGCGGAGAGGCATGCCATCATGCCAGACCGGTCGTTCTGCTGGTAACGCTGGACGTACAAAACGCTTTCAACTCGGCAAGGTGGGCGGACATCTTCCGAGCCCTTGAGCAGACGTTCCGTATCACTGACTACTTGCTAGCCATGATGCGGGACTACCTCAGGGACTGCTGGTTGCTCTACGACACCGACGAAGGAGTCAAAAGGAGGCCTGTCACCTCAGATGCGGCACAGGGTTCGATCTTAGGACCTGACCTCTGGAACATCATGTACGATGATCTGCTGCGCCTGGAAATGCCTGCGGATGTATTTTTGGTAGGTCACGATTATGACGTCGCAGCGATTATCACTTCCAGATCTGCCGAATTCGCTCAACTTAGACTTAACCAAGTCATGAGGAGGGTGGATCGATGGATTGCCAAACATGGCCTCCAACTGGCAGTCTCTAAAACAGAGATTATTATGCTGACGAAGAGGAGGATACCAACTGGCATATCCATGACAGTTGGCTCCCAGTTGATCCCAAGAAAGGGTACGTCTTTCGCTCAGAGCTGGGCAGAACTGAGGGTCAGACGCACGCACGTACGCTGACTCTCCAACTTTGGCAACAACGTTGGAGTGAAAGTGATAAAGGACGCTGGACGGCTAAGCTAATTGGTCTCAAAACAAACAAATAAACTTATATAACAAAATAAAATTCAAATAGCTAAAACAATAGCAGCTAGGTTCAAAAATACTAGTACTAATTTAGTAAAAAAAAAACTGTTACCTATTCAAAACTGGGTTAACTTAAAGCTTCGTGCGCAGTCCCTCCTTTCAACTTGGATTCGAACCGGGGTCTCCACGCTCTAGGAATCAGTAGTCTACACGTGTTTATATATTTTCTTTTTATTATATTTACTATCATATATTTTTATTGAAATAGAGATGATCACTCACGACCAAATATATATAAATCGACAGCTTTGAAATTCAAAAACTTTCTAAATTTGGATCAAAATGTGTTTCAGTACACCATCGTCCTCCGTTTCAATACTTTTTTTTACACAGTAGAATTATTTTATTAGAAAATCCAGATAATCATACATAAAAGCGTTTTCCATTAGACATTCACGTCTCCCAAAGTAAATTCTTTAAAATAAACTCATTTCGTTTCCTCAAATCGTCATTTCATTTCCTCAAATCGAGGTATATTGCATTGCAAACTGAATTATAGAAACGAAAGTTATTATTCGAGAATAAATCGCTAGCGTAAACTTTCATTTGCAATTAGATTCCTCTTGATAATTAATCATGTGAAATTCACCATAATAATTGAGCAGATATTTACAGTGTTCGCTACAGCACTGTCGAAAGGTTTCAATCAATATTCTGAATCTCCTCACTGTCCACCAAAACAGTTTGATTACGTAACCAAGTCCGACACCATTAATTCATGAGTCCCCTGTTCGTCTCATTATCAATTAGAAAAGCCTGTTCATCCTGCTATCGAGCCTTAACTCACCACTCCACTATATTTTCTACCCATCACTCTTCACCACACTATTCATAAACTAACTGTAAATTGTATACGAAATGAGTTTTAAATGCGTTTTAGTCCCGTTATCAACGAATCATTGGAGCTGGTTGCTCGATTCACTGATAACGAGACTCCAGAAATTCATTTAATTAGTTCATCAAATAGCTTTGATCTACGTCTACCTAATTAAAATTGATTTGAAATATGTTTTAATAATATGCAGGACTATCAAAAATAAATTTAGTGGATGAACTAGATGAGATGAAGGCTGCGGATGCTGCGAAGTAGGAACGTGAAATCAACATAGTCAATTAATTATTTGATGAAGCTAAAGCAATTTTTAATTGATTTTTATTTGCACGCTTTTATTTGCTCGCTTTTATTTGCATACTTTCATTTGTATAACATTAGCCGCATTTTTGTGCCTCTATCGAGAACAGATTACAAAGATCAGTATTGAAAAAACAATTGGACGAAAATCGTTGTTATTTTTAATGCTACTATCGCAATTCTTTCTCGATAGAGGCACAACGAAATGCGGCCATTCATTCCATATCAAGTTTTTATTTTTCACATGTAAGCTGAATCAGTTAAATATTTTCGTAAAAACATTTAATCTACAAATGATGGTTCTCAGTCCCGTACGAAGGGATAGTACGAATAGATGGATATTTAAACGAAACCTGAACCTCATTAAACCAAACCTCAACCAAGTCAATTTTCATGAGAATTCCTGAGGTCGCAACAAATCTAGGTTAACGAACTAGCGGAATTATTGAAAATGATTAACATTTTGACGGATTTTCATGCTAGATAATTGAGCTATTTTCAACGTCGATGTCTATTATAATTCAAATATCACAGTCATATCATATGCACATCTCTAATGTGATGAAAACTATCCCCACAAGACTTTTCCCAATTTCTATCGCTTGTTTCATAATAGTTTTATTGATTCGAAATTCCTTACCCCGCTCTAGTCAAAAAAGTCTGTCAGCACTTTCAGCGAGAGCAAAAGAGTTTATATTGTAGAATTTGACGAATGCATTTCAAAATTAAGCCAGCTTCCTCTAATGGCTGTTGAATATATCCTGGTTGTTGCATTCGTAATCACAAAATGCATTACTCTCATCGTTATTATCGTGAGTATCTCACTATAGCTACTATCCCTCCCTACACCCTTCAAAATGCAATTCCCAACTCTATTGCTAGGCATCATCGCCGCTATCATCGTCACTCATCATCGTCGTCCTCGTCATCATTGCCACCATCATCATCATCACCACCGTCATCATCTCCGGTGAATGTTTAATTACCTAACCTCAAATAGCACTCAGCACTATGGAAAGTTGTTAACTTTCGTCTCGCTCTCTGCAGCTCACCATCCTCTATCCAGACTCTACGAGAGTGTGCCGGGCTCGCAACGGCCATACAAACGCTATCTAAAAGCCGTCAACATCAATCTCACTACT